>CM076579.1:355481827-355891712 GCA_034641835.2 Pinus albicaulis
TGTAACGTACACAGTTTAAAACAATTTACCACATAAAAAAAAAAAAAAAATTACACCAATTTTAACCATCACTATCCTCCATATTAAATCTGTTTAATTTATTCGGGAGCCAGGTAAGATAGCTGTCCTCTATAGTTTCAATCACGACAAACATTTAAGCCAGGTTATGACTCCCACGTACAAAGGATGCTATGCATGAATTTCCTGTCAGCTCTATTGTCCGACTGTATCACAGTTAGATTATGGTCTCGGTTTATATGAATGATTGTACCTATGATTAATAAATGATACATGACATGGCATCGTATTCTTGGTAAGTTTTCTATGGTTCTGCACATATGTGGTTCTTTTAACCTTGGGATTTTATTTAACAAGAAAAGGTTATTAACGAGCAATGGATTACATCGATGATTAATCCCGAGGGTTCGACCCTATCCCATCGCTTGGTCACCGGTGAAATCTGGCCCTTGATTTGGATCCTAATCCTACGATGAGGATTCTTTAGGGTTGGATAATGACTATCCCCCTTGGTAATTGATTCCTCAGTTCATTGTTATGCCCTGCCGCTGCGTCTGGAGGTGAAAACTATCATTCTTAGGGTTACGCCATGCCTGAACCCTTCCTGCTCTGTTTCAGCTCCGCGTAGACAGAAAATGGCGTCCTTTGGTGTGAAAAAATTTCTCCGGCGCCAGGTATTGTTCGATTCTTCTATTGCTCAGACCTGTACTCTCGCGTGTGTCAATTTTTCCATGAATTTTCGGAAGCTCTGGTTTTAGTTTTAACTGGTTCTATTCTTCCCTTGGTTACTTATCTGGTTGGCGTACTCAATAAGTTTCTTATTTTCCAAATGGACTTGCTTCGGCTCGACTGGCCAGCACCAGGCGTTCTCTCTTGGTACTCACAGTCGACTCATGGGAGCTCACCCAAGTATTGTATTATTTAATATTTGCGACGGGTCTCCAATCGTTATTTTTGTTCTGCCTCAGGCATAGGGGATTCGGTTTTCACTCACATACTATTGTTTATCTGATAGATACCCTTCTGCTCGAACAACCGTTCCAGGTTTCCTTACGGTACTGTAAAGCAAGGCTAATCGATACCCATTCTACAGGTACTTAACTTCTTGCACAGGAGTTCGAATTTCGAACCTCCTCTCCGGACTTTTCTTCACCAATGGTGCTGAGATAGGGTCTTTGTTTTTGTCTTAGATGTAGCCGGAGCTATTCTATGGCATCATACTGCTTGTTCTATATTTAGTTAAAATTCGGCCGAGGGTTTTTACATCTCTTATAAAAAGAATTCTATCTAGGGTTTTCTTTTTGAGAGATTATTCCAATCTGTAATTTTATGTCGTTTTGCCCATAGGGTAACTGGGTACTACACAGTTTCCATCAGGCTTATTTTGACATTACGCTCTGTCATGGCTTCAAGGAATTCTTGGGTGACAATTGCTTTGGGTTATGAGTAAAATGGAAATATATATATGCATTCAGTTTTCAGAAACCATTCAATTTCATGTTTGCGAATTCTAGTTTATTATGTGAATGTAAATCTGGAGCAGATTCTCTATTATTGATTATGGTTGTGGGCTATGTATGTTATGGTTCACTTTTCCTATGGCAGCCACTGTGCATGCGCGATGTTTCTATGTATTTTGTTCTTACAAGGGTTTGGTTGACAAATATTGCTTGCATTTACATAGCTGCTCTTTGATATTACAGGATTCTTTCTCTGGTTAAATTATTACTACTATCTCGTTTATTTGTTCTAGAGAAGATAAGTTTTTACTGGCATACTTGTCTTTTTTCGTTTTCCGAATTTCTTTAAAAAGGATTTTCCCGAGGGTGACCGGACCATCTATCAGTCTGTGCTTTCATTAAGAGAGACGACCAACCCAGAAGCCTGTTCTGCAGGCACCACAGGTTAACGGTCTCCCTCACCTTTCTTTTTGACTATGTGGTGATGCTTTACCTATACCACACTATTTGGTTTCTAGATAAAGAATATTATTTCTTTCTACTGCTATATTCACAGCTCTATACTGGAATAGCCTCCTACAGGCCTCATTTAAGTTTTGCTACATTATACAGTTAACTGCTATAGTCACAGAATATTTCCAACCTGCCTTCTATACAAGAATTAACAGTTTAAATAAAACAAGAAATATTTACTACCAAAATTCACAATAGTTTATTTATCTTCCTTCAGACATAGAAAAAGAGTATAAGCTGCTTATTTCAATCTACATAATGAACATATGATTCTTCCTTTATGTTAATCACAACTAATGTATTCTACTCATCTGGCTCGAATCCGAGTGATGTAGTTTGTGCCTCCCTTCCACGAGCTGGGCGATTACGTCCTGCAACTCTCCCCCGAGCTCAAGTCTGGGTCATTTTTAGTACAGAAATCCTGGAGGAGAATCTCGGGACAATCCGGTCCACCTCTCCGACTCCAGTGAAAAATAGCAGTCCTGGGGAGATCACGGGACAATCCGATCCAGATCTCCAACCCAGAGATTAGTCTGTCCTGGAAAAAAATGTGTTCTCCTTCCAGCCTAACAGAGTTTCTTTGTCCACAGATCCAACCCCAAACTCTCCTTGGAATGCTTTATTTATTCCAGAGTTTTTGGATAACTGTGAAAATTGTTTTTCTAACTAACACCAGATCTTGATTTACTTTTTACCAACAATTTACTTATGAAACCAATTTCACAATAAATCTTTATTAAAAATAAAATTTGATTTTTGTTCACATATTCTCATTGAAATGACACGGAAATCCTAACTAATCCTTAATTAATAATAAAAACATATAACTATTTGTTTCCACTAAAATGGTGGTTACAGTTTCCCCCCTCTAGGGGAGAACACCGTCCCCGGTGTTCTTATTCTCATGCAGAGAAAAGCTCTGGATAAGCTTCACGGACGAAACTCTCATCTTCCCAAGTGTCCTCCTCAGGTCCAAAGTGCTTCCATTGCAGTTTAACCTGGGCGATGGCTCGTTTCCGGAGCATGATTTCCCTCCGGTCTATTATACTGTGAGGCTTGACCAGAAATTCTCCGTCTGGTTCTACCTACACACAATGGACTTATGTTACTTATATAAGTCTTTAATATCACATTATCATTTTAACCATTATGCTTATTCACTACCTGAATGTTTTGCCAATGGATTATGTGTCTAGGGTCATGAACGTATCGTTTCAATAACGATACATGAAAGACATTATGCACCCGAATGTGGCTAGGAAGCGCTAAGCGATACGCCACCGGTCCCACTCTTTCCATTATTTGGAAAGGACCACAGAACCGAGGTGCTAGTTTTGCACAAGATGCCCATCTTAATGTGCTTTTCTTTGGTTTAATCCTGACATATACGTGATCTCCAACTTCATACTCATGATATGATCTTTTTTTATCCGCATACACTTTCTGCCTGTCCTGTGTTGCCTTCAAATTCTGTCGAATCTTCTTTACCTCTGCTTCCATTTCTGCTAGCATATCCGGTCCCAACATTAGTTTAGTCTCGGGGCTGTTCCAATTAATGGGGGTTCTGCACTGCCGCCCATATAATGCCTCAAACGAGCTCATCCTTAAGGATTCTTGATAACCGTTGTTGTATGCAAATTCTATCAAGTGCAGGTACTCCTCCCATTTAACGGGTTGCTGCATGACATACATCCTTAACATGTCTTCCAGTATCTGGTTTACTCGCTCGGTTTGACCATCCGTTTGCGGATGGTATGCAGTACTAAAATGTACTTGCATTCCTAAGCCTGTAAACAGAGCCTTCCAAAAAGATGATGTGAACTTTACATCTCTATCCGAAATGACAGTCTTGGGAATGCCATCCAGCCTGAAGATCTCACGCATAAATAAGTCTGCTATCTGCACCTTTTTATAGGTGGATTGGACAGGTATGAAATGTGCCGATTTACTTAGTCGGTCTACCACTACCATTATAGAGTCATTTCCTCGTTTTGTTTTTGGTAGTACAGTGATAAAGTCCAAAGAGATTACCTCCCATTTCCATTCAGGGATAGGTATGGGATGCATTAATCCAGCTGGATGCCTATGCTCTACTTCACTTGCTGGCACTCTAAAAACCTATTCAGATAACTTGCTATATACTTTCTCATGCCTGACCAACAGTAGTCCTTTCGGATAGCTGTCAGCATCTTTTGATATCCTGGGTGTCCCGCATAACTGCTTCTATGATATTCATCTAGAATCATAGTTTTTAATTCCACTCGATTTGGAATAACTATCCTCTTCCTGAAAACCAGCAACCCATCCTGGTTAATCTCATAATCACCATGTTCACCTTGACCTTCAGGTGCTTGTTTTTGCTGCCACAAATATTTATATTCAGGATCCTTGTCTGCTTCCGTTCTGATTTGATCCAGAAATTTAGTCTCAATTTGATTAACATATAACTCATAAACGCCGTGCAGTTTTCTGCTCAATGCATCCGCAATTATGTTCTCTTTACCCTTTTACATGCTGCAGATCTATATCAAACTCGCTCAGGAAAGAATTCCATCTTGCTTGTCGAGAGTTTAAATCAGCTTGTTTAAAATAGCTGGTTAGACTACTATGATAAGTCTTTAATACAAATCTCTTTCCAAGTTAATAGTTTCTCCATACTTAGAGGGCGTGCACAACTGCGGTCAAATCTAAATTGTAAGCTGAGTATCGCTGCTCATGATATTTTAAATTGCAAGATTCATACGCTATCACCTTTCCCTCTTGTGATAACACAGCTCCAACTCCCTCCTTGCATGCATCTGTACAAACCTCAAATTCCTTATCCGGGTCTGCTACACTTAACACAGGTGTTGTTGTCAATAATTGCTTCAATCTTTCAAAACTATCCTAACATTCTTTTTTCCATCTAAAAATCTTCCCTTTCCTTTGTAAGTAATGGGAAAGGCTATCCTTGAAAACCCATTTATAAATCGCCGGTAATAGCCAGCGAGACCCATAAAAGATCATATATCTGCCACATTTTGTGGCACCTTCCATTCCATAATGGTCTTGATTTTCTCCGGGTCTACTGCTATTCCTTTTTTAGATATTAAGTGTCCAAGATACTGTATTTCTTCTTTGAAGAAGTCGAATTTACTGAATTTTTCATATAGCCGGTGCTTCCTTAACAATTCCAGTACCATTCGCAAATGCTCCCTGTGTTCCTCCGCATTCTTTGAATAAATCAGTATGTCATCAATGAATATTAGCACGAAGTTGTCCAGATAGGGGTGAAAAACACTATGCATCAGTCTCATAAAAGTGGCTGGTGCATTAGTTAACCCAAAAGGTAATACCACGAATTCATAGTGGCCGTACGTTGTGCGAAAAGCAGTTTTGTGTATATCTTCATCCTTAATTCTGATCTGATGATAACCAGACCGCAAATCAATCTTTGAGAACACAGTATCTCCCCTTACCTAATCAAACAGGTCATCAATACGGGGTAGGGGATACCTGTTCTTAATAGTCAGCTTATTTAACTGTCGATAATCCATGCACATGCGCATGGTTCCATCCTTCTTCCTAACGAACAATACAGGTGCTCCCCAGGGTGACACACTGGGTCGTATGTACCCCTTATCCAATAATTCTTGAAGCTGCATTTTCAGCTCGGTCAATTCAGGCACACTCATACGGTAGGGAGTTCGCGAGATTGGTGATGCTCCTGGCAGCAGTTCTATTGTAAAATCAACTTCTCTTTTTGGTGGTAATCCTGGCACTTCTTCAGGAAATACATCCTTAAATTCCTGTATTACAGGTATATTTTCTAATGCCGCAGTTTTATTCTTAGATTCAGATAGTCCAGCTTGTATAGGGTACAATTGGCATCCCTTCCTTATGCATCTCCCCATTTGGGAAGCTGTAATTGGGCGCAGATGTACAAGCTTCCTTACGCCTTGAATCTCTTGGCGAATACCATTATGATCCCTGTAATAAACTATCTTCTCCTTACAGTCTATAAGAGTCCAGTGCTTCTCCAACCAATCCATACCCAACAGTACATCATAAGATCCCAAAGGCAGAATATTTAAGTCCACTACTAACTGCTGTCCACCGATTTGCAGTGCACAGTCTGGTATTTTGGCACCAACTCTTCGTTTAGCCCCTGTAGCTAACTGGACCAACCATGTCTTTTTAAAATTCTGACTTGACAATTTACATTTTTCTACTAATTTAGGACTTATGTAACTTAAACTGGCTCCCAGATCTACCAAACCAGAAACAGTTTGGGATAACAAATTACCTTCCAGTTCTATCATGGTAAGCTGAAAATCGGCTTGCCGGTCCTCCAATGCTGCGTTAATTCTAGGTATGTTTTGAGCAACATCCCCCACAGTAGAGGCTTCTTGCAAATTATTTACTGCCTCAGTTTTACCCCGCTGTGGGCAATCTCGGTAGTAGTGCGCTGCCCCGCAGCCCCAACACTGCAGAGGTGGCCTCTGGTTTTGTGGCTGTTCAGGTTTACTTGAAGCTTCCACCGTTTTATCTTCCCCAGGCCATCTAACCCGCTGATGGTTCCTATCCAAATTGCTTGTTGATTGAGGTTCTGGCGGTATTTCTGAAATTACTAGTTTTGCCTTTCTTAAATCCACCATTGTTTCTGTTATCCTTCCTTGTTTGCCATCCTTTTCCTTGGTCTATCTTGTTTTTCGCTTGTTGATAACACAGCCTTGCCTTTCTAATAGCCTCATCCATTGTCTTAGGATTTTCAAACTCGATACGCTCTTTCATGTGAACAGGTAAACTGCTCAGAAATCTTTGAACTTTGGCTTTCTCCTCCCTTAAATACGGTACATAGCGCAGTAATGATGTAAAATTGGTGATGAACTCCTCCATGGTCAGTTGTCCTAGCCTTAATTCATGGAATTCTCGAGCCTTTTCATCATAAAAGTGCTCAGTCAAATACTTGTCCTTGAAGTACTGTTGAAATTTTTCCCATGTCACATCTTGATCCTCTATTCCCCACACGTTCTTCACTTCTTCCCACCATAAGGTGGCTTTGTCTTTTAGCTGGTAAATGGCTAGCCGTGATTTAAGACCACTGTAATAATCATACACCTGAAAGTATTTGTTCATATTAATAAACCATGCCTCGGCCACTTCCTCTTTTTTGCCATCGAACGTAGGTGGCTTTATCTTTCTGAATTCTCCGTGTAGCTCCACCTTTTTCTTTTTTCTTGTCTTCCGTTCGGTTTCATTCTCAGATTTAGCCTCATTAAAATTTCTGTTTGGATGACTTCATTGTGACACACTTCTTTCCTTTTGGCTTATATTTTTTTCATCTGTTTGCTGCTCATTCCCTTCCTGGTATTCTCGGCCAGCACTGGGCTTCTCAATCCTTTGGTTTTGTTTTTCCGAAGAACTTTTTAAGATCCTCTCCTGATCCTGCATCATCCTAGCATTTTCCCTTCACACTCTCTCCATTTCTTCCTGTAACTGTTGCACTGTGTGCAATAAAATGCGAGTTTGTTGTTGCTGCTCTTCAATCAGTCTATTAGACCGCTGATGTTGCTCTATCCCCAGCTGAACCCACATTTCGGGATTTCCTTCTGGTGGAGGTTGAATTTCTCCGACATTTCGCTGTTGCTGTCGTAAAGGTGTCTGTCTTGTTTTTTGTTCCATTTATTTATCTAACTGTGCAATACATACATACAATTGTAACGTTAGTTGGCCCAATAGGGTCCCAGCCTTGTAACAGGCTCTGATACCACTTGTAACGTACACAGTTTAAAACAATTTACCACATAAAAAAAAATTTAATTTTTACACCAATTTTAACCATCACTATCCTCCATATTAAATCTGTTTAATTTATTCGGGAGCCAGGTAAGACAACTGTCCTCCATAGTTTCAATCACGATAAAAATTTAAGCCAGGTTATGACTCCCACGTACAAAGGATGCTATGCATGAATTTCCTGTCAGCTCTATTGTCCGACTGTATCATAGTTAGATTATGCTCTCAGTTTATATGAATGATTGTACCTATGATTAATAAATGATACATGACATGGCATTGTATTCTTGGTAAGTTTTCTATGGTTCTGCACATATGTGGTTCTTTTAACCTTGGGGTTTTATTTAACAAGAAAAGGTTATTAACGAGTAATGGATTACACCGATGATTAATCCCAAGGGTTCGACCCTGTCCCATCGCTTGGTCACCGGTGAAATCTGGCCCTTGATTTGGATCCTAATCCTACGGTGAGGATTCTTTAGGGTTGGATAATGACTATCCCCCTTGGTAATTGATTCCTCAGTTCATTGTTATGCCCTGCCACTGCGTCTGGAGGTGAAAACTGTCCTTCTTAGGGTTACGCCATGCCTAAACCCTTCCTTCTTTGTTTCAGATCTGTGTAGACAGAAAATGGCATCCTTCGGTGTGAAAAAATTTCTCCCGTGCCAGGTATTGTTCGATTCTTCTATACCTGTACTCTCGCGTGTGTCAATTTTTCCATGAATTTCCGGAAGCTCTGGTTTTAGTTTTAACTAGTTCTATTCTTCCCTTGGTTACTTATTTGGTTGGCGTACTCACTAAGTTTCTTATTTTCCAAATGGACTCGCTTCGGCTCGACTGGCCAGCACCAGGCGTTCTCTCTTGGTACTCACAGTCGACTCATGGGAGCTCACCCAGGTATTGTATTATTTAATATTTGTGACGGGTCTCCAATTGTTATTTTCGTTCTACCTCAGGCATAGGGGATTCAGTTTTCACTCACATACTATTGTTTATCTGATAGGTACCCTTCTGCTCGAACAACCGTTCCAGGGTTTCTTACGGTACTGTAAAGCAAGGCTAATCAATACCCATTCTACAGGTACTTAGCTTCTTGCACAGGAGTTCGAATTTTGAACCTCCTCTCCGGACTTTTCTTCGCCAATGGCGCTGAGATAGGGTCTCTGTTTTTGTCTTAGATGCAGCTGGAGCTATTCTATGGCATCATATTGTTTGTTCTATATTCAGTTAAAATTCGGCCAAGGGTTTTTATGGCTCTTATAAAAAGAATTCTATTTACGGTTTTCTTTTTGAGAGATTATTCCAATCCGTAATTTTATGTCGTTTTGCCCGTAAGGTAATTGGGTACTACACAGTTTCCATCAGGCTTATTTTGACATTACGCTCTGTCATAGCTTCAAGGAATTCTTGGGTGACAATTGCTTTGGGTTATGAGTAAAATGGAAATATATATATGCATTCAGTTTTCAGAAACCATTCGATTTCATGTTTGCGAATTCTAGTTTATTATGTGAATGTAAATCTGGAGTAGATTCTCTATTATTGATTACGGCTGTGGGCTATGTATGTTATGGTTCGCTTTTCCTATGGCAGCCACTGTGCATGCACGATGTTTCTATGTATTCTATTCTTACAAGGGTTTGGTCGACAAATATTGCTTGCATTTACATAGCTGCTCTTTGATATTACCGGATTCTTTCTCTGGTTAAATTATTACTACTATCTCGTTTATTTGTTCTGGAGAAGATAAGTTTTTACTGGCATACTTGTCTGTTTTCGTTTTCCGAATTTATTTAAAAAGATTTTTCCCGAGGGTGACCGGACCATCTATCAGTCCGTGCTTTCATTGAGAGAGACGACCAACCCAGAAGCCTATTCTGCAGGCACTACAGGTTAACGGTCTCCCTCACCTTTCTTTTTGACTATGTGGTGATGCTTTACCTATACCGCACTATTTGGTTTCTAGATAAAGAATATTATTTCTTTCTACTGCTATATTCATAGCTCTATAATGGAATAGCCTCCTACAGGCCTCATTTAAGTTTTGCTACATTATACAGTTAACTACTATAGTCACAGAATCTTTCCAACCTGCCTTCTATACAAGAATTAACAGTTTAAATAAAACAAGAAATATTTAATACCGAAATTCACAATAGTTTATTTATCTTCCTTCAGACACAGAAAAAGAGTATAAGCTGCTTATTTCAGTCTACATAATGAACATATGATTCTTCCTTTCTGTTAATCACAACTAATGTATTCTACTCATCTGGCTCGAATCCGAGTGATGTAGTTTGTGCCTCCCTTCCATGAGCTGGGCGATTACGTCCTACAGCTCTCCCCCGAGCTCAAGTCTGGGTCATTGTTAGTACAGAAATCCTGGAGGAGAATCTCGGGACAATCCGGTCCACCTCTCCAACTCCAGTGAAAAAAAGCAGTCCTGGGGAGATCACGGGACAATCCGGTCCAGATCTCCAACCCAGAGATTAGTCTGTCCTGGAAAAAAATGTGTTCTCCTTCCAGCCTAACAGAGTTTCTTTGTCCACAGATCCAACCCCAAACTCTCCTTGGAATGCTTTATTTATTCCAGAGTTTTTGGATAACTGTGAAAACTGTTTTTCTAACTAACACCAGATCTTGATTTACTTTTTACCAACAATTTACTTATGAAACCAATTTCACAGTAAATCTTTATTAAAAATAAAATTTGATTTTTGTTCACATATTCTCATTGAAATGACACAGCAATCCTAACTAATCCTTAATTAATAATAAAAACATCTAACTATTTGTTTCCACTAAAATGGTGGGTTACAATTTCATAACTCAAATTTATAATAAAAACAATGGGCTTTTATTAACAAAGTCAACAAGCACATAACATTTAAAAAATAAAAAACATATAAAAATAAAACTACAAAATTAATAAAACACATTACTTTAAAAAATAAAACATATGAAAATAAAAAACTAAGCGTAAAAAACTCTTTTTTAGTTATTTATTAATTCATTTAAAAATTAATAATTATTTTTTTTTATTTTTTAATTATTTTTTTAATTATTTAAATTTTTTGTAATTTATTTAAAAAAAAATTAAAAGCTTATTCATTCATTCCAAAAAAAACATACCATTTGAAACTAAAATATTTTAATAAATTTGAAAGGAATACCATATTAGGAATTTATGCTGATCCATAGAATTGTGTATAAGAATTTTAAATTGATATGGTTCATTATCAAGACAAAATGAGAAATCTGATCAGAAACATGTTTAAATAGATAAAACGACTTCAACTAGCCATTGAAAACGACTAAATTCAAAAAATAAAATAAATCTTATTATATTCTATTATATTTTTAATTAAATTATATTTTAATTTCGATTTGACTATGAAATCTAATATTAATACTTTAACAATAAATTAATATTAATATTATTTTAATATAATTTAATATTTTTATTATTCAAATAAGAAATAAGTAAATAATAGATATTAAATATTTTTATTTTGATATTAATGAATAAATAATAAGTAAATAATGGCAAATATCATGTCATAAATTTTTTCTTTAAATCAATAAAGAAAGGAGATTATATATTCTTTAAATAAAAAAATTATATTTATTTTAATTAAACTAATTTTGAGTGTACAATTTATTTAAATTTTTTAAATAAAATAATAATTTAATACATATTAAAATAAATAAATTACAAAATATATATTTATTAATTTATCTAAAATATATGTTTTTATAAAATTTATAAATCAAAATAAAACTAAAATTAAATTTATATTATTTAAAAAATTTGAAAAATCAAATTAATAAAAACCTAATTTTTGAATTTATCTGTTATTATTCTATACAACAATTAACCAGTAAAAGAGAGGGTTGCTTGCTAAAAACAAACAAGCATTTATATTGTCGTAAAATAATCACTGGACACATGGTTTTGCCATTATTAATGGGGAGTTAGGCCGTTGATCAATTTGGCTCACTATAATTATTTACCGACGAGAAAATCAATACCCAAAATGAATTTATTCACAGATTGTTGAGGTGGGCAATTGTGATTGAACTCCGACATCAACCCACTTCCGCACATTTCGGAATTTGATGCAGTGACAACCCACTGCCATTTGTCACGATAGTTGTTAGGGTGTTAGGGTTTGAATTGTAGTATATTTAAATTAGTTGTTTTTATTAATATTTTTTTTGGAATTTTTTGGGTGGATTTTTTTGTCTTATTTTAAAATTCAACAAGAATTTATTGAAATGCAAGTTTGATTAATAATCTCTGAACTGGGGCCCAGGGTTTTTTCAAGATGTTGAATCATATATAATTTAAAAAACAACAAGAAATAACAAAAATCAAGATTTTAGCTCAAAAAATTTCATATCTAAAACTCAAAAAAAAAATTACAATTCATCTTCACGATTTTCAAAGCCACCACTGCTTTTCCAACTGCCTTTCCACGGCCAAAATGAGCAGGCACGTTTCACAACTGGACTCACCTTCATTCCTCTTCCCATGGAGTTATTGACTTTCACAAGTAGCGAAATAAACCGGTTCCCTTCATTTCCGTGCATGTTCTGCAATTCCCTCGAAAATGACCACGAGTTGTCTAACTACCTTAAATTATGTTCTCTTGTTCTCTGGGCAAACATTTTTGTTGCTCGACTTGCACATCATTTCCTTTCCCTTATTAGGAGGCTTATCACCTAAGGATTTGGACGCGACATTTCCCCAACAGCTGCTTGTTATATCTCGAAGAGATTGGATCGAACCCATGATGGATGCCTTAATATTTCAAGTTTTGACTTGACGAAAGATGATCGATCAGGCTCTGTCTGTCGTTTATAATCATTTCAGGCTCCATCTGCAGCATCAAAAGTAAATGAAGTTTTGAGGACTCCGCCAATCGTTCCAATCTCCCAGGGAACCGTGTGAGAGAAACGGATTTCATCTCAGACCGTGGGAATACAAAGGGTTATTTCTCTTTCACAAATCTATTTATATCTATTGGATTCTGAAATGTGTTTTGGCAAAGGCAATGGATTCTGAAATGTGTTTTGGCAAGGCAATGACTAGTATGCAGGAAATGGAAGAAAACCCCAATGTGGTTTCACTTTTATAGAAATTAGACATCTCAATATCATGCGGGTGCTCGCATTGGCGAGTGAAGGCGGCTTCAATCTATGCGGCGAGTTGATATGTCGGTCCCGAGGGTCAGTACACATTGACTCATCGATGGTTGATCTTAGATATTATTAGTCTTTGCGTTTTTTGGGAGCAATTTATCTTGTTTGGAGTTAGTTGTGATGGACACCTGTGTGCTCATTTTGAAGTCGAAGGAAGCTGGCTGGCGGTTGACTTTTAAATCACCCAAGGTGGCCAACACACCCCCTAGTTTCCTTCGGCGGGGTTGAGGCTACTAGCTATGTGTCTATGTATGACAATACGCCTCTTTTTACAAATAGAAAATGGTAAGGCTCTAGAAAATTTACAAAAAAAAGTATTTTTGACACAAGCACATGGAATTTGTTGGAAAATGCATGTCCTTTAAAGTTTTCTAAATCCCATCTTAAACAAATAATAATAAAAAAAATTCTAATCTCTAAATCTTGAAATATTTTTAATTTTCATTGATTTTTAAGTTAATTTATTATAAAAATTAAGTTTGATTGAGTTTTTAAAAAATCTATAAATATATATGCGTGTCAATATATAATAAAATTTATAATATATATTATACAAAAATTTAATATATATTTACCTTTGAAAGTGTTACTGAATCATTCCACCCTTACCATAGTCTTTTTTATTTTCTGCAAAATAGAAACTAATTGCAAGCAACTTGAAACTAATTAGACACTAGTCGTGAAATGGAAATTGCAGCACACAAATGAAAATTAATTTTGAGTATAGAATTTTTTTAATTTGATTATTTTCTTTAATAATTTAAGAGCTAAAAAACTTAAAGCATCAGGGAAAAAAATCTTGAATTTGAAATTTTGAAATATAAATTCATAGTAAAAGTGAATTTACTCAATGGTTAAGTGGGGAGTTTACTCCAATAGATTTAGACTATGTATAACCAGAATTTCCAGGCTCACAGCTGTTTCAAGGCAATTTCTTCATTTAAAAAAACTCTTGAAAATTTTGAAGTGTTGAGCTTAAATATTGCACAGGAGCGAGGTCAAAAAATTAGAAACCCTCTCTCCCGTCTGCATCTAATTACATGGATAACCACTGGAGGAAAGGTCTTCAGAAAAAATACCAATAATTTTAGGTGTTGGTGTGCGTGGTTGCAACTCTAAGAGATTGGGAAGGCGAGATGAAGGTATGACCCGGTGGGCATTTTTTTGTAGCTAATGGTCTGTAATGAAACACTTTAATGCCCACCCAGTTAAAAAATTTATTTCTCAAAATATTTTTGATCATTGTTAAAAACTAATAGTTTGAACAAAATCATCACAATTGTTCTTCAATGGATCACTTACCATGAATAGCTTGTGAGGTTTCTGCTGTAACTCCTGAATTTTTATTATACAGGTCATGGGAAAATCGAGGAAGATTTTTTTTCCAAAAGAAAAAAAAAGCTGTATTATAACAGTTCATATATCAAACATTACATTCACAACTACAAATAGTTGAGAAAAACCTCAATCAGATCATCAGAGATATAAGGACATATTTCTAAGGAAAACCCAGACTTGCTTAAGAAGCGAAGCAGCAGTCGAAAAGCTATCTTTACAATCTATGCAAGAAGCCACGTAGCAGTCCAAAAGATACCTTTATTTACGATTTATGCAAGGAAATAAATAATTTCTAAATGAACTTAAGTTTGTGGGGCAATTGACATCGAAATCTTGTGAACATAATAGGATGTTACCTAGAGAGATCAGAATGGTTGCTGGTTTACGAGTATTTATTTCATAAACCCTCCATAAAATCTATGCAAGTGAGTTATTTCCATTTTGTTATGCAGATATTCATTTAGATGTTTAAACATAATTATTTTAGATAATAATAATTTTGAGTATATTATATTACTAGTTGTTTTCAGTGGATTTTCCTGTTTAATTTCTTTAAAATTCAGTTACGGAAATTTATTGAAAATACAAGCTTGATAGGAACCTTGCACAATTGAACTGCCTGAATCCTTATATACAGTAAAAAAAAAACCAGTTTAAATAACATAAATCAAAATTTCATTTCAAAAATTTCCGCCTGATTTAGAAAGTCGAATAGTCCCACTAAAAACAACTCGATTATATTATATGATGCATGTAAGATTCAGATGCAACTAAACACAAACATTTACACTTGTTTGCATCCACCTTTACAACGTTATACTTGTTATAGTCTCATTTATTATATGTTTTGATTTTTTTTTAATCTTAGAATTTTATCATATAGTTTTTTAATGAATTTTTTATTTTGTTATTTCAAATAATTTTTTAAATATATAAATAATAAATTTAAAATTTTAATTTTTTAAAAATAAATAAATTAAATAATATAAATTATAGATTTGTATTTTAATAAATTTTCTTAAATTTTAAGTAAAATAAAATTAATTAAATTTAAAAATCTGAACTTCAACTTATACTTACTTTCCACTATCACCCCAACTCATGGGTTCCTCAAACATTGGAACTTTGTAAAACTTCAAAACACAACCATACTCTACAAATAAGAATTTGTTTTTTTTTAATTATTGATTATAATTCCCTTGTTAGAAAGCTAACTCATTTGATCTAATAACACTCTTAGCTATGGCTGACATTAATTTTTGTACTCAATAGTCCTGATATAATATTTCATGTTTGTGTTCGAGAGACTTGCATCTGAGTTGAGTTTTAATTTTTAATATTTTGATGGATGGGTTAAAAATTTGTGATAGTTATAATTTAGATTTTGGAAAATTTCTACAAAATGTTATCATATTTTTCCAGAATTTTCATTTTCTAACTAACTTGTAAATTCTTTAAATTAAATATATTATTTTCACTTACAAAGCATACTCTATCCTTTAACTTAAGGATGTTTACGACTTTAATTGTTCTTCTCTTAGTGGAAGAAACGCATGAAAGAACACGGATTCTATTTCGTCTCGTGATCAATACAGAACGTTTTAGAATGGATAAAGACATTATATTCCGATGAACCAAACATTGTGGTACATGGAAGATTAAGGCCTCCCTCTTAGATTGATTTAGATATTCAAATGTAACTGTTTATCTACAACCATCATTTAACTTTTTCCAATTTCATATAAAACTGTGTGCGACCATTGCATCCGAATGCCAATGTTTATTTATTTATTTATTTACATAAAAATTATTTGATTATTACATCGAAGGTGTTTACTTTTGAATCATTCCACCCTCACCATAGTCCCTCACCATAGTCGACCTTTTTTATTCTGTCATTGATTCAAGTAAACAACTATCACGGTAATCAACTGTTGGATCACATACTAATAGAAATGGAAACTAATTGGAAGTGAGTTTGAAACTAATTGGAATTTTTTCATTTGATTGTTTTTATTTAATAATTTAAAAAGCTAAAGCTTAGAGAATCGGGGAAAGAAAATCTTGAATTTGAAATTTTGAAGTATAAAGTCATGAAGTAAAAGTCTACAATATTAGGTTCCCAGTATAAAAAAGCGATTGAAGCAAAGCGCAAAACCGAATGAATGTGTGTTGGAAGACCCCCGAGGTCACGGCGGCAACGAAAAGTACTTTGTGATTGGTGGTTTTCCCCTTCGTATTTGTGCACATGAAAATGGGCCGGTTGTGACGGTGGCATATTGATTAGGCTGCAATGATTTTAGCGCTTAATGGAAGCACATTGAAATTGATAGTGTCACTTGCCAATCTGAGTTCCCATGATTTAGTGGCACCAGTTCTGCTGCAGGCATCTCCTTACATCGTTTCATAATATGCAGTGGCTTTAAATTAGTTCATTGATGGAATCAAATTATCACTTATTTGGGATGATTAGAAGTAAAAAGTTTATCAAAATTAACAGATTTGTCATTTTTGTGGGATTGTTTTAGAAATTCTTGTCTTTTATATAGATTTTTTTTAATATTGATGTTTTAAATACATTTCGACTAGGTAACCATGTTATAAAAGTCTTCATTTGTTCAAATAATCACAAATGGTGATCTTTACGGTTTTAGATTGGGTTGCAAAGGGAACCGAGCCGTGGGATGGGATGAAAGCATTGATCTTGCCCGAATTATTCAAAGAACCATTTCATAGCTAACTACTGTCTAAATGGAAATTACAAGCACAACAATGAAAGAAAAATCTTCCCAAACCTTGACGAGATGAACTACCTTTGGTGTATCTTTGCACCTTTAAGGCAAGTTGCTAAGTATTAATATATAAGTATTTTTTTTATTTTTAGTATGATTATACTATATTATGATATTGTAAAGGTAATAGAAAGATTTAGCAACAATGAAGAAAGACTCAAAGATGTGATGGAGTTTTAGCTAGAGCGGAAGGAAATATTTAATTCTTGTAAATTAATCATGGCGTAATCGCTAGCCTTATTTTAATATATCTAATGGATTGGATATTACTGTAATATATCAAAGCTTTGACCAAAATCAATGCGATATAGGTGTTGCTTTTACCCCAAATGGAAAATTATGGTGACATGTATGGTGATTTGAAGCATTCAAGGATTGATAGTTTTATTCGCAAGCCCAAGCCTAGATGCGAAGGTGTGCGATTTCACACGCATGATCTAGAAATTGGTTGGTGAATTGAAGATTGTCTACTTTAGAAGATAACTCTTTCCCAAAAGAAATTATGCTTAGTTACGATCACCACATGTGCTACCCATTTCGCTTAAATTTAATTTTTCTTCCTAAAGGACTTTTATATTATCATGGTTTTCATATTTACAAAAACTTAGAACTTAGAAGTTCCAAAACTAGCATGAAATGAACTCAACTAGAAAATGATTAACAAAGTTAGATTGTTTTCCTAGAAGAGAGTCTCTCTTTCCACCTCTAAAGAGCGTCACTCTCCTCAGGTTCCACCTCCTCCGTTTTCACTCCCATTCTTCTTGCTCGACACTAAAATGTACCAAAAGAGCTGACAATGACGCCTTTCTAAATCACAAACTTCCTTCTTCAATCCTAACAAAAGCCTATTTTTTCTCTGATCATTAAAATCATGAGGTGAGTCTCTTGATTTTGTTTTCCCCTTTCTATTTGTTTTGAGTGGCTTTATATATTTGTCATCTACATATTCTTATCCGGAAAGCAATTTTGTTGCACTCTTAGAAACGATTAACAATGCTTGCATTAGAGTGAGTAGCTTAGGAATAATCTTCCCAACTCTTCTATTCCTTCGGTGTACACCTTTGAACCTTTGGGGGCAATTTGCTAGTTTAATGTTGTATATAATAAAATATCCAATTACACATTGTTTTTGCACTCTAAAATAAGTTTGCACGTGAAGGGTGGTCCTGGGCTCGAAATTTGATCTCTCTGGGCTCATGTTAGATCCGCTATTAAGATGGATCTATGTTGGTGAAATTGCATTGAGAGATATGAATTTGTAATATGATAAAGATGTTGTAATGTCTTGTTAAACATTTTAGACTCGTCAAGATAAAATAAAAATAAAAATAAAATATAGCCCACGGGTAGAATATATGGTGACAATGTGTTTTGTTAGATGCCTCTAGGACTGTAAGTTGCAAGTTAGTCATGTAGTCATCATAGGACTTACATAAATTAGCAAATAAAATACATAAAATTAATAATTATATTTATAATTAATTATAACCAATAATTAAGCAGTCTAGATTCGTGTTAACTCTAGATTTATCAAAAATGATCAAATCTCTTCAAATTACTGGAAATCTATTTTGAAATAAAAAAGATTTGATTCCTTAAATCTAAAGAGTAAAATAAATTTATAAGAAAATCAATTCTATAACATTTTTACACGTAATTTTGGTAATCATAGAATTGAGAATTTAATCCGGGTGGATAATATTTTGTAACCCAAACTCTATTCATAATAAATTAAAGATGTTTGACCTATTCTAGATTCATCAAAATCATTAAAATGTCAAAACTCCCCAACAATAAAATCTCATATTGTTATGAAGTGTCAATATCCCGATCACCCATTTGGAGCCCATTTCATGTCCAAATGGGTAGGTATTTTCAGATTTTTATGGATTGAAAAAATAAATTCGTACCAATCGGGCGACTAACTGGCAGAAAACGTGTTGAACTTCGTATTTATCGGAGACCAGGAGATCATATATAAAGCTACCGCCCGACCCATCACCAAAACATACCAGAAAACTCGATCCTCTCTGCCTTGTGTAGAAAAGGATGAGATACCGTCTGAGCCAGTCGAATTCCAATCGGTGCAGAGTGGCTGGAATAACATGCCCGTGGGAGACGGGTGGTTCCCCCAGGAACCACAGCAGCCAGTGATGGAGATTGCAATACCGTCCAGGCGTTACAGAGCATGTTGTGGAGTGTTGTACGCGGCGATCGAACAAAGCATCTGAAAGGCACGGTGACAGACAGAAGATGAGGGAGTGGGTGCAGAAGAAGTGGGGCAGCGCAGCGATGACGCGGGGCGCATTATCAGGAAGAACCAGGGCGGCCTGGGAACCGTAAAGTGGAACCTCTTTCCTCGAAGGGCGAAAGTTCAACCGCGGCGCTTACGCCCATAGCATCAGATCTGTCTTCAACGACACCGTCAAAAAGCACGGCACCGCCAAGGTCGTTTCGTTTTCTTTATGCCGACGCTCGGGAGCCCTACCGCCCCACCAGCTTCAATTATTTCCTCGTCTGCCAATGGCTCCGCTACTCATAACGATCTGCTCAATCCTTAACCGCTACGGTTGGAACTATTATTTATGTCTGCCAAATTGTTTGTGTTTTGCTTTCATTGTGATTTTGCGTGTATATCTCCTAAGATAAACTGTGTGCCATGCTTTCATTGTCATTTTGTGTGTATATCTCATAAGGATATATACTAATAGAAGTTTTTCTATTTGAAATAAATAAAACAGACTAATCTTTATATTAATATTGTAATATGGATCGGGTTTTAGACGTCACAGACTCTATTGTTAATTTCAAGCACTACGACTCACAATCACATCCTAATTGCCCACAATTGATTGATTCAACAGAAGATGTAGTTTTATGGAATTTTGAGGTGTGATAAAATGGAAGTTATTGTTTGGGGAATTTTGAATTGTGATATCATGGAAATTAAGTTTCAAAAACTGTGCAGATCAATGGAAGTTATTGTTTTAATCAAATGTTGCAAGGTAATTCTTTATGTCTTTTGTGTTTTTAATTTATAAATAAATTTAATGTTAATTTAATTAATTTAATTTATATTAATATTTAGATTATATTGATTTTTACAAATTTGTAATTTTAATAATTTTTTTAATCTTTAATTTTTAATTTTTAAATTTCAAGTAAAATTAATTAAAAACTATATAAAACAAGACTCAAATTAAAAACATCTCCTACCTGTAATCAGAAATTTTCAAATTTTCAAATCAAATTAGAAATAAGCTTTATATAAAACAAACTCAAAACTTAAAAAGAATCAAACTAAAAATATCTCTGAATTGTGTAATCAATAAACTCAAATTAAAAATATCTCAAAACTGTGTAATCAATAGACTTTGAAACATTCTAATCAAATTAGAAATAAACTTTGTTTGTTTATCTATTTTTTTTCCTTTTTTTCTTCAAAACTATTAACAGAACTTAACTCAAAAATGTGTTGGTTATAAAACCAAAACCTTTACATATTTCAATTTTCTTTACAAATTTTAAATCAGCAAAAAAAACTCAATCTTCAATCTTTTTTACCTAATATATTTTCATTTATTTTATATACATAATGTATTTTCATTTATTTTATATGGATCTTATGGATGAATTTTGAAAATATTGTAAAAGTAGATTTAATGCACGATTATTCTCGATAAATGAACATTTATAAAATAAAGATGACTATGAAATAATATTGTTATTATGAAATGTTGACCTATATATAATATTAATATTTTTCAACAATCAACATTTATTTTTTGTTAGCTAAATTTATTGCTAAGTATAATGTTTAAAAAAAAATTTAATGTAATTTATGTAATAGTATATGAAATTATTCCATTTCATAGAATGCAACAACATGAAAAACATGTCCATATTAATTGTTTATTTATAATTTTTTTTTTTTAACAAGATTTGACATAAACCCATCTAATAGAAATCTATACATAGAATGTTTTTTATCCACCAGAACTTTAAGGATTACTTTGTAGGAGGAGTTGTTGTCGCATTAGATGATTTATATTAAAAATTACTTATTATTCATTATAAATTTACAAAATAACAATATTTTTAATTATAGATAATTAATCCTATTTTACTAGGATATTAATAACTTGTAAAATAGAATTTTGTTATAATATTATAGTTTATCAACAACACATGTCCAAAAACCATAACTCATTTCAAAATCAAAATATTTTGCTTTTAGTTTTGTTTTAACATTTTTAAAATTAAATCTAAAAACAAAAAAGTATAGAGAGTTGTTGTAATGCCATCATCTTTTTTGACTCAATCGAAATAAAATAAAATAAAGTAAATAAAAATATTAATAATTATAATTATTAATAAAACAAAAATAAAATAAAATAACATAAAATTAATAATTATAATTATAATTTATTATAGTCAATAATAAAATCGGCGTATATTCATTTTACTTCAAATGCAAGTGTTAAGACGGATCAAATATCTTTTCACTTTAAAAGGTGCCTTTCTTCTCAAAAAATTTGATCCCTCTACACACTTAATAAATAATGAATGAAAATAAAAAAAAAATTCACATTCAAAATTTTACAATAATCCAAAATATATACACTTAAAATTGAATAATGCACACACAACTTACATTGATCGAATTACATATATACATGAAGTGTTGTCTCAAGATAGGAAGCTGTCTTGGGCTTCTGATCAGTTGGTTGAGTGAATATCTCAACCATACACCAATCTAGGAAGTTAGCAAGATGGAAGAGAATCGCTATGCCTCAACAAACTCCTAAACACTAGAAACAAACTCTTTTGTAGAAAGAATCACAACTCAAACAAGTAGAAATTGTATTTACAAGTTTCCCCCTTAATAACTACTTGTCTTGATCTCAATCAACAAAGATCTACATTTGGTCCAATCTACCAATTACACCTTGTACCTTGTTCATGCGGACATCATCAAATTATGGATGTCCGCTTATAAAGGAACAACCATTTACCGAATACATGGGTGCCCAGTTGCAATCGCCAATCTATTTCCCCTCATGAGTCTACAACTAATACACTTCACCCAAGTGTATCCATCCCACATGACACACTCTTCTAGGGTGTTAAAAACTCTCTAATAGAGGAACACATAACAAAGGAGTAAGCATGCCTCTGGGGTCTTACAACCATATGCCTTTTAATACACTCCAAGCTTAAGAAGATACTAGGTACATGAAACATTTCAGGACCACAATGAGAGAAATATATGACATGTAGATTTTCTATAATAACAATGTGTGACTCTCATACTTTATCACGATCACGAGCCTATTCTATAAACTCAAACAAACTTTCCATTTATCTTGCATAATGTTGCAACTAACTTTGATCCTTCATTCTTTGGGATCCTTTGCCACTCATCTTTGATACTCCACACTAGTCATATTCGTATGCCAATTATTTCTCACTTGAATCTTCCGGCATAGTGTTCACTCATCGTAAAGTTTGCTTTTCGATCTTTGACATATTCATTTTTAGTGCATACTAGTATTGGATATCTATACTTTATGTGTCATGAGTTAAGTCACAATTCTAACAAAATGACTATACATATATTGAATTAGCTAGGCTCAATAAATTTCAATACATTCAAGATTCCAAATACAAAAAAAAAAAAAAAATTCACCCTCATGTCCCCATGTTGTCATAGCTCCAATAGGTTGTCCATAGCTATTAAGTTATCTCATCGATATGGACCAAATGACCGAGTTTCCACCTTTAAATTAGCTATTATTCTTCACAACAAGTAAAGTGCAGCGAGGCTCCACGCTAGTTTCTTTACCGTCACTCCAAGTTGGTTTGTGGGCCACACTTTTGCATTTCTCGAAATATGTAACCAAGTTAAATTTTTGCGGATCACTATCCACAAAGTGAGAGTGGTTCGAGTCTCCTTCCTTCATTCTTTTTCTTTTAGTATCTCTACAACCTCCCAAACTACATATTGTTGCTTCTTTCTAAAATTATCGATGCCCCTTTGTAATTAGAAAAAAAAATGCTTCAAGCATTGTGAATACATCACACCACTTCGTCGTGCAACAATCCTCCTCTTAAAAACACATGACATGTCTAGCCTAAAAAGTCTCGAGCAAGCCCATCTTACGCGCGGCTTCATCATGCCATCAAAATGGTAGACTAATCTAGAGGTCCCGAAAATGGATGACTTCCAAAGAATTTGGCACATCAACTCCAAAGATTTTCCAACTCCTTCACAACAACTACACGGGTTTCACATCAATTCTGCCTATATAACTTGCTTCTCGCTCCATATGCATCATAAGTTATCGGTAGGAAACCACCATTTACCAACCTATACGGCTTTGTAGAGTCAAATTTGGAGTCTTGTTTAATTATTAAAAGTAAAAATGTTCTATTGTGAATGTCAATGGGAGTAATGCAACGCCTAAATTTAACTATTAAGCAATGATCCTTTGATTTGTTATAAAAAACGGATTATGTTGCAGGACGAGGAATAAAGATCACGAGCTTTGACGATGATGTTCTCTTCTGATAACTTTTCAACGTTGATTTGCTGTAGGTCGATTCCTCACTCTAATTCAACCATGACGAAGATCGAGATACACTTCTACACTCGACTTTTTTGTGCAACCATACCACAATGCTTAATTTTGGCAACTTCTTGAACCACCTCATCTTATCCAACAACTCTTTCATGCAACACATGCGGACCTATTAGTCGCTTCTTTTCATTCGGACAGTGTCTTTATACTTGAGGATACCAATTTAACTACTCACAGCCTACTGCTATTTGCGGGGTCCTACACTCTCTTGTTAACATGAGATTTTATGTTGAATGCTCTAAGACTTTTGTGATCCATAAATGTCTTTTGGATTAATCACATTAATAGGATTTGGTCGACGTTTCGAACATAAATAATGTGGTTCATCTGAATTTTCTCTCATCCCGGCTTATATTTACACCAAATTGAAGTCATTATGTCTGCTACCCACATGATCCAAATTTGGCCAAAATGCCAAAAATGCAAAAAAAACTTCTCCAAAACTTTCAAAATTGTTGTATGAGGTCCAAATTAGGTTTTCAATGCAATGATGCATCAGCTAGAAAATGGATTTTACTGCTCTTCTTCTTAATTAGGGTTTCTTTTTAGTTTTCCTTCAATTGTTTGACTTTGACCTTGGAGATCAAATTCACGATGTAGTAATGAATGGCCATGTGCCTCTGTGACTTGTTATCTGCAGTGGCCTCTACGAGGAGAGTCGGCATACGACCTCCTTGTTATAGGAGCTTCTTCTCTTCCTCCATAGGTTCTTTACGAGGCATAAACCCTAGTGGTGCAAAGCGGGGATGGTGGGAAAGGGCCTGCGAGCCGGATTCATTGGTGAGGGCCAGAATCCAGATCCTACGTATTCGATATGATCCGGAGGGATTCAGCACGATTCTCTAGATTCGGTCGTATCGTATAGGGTACGTCAAGTGACCGTCTGTGCGCATACGGCCGAATCCTCTGACTAATTCTGACCAAAAAGTGTGAATTTGAGTTATAAAAATTGGATTTCTCTCATTCTTTCTTACTAACTTTTATTGTGAAGTGAGCGAGGAGGAGTGAGGGTTAGAAAGGAGAAAGGGAGTTTTTTTTCAAGAGATTCGAGCATCTGAGTAGTCTTGTAGACTATAGTTTTTGTATTTTCTTGTAGTCTTATGGCCTTGGTCTTTAGACTATAGTTTTTTGTATTTTCTATTTCTATTTTCCATTGGAAGTGTACTTATGTAACACATTTTGATTCGATGAATTAATGAAAACTAAAATATCTTACTATCTTGTCTTTAAGTAAATTTGACAATTGTATGATGTATCAATGTATCATGTGAGTATCCTAAGATCTTAAATCTATGTTTGAATCAATGAATTTGTATGAATTTACGTAAAAAATATCTAATTTTTAATATATATATATATATATATATATAATGTATCGTATCCCAAAATTGTCCTATTCGGGGTCACCATATCCCTAATCCGATTCTCGAATCCCAAGTATCCATCGAATTTCAAATCCTTGTATTAGGTGACTTAGGAAGAGGTAGGATGGAGGGTTTGGGGAGAGGAAAAGGGGATGGGAAAATTTTGGGGAGGTAGGGAAGGGCGTTAGGGAGGTATGGGAGGTGGAAAGGAGGGGTGAGGAAGGTAGAGGTAGACCTAGGAATTTTATTACGGGTCACAGGAGGTTGCCAAAAACACGGCATACGGTAGTGATGGTGTAGGGACTGAGGTTTGAGTGTATAAGCTTGGGATGGTATGTGAGAGAGTGTAAGGGGTTTAGGGAGTGTAGTGTATTGTGGGGAAAATGAAAATTTGTATGTAGTAAAGTGGGGTTTTCCGGTGAAGAAAACCAACATCTCGAGCGATCAAAAAACTAGTTTGAAAATCCTAAAAGAGGAATCCACTCTTTTGAATAAATTCACTTGAAGGGGAGAAGTAAAGATGTTCAATTATTGTTTTGGAAGCACACGGACCTTTAGGCAATAATGAATTAACCCTTCTTTCACCTTCTTATGAAAAAAATTGGACATTTATCTTGCAGCGAAATGAAAGACACCTAGACATTGACCTAGGTGAAAACATGGTGAGCGACCTGGAGATCTAGATGATAATGGTGGACATGAATCATGAAATGATGATGACCATGAGTGAATGGAGGGAGCAGTTGACCTAGACAACAACCAATGATCAAATTTTATTTGAAAAAATTATTTGAATCTATAAAATTTTTATGAGACACTAACGGACATGATACGAGCCCATTGATCACTAGTGACGAGGATGTAAGGCCGACACTAGCATTGAATCCAGGCAGGGATGAAATCTCCTTGGAGGTGTTAGAGCAGTGTGAACCAAGTAACCCTAAATATTATGCATCTGCGATCAAAAAAATAAAAATCAAACTAAGCAAAACTTGACATGATAAGTGATTGATTTTAGTGAAATAAAAACTTACAAAACTTATTGATGGCAACATATTACCTAGACTTGAGGCTTCAAATCCTAATGACAACCACCTTCTGATGAAGACATATGTACAATCATGTGAAGTGATCCTTCCTAGTGTAACCAATCCAACATATGGCTACTTACTTGAGTTCTGCTCTCACTTTCCTCGAGTAGGTAGAAAAAACAAAACTAGGCCACTCCAAGTGTCTATTGAACATGTCCTCATGATTCATAAATTTAAAAAGATATTATCCCCTATTATTTGTAGAAAACACCCTTTGGATCTTGAAAAACATGAAAATTTACCTCTTGTTGATCTAGAAGAAACAAGGTACCTTTTCTCTTGAATCGATCTCTCTTCATAATGTACCTCAACGAAGTGTGTTCACAGTCTTCAAAGATTTTGAAAAAGAAAGGTAAGAAAATTTCTTCTTGAGAGAACAAAAATTCAAGACATGAAACATGAGAAGAAAAATCGAATGATAGTCCTCAATGTCTGGTCACTGACACGGTTGAATACATTTGATCATCTTCATATGTTGAAGTGGAAACAACTTGCTCTTCACCAAGCTGATGGCTGATTGGAATTCCTCTTGATTGAGAGCAAAAACCTTGGTTCTTGAAATTTTCCGAACTGAATGACAATGGGATCTAATTCTCATGTTGTTTGGTGAATTTCAAAATAAGTCCTCTTGAAGATTCCCTCTCCTAAATTCTCATCTTATAAATAATTCTAATCAACAGATAAAAACCATGAAAATGCTTGCAACAATATTTTACCAATAATAAAAATATGGATATTATTCTTTAAAATTTTCATAAAACATCATATGAAAATCAATGAGTGAATAAATACAACGGGTTGAAAACCTTCATACCATGATCTTGCTTGTTCCTCCAAGGTGGCCATGAACATTTTCATCATACAATATTTAGAAATTGAACACTTATTTAATGATATGCATGTGAAATTTAATGAGATGCATAGCATCATCTCCTTTCTTGTCTTTGAGTTTTGGGAGATAGTGCACTTGATATGCACAAGTCACGCGGTTCGGAAAAAGTAGAATGTGATCATGATTCCTTAGAACATAACCCGGCAATTGAATCCAATTCGGCAACAATGAAGTCACCAACAATTTATTCGACTACCAATTCTTGTAGTGAAGTCGCTATGAGAATTTTGAGCCTTTGGATTCTTCGACACTATAGTCACGAGGTGAATGATGCATAGGGTTCTTTGTGTCCTAGCAGTTGTTCACAAACAACAATAAAATCTTATCCTTTTCATTCTTTCCCGAGGGAAGATGCGTGTCACCTCACTCCAGTATGGTCACCAAGATGTTATCACTCCTTTGGATCCATGAAGGTGAAGGAGACCCACAAAGTATACAAAATGCTTTGAACTAGTAGCTAGCCCTACTGAGGCTGGAGAGGATATCTCCATGAGATATCAACCAAATTGACTGAATATGTGAATATTTTAGGCTAGTTATAGTAGGCTCTAGGGTTCGATTGATTTGGATTTGGTGTGGATGGTAAGTGGGTCCTAGGAAGAAACTATGTCAGGTAAAGTGGAGCTTGCGGAGATGTGATGGGGTAGAAGGTAGGCGCACACTTTATCATTTTAAGGTATATTGGTGAAATTGTGATAGAAGTGATATGGTTTCAAAACAACATGAATTATGAATTCTTTTACATCGAGAAGAAAGTGAACATAGCTGTGATAACTTCTCCAAAACGAGCATTGAAAAAATTAATTCTACTTATCAAACTTAGAAAATCAATCATAAGACATGGAAATGAATAGGTTTTTGAGCCTTGGCGGAAAGGATGGTACCAACGGTTGTCGGGGATACACGTAAGGTTGCGATGCATTCTTCGTATGTCTGCAATGGATCGAATCCGGAAGCCAGGGGAGCTAGCATGTGTGTTTGTTGCGAATTTTTTTGGCGTGCGGGCCTCATGTCGTTCGAGTAGCGGCTGATATAGGATCATCGAGAGGCAGTGAGGGTTTACGCAAAGTTTTAATGACTAGTCCATTTGCCGCTTCCCGCCCGGCTGGCGTAGATGAGAGTGGCACGAGCAAGAGATTTTCCTGCGGCGATGGCACGGTCGCGCTGGCAACGGTCTCAAATAGGTTGGGGCAGGTGGCTTTTGTCTTATGGATGCGAAGGCCGGATCCGAGCTCGAGGAGATATATCTCGGATATAAAGCCACGCATCGGGTCCCCGAAGAAATCGGCGTGCGAACCTCGATCAAGCGCGCCTATGATTTTCTACCGACTCGGTTTACTTTCAGGCGGGGGATCCGCCACGGGGCCCTTGCATGGTTTCTCTACCAGCTGGCCGGAGAGATGCGGGCGCGCGGCCTAATCGGGCGGATGAACAAGGTTATGGAGCGGGGTTGCACCTCGGGCGCTTGGAGAGCGGGCGTCTTTTGTTTCGGGATCTCCGTCATGGAAAGTCTCTACGTAGGGCTTGGCGAGGGGTTTCTTTTGACTTTGTTAGCATATGGGGCTGTCGGGGTGAAATAAAACCCAAAAAAAGAACGGCGTGCCCGAAATGCCGGTCTGCGAGAAGCCTCGCCGCATCGGGGGAAGAGGGGAGGCGACGGCGCCTTTCTTGCACGCGCGAAGCCGGCGCAAGTCATGGGCGACTAGAGCGACCGAACCGAACGCGAGGTAACATCAATTTTTCTTTTCGGATTTTCATTAAACCCCTGTGGGAAAACCGGACTAGTATGGGTACTGCGAGAAAGCACCATTATGCGGTTGAAAGCTGACAAATCGGGCATTGATGGGATACTGATCGGATCCGGCATACGGTCGGTGGTAGAGGTCCCTTCGAGGATACGAACCTTGAAGAACTATGATATAAGCCGGAAACAACCATTGCCTTAAATCTTGAGACGAGAGGAGGTCTTGTGCCTTGGGGTCATCCGGGCACCACGGAGGAGACAGGGGAAGAAGACAACAACTCGGCAACAACCCCGAGGGAGGCTTCTCTTACCATGTCTTACGGGTAATAGAGATCTAGGGTCTCCTCCAGGATATGGACATACACCTAGGCCATATATAGTAGATCGCTTAGGCAAACCCCGGCCCTCAACATTGATTCTACGAGGACTAGAAGAATACGTCAAGTCATATGAAACTCGAGCCCTAATCATCGATTTAACGAGTTTTGGCCAAAGCCAATGGATCTCTTCGTGGATCTATACTAAACTGGACCATGGAATGTGATAGCATCTATGCTCAAGGGTTTTCATTGTCAAGTTCGCATCCACGGAAGCCGAATGCAATCATCGGTGCGGGGCCTTGGTTTTGGGGAACAACGAGGTTTTTTTATGACCCATGGTTCAGTTTTGTGGTATAAAATATTTGTCTCTAGAATGCCGGTTTGGGTCGCCTGCCCCAACCTTCCTCTCTTCACTTTTTTGGAGTCGACAGGTTTTGGAAGGAATTGGGAACGGCATGGGGAAATATATCAAAGCCGGTCTGGAGAGGATTGAGGAGAGGATCTACACCTTTGCACGCATTTGTGTGGAAGTCGATCTAAGTAAAGGACTACGTGCCGTGCAGTTTACAAGCAACAAAGGCGGGGCTGCAAGGACTAGACTATGAGAAATACGCTCGGATGCGAGAATGCAGCAGGCGAACGGGACACACAAAATACATGTCCGAGCGAAAGCAAACGACGAAAGCGAAGGAAGCGGAGAAAAGGGTGGCAATACCCCCCCTCCGGACTCGAGAGGATGACGAATCGAGAGCGGAAGGGAGGGAAGCCACTCCCACGAGAGAATAATGAGCCTACCTTAGGGAAAGAGACCCAAAAAATCATGTCGGCTAACAAGGTTCCTGGCCCATTCAAATCGGGCGAGGAAGACAAGCGGGGATCGAGTATGGGGAGGATCAAACGGCATCACCCCTCGAAGTTACATCGGACTCGGACAAGGATGCGGGTTCACAAAGCGAAACACGGTTAGTCCTAGCTACGATTGAGCCTGGGAAAGTGGGCGGCAAATTCGAAAAGAAGGGGAGAAAAAACATGAGGTGTGAGAGGAGTTTCTACTCGCTATGAGGAACCGAGTTTCTGTCCTTCCATTTTTTTCTTTTTTTTTTTCATTCTTTACGGGTACGGTAGCCGCTACGTCGCATTGTGTGCCATGCGAGCCCAATGGGCAACTTCGAAAATGTGATACATGTATGCTATGTGTAACTTTTCATTTGTAAATAAAGGTTGCGATTTTTGTGGAAAAAAAGACATGGAAATGAATATGGTACAATACTTTCAAACATATGAAAACATGAAGAAACAATGCTAAAACACATACCACATGAATTTATTATTCTGCCAAAAAATCAGCGAATACACTAGTGTTCAAAGATCAATTCTACATCTAATCATCCAACCCTTGCAATGAAAATAAATGAAATATATGAATAGCTCTCTCGGGGTCCGAATCCCATGACTTGTGGAGCTATTCCCAAAATCCTCAACTAGAATCCTAATGACTAGGGTCAACAAACTCTCCTTTTTTGGTGAAAGCTGATTCATTTTTGACCCAAAAATACAAATTTGCTCCCCGATGTATCTACCTCTAGTAACTATAGTAGACATAATTAAATTTATTTACATTTACATTCGTAAAATTTCATGAAATTTATCATCCAAGAAAAAATCGAAATTATGAAGATAACACGCAAGCGGAAAAGCGGCGTACTTGAAAAATCCCAATGTGAGATTGCAAACCACTGGAGGCACTATGAACTTCAAATTGAACTCACTTTGAAATAGCTCATTGGAAATATATCTCATGCTACATATTGGACCCCTCAATCCGAAAAGTATTAAAGTAGCCCCTCAAAAATCAATTCTCCCAAAATTTGGTAAAAAAGCGTAGTGTGTACGAGAAAAGCGGCGTGAGTTGCCGGGTCACTTTGGAGGCCTTCCTAAACTCGCAATTGAGCTCATGATAGCTCATTGGAAATCCATATTTTTCTGATACAAAATGGACCCCTCAAACACCAATAATGATCAAGTATAGACCCTAAAAAATCAATTCTCACAGAGTAGGTAAAAAACTATGACGTGTCTGAGAAAGCGCAACATGAAGTTGCAAGTCACTGGAGGCCTTCCTAAACTCCCCAATTGAGCTCATGATAGCTAATTAGAAATTTGTTCTAAATAGTTATCCAAATTTCCTTAAGCAATGAAAATGATGGAGTTAAGCCTTTGAAAAACACTTTTCCAAAACAAGTCAAAAGCGTAGCATGTGGTTGAAAACACAAGCAAAAAGTGTTTTTTATGATGTTTAATTTTCCACTGTCAAAGTACTTGAGATTTTTATTTTCTGGAGTCAAATGTGATGTAGAGGCCATTATATATCCATCAAAACTGATTTTCATCATTTGGAAGCCTCTAGAAAAAGCGCGACGTGAAAAGCACGAAGTGAATGGAAGGGGAGCTGCTTGTTGACCTAGACAACAACCAATGATAAATTTTTTATTTGAAAACTTATTTGGTATGAAATTTTGACTATGATACCTAATAGGACATGATAATAGCCCATTTATCCATGGTTACAAGATGTAAATACTGACACTAACACCTCCATTCCTCCTCTCTTTGCCTCTCGCTCTCACTCTTATCCCTCCCTCTCTCTCTCTCTATCCCTCCCTCTCCTTGTCTCTCTCCATATATATTTATCTATCTCTCTCTCTCCCCACACACTTCAATCTCACTCTTAATCGATCTCTCTCTCTCTCTCTCTCTCTCTCTCTCGGACACACGCATTCCTCTCACTCACTCTCACCCCTCTCTCTGTCACACACACACACACACACACACACACCATTCTCTCATTCTCAATCACTCTCTCTCTCTCTCTCTCTCTCTCTCTCTCTCCAAATCTCTCTCATTTACACAAACACACATACACACAATTTAATTCTTAATACCATCATATATCTCTCCCCTCACACACTCCTTCCCCACCCTCCCTCCGGCCCTTTATTTCTATCTCTCTCACTCCATCTCTCTCTCCCCCACCTCTCCTCCTACCTCTCCCAATTTATCTCATTTTATCTCTCTCTTTCTCTCTCTCCCCATCTCCCCATGCCTCCATCTTCCTCTCTCTTGCTCTCCCTTTCCCTCTCTATCTCCCTCTCTCTCCCTCACTCTTTCTCACTCTCCCTCTATTTATCCCTCTCTCAATGTACCTCTTCCTACATATCTCTTTATTCCTATCCCTCTCCCTTCCTCCATCCCTCTTCAACACTCTCTCCCCATCTCTCTCTCCATATCTCTCTCCCTACCTCCCTCTTCCCCCCTCACTCTCCATCGCTACCAATTTCTCTCTCTCGCTCTCGCTCTCCCCATCCCTTACTCTTTTCCCCCAACCCCTCTCTCACTCCCCCTCCCCCTTTCCCTGCCTCCCCCCTCTCTCTCCCTCCATCCCTCTCTCTTTCTCTGTCTCTGTCTCTCTCCCCATCTTTCTCTCCACATCCCTCCCTCTCCCCCCTCACCTCTCTCTCTCTCTCTCTCTCTCTCTTTCTCTTACGGTACCTCTCCCCTTCTCCCTCTCTCCCCACTCTCCCTTTGTCTCGCTCTCCTTTACCCTCCCTCCCTCTCCATTTCCCCCTATTCCTCTCCTCTCCCTCTCTCTTCCAACTCTCCCCCATGACACTCGATATTACCCCATCCTTTCTCCCCTCCTCTTACTTACATTTCCTATCCCTCCTTCTTCCATTCTCCCTCTCTTCCCAGTCACTCTCTTTGCTTGCCTTCCCTTTCTCCTTCTCTCCCTCTCCCCAACCCATTATCTCTCTCTCTCTCTCTCTCTCTCTCTCTCTAGCCTCACACTCACTCTCTCTTTCTCTCCACTGTCCCCTCTCTCCCTCCCCCACTCTTTCTCCACACCCATATCCTTGTGCCCCTCCCACCCTTTCTACCTCCCCCTTCTCTCTCTCTCTCTCTCTCTCTCTCTCTCTCTCTCTCTCCTTGCTTCCTATCCTCCCCTCCTCTTCCTCCATCCCTCTCCCTCTCTCTCTCCCTATCTCTCTCCAGCCTCCCTCTCTCCTTACCTCTCCACACTCTCCCCGATATCTCCCTCTCCCCCCTCTCTCACTATTCGTCCCCCACCCCCTCTCACTCCCCCTCCCCGCTTTTCCCTCTCTCCCTCAGCAAGTCCAAAGTTCATAAATTTTCTCAAAATTCAAAGTTACAAGATTCGAGTTGAAAATAGGATTGTTGCATAGATCTTGTCTTCCTTGTTAGACGTCGTGAACGATTCAAAAAACTTGATGTCGTATGAGGGAGATATCACCTTCGATCGAAGATTTTCAAACATGTAAAATTTTGTGACACTTTGACAGGGTGCTTGGGATGCAAAGTCAACAGGTGGAGGTAAAGTCGACATAAAAAAGAATATTATGAGAAAATTATTTCCTTAGAACCAATCATGGGATGACAAATTGTCATTGTTTAATTTTTTGAATAGGTTTGGTACGTTTTGGAGGGCCAATCATAGGGTGCCACGTGGCCAACCACGAGGCCGCCATATCCCGAAACGGTGATAAAATTGTGAGGTTTCACGGGGAATGCCGGAACCATGGACCACCGGCCAGGCATGCACGTGGCTTACCACCCACACTGCCAGTATAACTTAACATTAAATGGTTGCAAGTTTAAGTGCGGTCCCCAACTTGCTAGCATTTACAACATATGTGTTCACATGGAATTAAACATAAACAATATTAACAACCCATTCGACGGTTCCATCGATTCTATTTAGCGATTTGTGTTGTGTGTCACATATGTGATTGTGACATTGTCAAATCTCTATACGATTGTGCAAACCCAACCGTTAACTGAGTTCCGACCTTATCTACGGTTAAATGTTGTGGGTTACGATAGATTGTGTTAGCGCGGGGTTTGGGGTTGGCATGTGGTGCCCAACCACCGACATTAATGCCACGGTTAAAACAATAGGATATTTGGAGCATGACTAAATTTTGGGCGGAATCTACTAATTTAACTCAGGATAAGTGAAGTTCTCCAGTTTGGTGAGTTTTAGGTGTAACTAGGAAAAAGAGTAGGACACTCAATTTTCGCACATTTGAGTGAATGAAGAGTCATTTTTTACTAATTGGAGCATTATGGAGCCATTGGTGCAAAGAAAACAACCATTGGAGCAACATAACTGTATTTGAAAAATTTTGAGCATAATGAAAGATGAACATTCTATTGGGAGTTGGACCGGCAAATGTAGCCCGGAGGGGTGGTGCTTCATCATTCCTATTGTGTAAATTTCATGTGGTGACTGTTCACCATGTTTCACACTCTTGTTCGGTGTTATTTAGCTTGTTTTATGTATAATTCCTTCGTCTGTCTCTAATTCATGGAAAAACACCTCAATCCTTAAGCAAACTAAGGAGACAAGTATGCACATGTTTATAAACTTAAATGACACTGCTTCCAATAAAAATAATATAGTAATTTTAGATCAGAATGGTATCGGAACTAGAGTTTATTCTCTAGTGTTTTTTAGTACAAGAATTGTTTAACATTTTGCAATTTTTAGATGCTTACTAGGCTCAAGATCAAAAAGGGAGAAAATTAGTGGAAAGAAGGATAATAAGTGCGGAAAGGAGCCAAGCAAAGGAGAGGGAATGATTGCCTAATCTCCCACCTAGTTCACCTCTGAGAGCGAAGCTACTTTAAGCATGCCTCATGAGGAAGGAGAAATCCATGAAGAAAGTTGATCCAAAAGAGGAAGAAGAGTGTTCGGAAATCATTTCTTGACATATTTGAGATGGTTATAATCATTTATCAGAAAAGGAATGGGAGACTAGAAAGGAGAAGGATCTAAACTTGATGACAAGGAAGGACAAGGATCTTCAGGAGAGGTCACAATAATGAAGATAAGTCAAAGAAGGGAAATGGAGGAAATGGAGTAAATGGAAACCATGCATCCTCACCATCATCATCATCATCCTCTACTTCATCTTCATTACATCAGCCACCTGAAGTCAAAGAACAGTAGAAGTCTTTTTTTTTTTTTTTTAAACTTGATGTTAAGTTTGGTGCCAATGTTTAATGGTGAAGTCAATGCATAAAAGCTTGATAATTGGATTAGGAAATTGGAGGTCTATTTTAGAATCGAGAACCTTCCAAGATGATTTGCAAAAAATCAATTAGCTTCATTGAATGGAAGGTGCGGCACTTGTTTGGTGGAAGTCCAAGACAAAGGAGGAAATAAAGAAACATGGTAATATTACCCTTTCATGGTCATATTTCATTACTATAATTTTTTATCCATTAGCTCATATGTACAAATCCATAATGAAGCTGGAAAAACTTTAGGCAAATGAAGGGACAAAATGTGCGAGAATACGCCCAAAATTTAGGATAAGAGCTCTCTTATTAGGGGGTAGATTTAACGAGAGCCAAGATACTTGCTCAAGTACATGGGAAACCGCATAGCTACCTAAAACATACTATTCTCATGTTTAACCTCAGTCCTAGATGAAGTATGTGTTGAACACACACATCTAGAAGCCGGAGGAAGAAAATATCGAAGAGGGAGTAGAAAGAAACCTTTTAAAGAGGTAAAGCCAAAGGAAAAGACCTCAAAAAAGGTAAAAACAAAGAATAGAATTTTTTTAAGAAAGAGGGATAAAAAAGTGGTTTTGTAAACATTTTCAAAGAATGCCTTGATAAAAATCATTGTTGGAAATTACATCTTGAAATGAGGCCAAAGAGCAATAACAAAGCTTGTTGCTACCTAAGTTCAACATAATTTAGGAGATGATTCCAAGTGACGAATCTAAGATTACAACCATGGGATTGAAGAACATGAAGGGAAAATAAATTTAATAAACCCAATACCATTACTTTAAGCTGTCACATAAACACTCCAAATGAAGAAGAAATAATTAGTATTTCATGTGAGGGTTATATCAGAAAACATACCAGATTGAAACATTGTTTGTGATGGGTCACAATAAAATTAATCTACGAAGAATTGGTAAAGAAAATTAACCTTGAGACCATGCCTGATGTTAATCATGAATCAATTGAGGATGTGATCTAATTTTAAATCAGATTTATAAGATGTAGTTAATGCACATCATGAGATGTTTCGAGAATTATTGTGAGAATTGCCTCAAAAAGAGAGATTCAATATCAAATTTTAGTTGTAGCAAGATTGTCTCTTCCAAACATCGGTGTGTATCGCATGTCGATATTGGAGAATGTTGAAATAAAGAGGAAAATCAAAGAGATATTGGACAAAGGAATAATAGAATGAAGCACCTCGCCATGCGGTTCACCCATAGTCTTGATACCAAAGATGAGACTTGGAACATGTGTGTAGATTTCCGAGCTTTGAACGAATTACGGTAAAGAATTGTTACTATCTCCCAATAATAGATGATTTGATTGATCAGGTGAAGAATAAAGTGTTTCACTAAGTTCTATTTACGAAGTGGATATCATCGTGTAGAAAGTGATATGTGATACGCATTCAAAACAAGGACTCTTTGAGTGGCTAGTTATATGCCATTTGGTTTTGTGTAATGCCTTTGAAAACTTCCATGTATATTATGGATAGTGTTTTGCGTCCATTCCTTGATGACTTTGTGATTGTGTACTTAGATGACATATTTATTTTCAACAAAAAAAGAGAAGAACATGTCTTGTGAATAGAGTGTAGTCTGTTTTGAAGAAGAAATTGTTTCTTAAGATGTCATAGTGTGAGTTTGGAAAGACTAGTTTGGTGTTTATTTGGGACATATTGGCAGGAGGAGAGTTGAAAATTTATCCTTCTAGAGTGGAAGCCATTTTTAATTGTAACACACCCAAAATAATGAGTAAGAATTTTCTTAGGGTGCGGCTCGGTATTGGAGAAATTTTGCTAACTTTCTTCATCGCAACTCCTATGCATGCGATGTGAAGTGTGAAAATAGGCACAGTAGGAGAGGCAAAAACAACAAGATTTAGAAGCTTTAAAAGAAAACATGAGTTCAACTCTAATCCTTGCATTACCAAATTTGAGACAACCATTCAAGATTCAAACTAATGCTAGTGATTATGCCATGGGTGTAGTACTTTTGCGGGATGGTAAGCCTATCTCTTTTCATTATGAAACATTTAATTATTGTTGTGACTAATTATCCTTGTATGATAACTATATGCGTTGGTAAAGTGTCAAGAAGTGGAAACACTACTTGATGGAGTAAAAAGACTATTGTGCATACGGATCACCAACCATTACGATACTTGCAATCACAAACAAAATCTCATCCATCTCTTATTGTTGGACACTTTGGGGTAAGCAGGTGGCACATCTACGAGGGTATTTCTATTGGTCTCACATGATAGATAGTGTGTCATTTTATAAGAGGTTAGTATATGTGCAACATGTAAACTAGTAATAGGAAGCTTGGGTTGTACACGCTACTACCGTACCATCAAGGCCATGGGAGAGTGTCTCCTTGGCTTTGTTGGAGGTCTACCTATGTCAAGAAAACAGCATGATTATCTTTATGTAGTTGTGGATAGATTCGATGGAAATGTGTATACTTATGCCATGTAAGAAAAGTCATTCTTTGCTGAACAAACTGTGAACTTTATTTTCAAAATTTTTGGGTTCATTTTGGATTGCTAACTTCTATTTTTAGAGACGAGGGATTCAGTTCATTGGGAATTTTGGTCAAATCTATGGAGAATAATGAACACAAAGTTGAAAAGTCTTGCTTTCATCCTAAATAGATGGAAAAACCGAGGTGGTTATGAGAACCATTGTGCATCTATTGAGAGGATATTGCGGCAAACATCCTAAGTTGTGGGATGAGCAATTGCATTACATTAACACGCTTACAACCGGGCAAAGAACTCTTCAACACAAACATCACCTTTTTGAAGTATACTTTGGTTATTTGCAAGTACTAGACTTCTTCTTTGGGAAGAATGTTGCAATTGATAGCCATAGTGATATTGCCAAGGCTTGAAATTTCATTGATAAAATTCGGATTATACATCAACAAGTTCAGAACGGCTGAGAAAATTCAAAGAAAATACGAGAGAGAGGCATGATAAACATCGAGTTGATCAAAGAGTTTCAAGGAGATGAGGTATGGTTGCATTAGCAAAGAAAGGATGCAAGGGAAAGGTAAAAATCTCAAACCCATTCACTATGGTCCATTCAATATCATAAAGCAAGTTGGTAATATTGCATTTCAACTTGACTTGCCTTCTTATATGTAAATGTATTCGGTTGTTAATTTTGTGAAAAATTAAGTTTGTATGAGCCACCTTTGATCAATGATCAAGGAAGTGATGTTCAACTACCTTCTATTGAATATTTCTCGCGAATTTCTAGATGAGCTCAAAGAAGATACAATTCTTGACGGAGGACAAGAGCATCCCGAGAGAAGTGTTGACTACCTTCGAGTTGGGCTCAAAGGCACTAAACCAAGCAGGAAAAATGGATGGAGGTTGGAAATGTGAGGGAGTTGTACCTCATCTGAGTAGAACGGTATCAAGTCTTTTGGATTCCAAAAGCTTCCCAATAGGGAGAGTGATCGAGTTCATAAATTTGCTCAAAATTTAAAATTACGGAAGTTGGGTTGAAACTAGGATTTTTGCGTAGATCTCGTATTCCTGATTTCAGCGCCATGAGCAGTTCGAAAAACCGATGTTGTATGAGGGAGATGTTGTGTTACGATCAAATTTCCAAAGGCGGTAAATTTTGCGACACTTTTGACCGAGTTGGCGGGATGCACGGTCGGTAGTGGAGAACTTGCGGTCACAAAAATAATATTATGTGAAATATTTTTTCCTCAAAATCAATCATGACAAGTGTCATTGTTTAATTTGTTGAATGAGTTTGGTACATTTTTGGAGGACGATCACAAGGTACCATGTGGCCGACTGAGGCCGCCACTTGTCCACTGTGTGGGTGATAAAATTATTGAGGGTTCGCGGGAATCGAACCCTGGACCCATAAACCAGTGCGCCGTGGCTTACCACCCAGCCACACATTAGAACTTAAAATTCAATGGTCTCAAGTTTAATTTATGGTTTGTTGCAATTCTTGCATTGGGGGTTGGGGGTCCCAACCCACTATCATTCCAACACATGTGTTCACATGGCGTTAAACATAAATATTAACAACCCACCGATTCGACGGTTCCACCATGATTTGTAGAGTTTGCATCGTGTCACATGGAAAATGGTTAATTATTGTCAACTCTCTGCGTGGTTATCGCAAACCCAACACGTTAACTCGGAGTTTTTGACCTCACGGTTAAATGTTGTGGGTTCCACTAACCGTTGTGTCGGCAGGTAAGGGTTTGGGGTTGGCATGTGGTCACCCCAACCACTCATTTAATGCCACGAGTTTAAAATCACGGGATATTTGGGGTGCATCTATATTTTGGGCGGAATCTAACTAATTTAACTCCCGGACTAAGTGGAGTTATAGTGGATTTTTTTCTAGGTATGGCGGGAAAAAGAGTAGGAGACTCAATTTTCACCCATTTTGAGTGGGAATGAAGAATAATTTTTAATAATTGGGCATTTCGGGCCATTTGTGCGAGAGAAAACAACCATTGGAGCACTTTAACTACATGTATTTGCAAAATTTTTAGCATAATTAAATATGGACATGCCATTGGGAGGGCGGACTAGCGGTCGCAACCCAGAAGGGGTGAGCGCTTCATCGTACTTGCTATTTAAATTTCATATGGTGACTTATTTCTCTATTTTACAGGTTGTTCGGTGTTATTTAAGCTTATTTTATGCTTCTAATTCTTTTAAAATCATCTCTAATTCATGAGACAAACACCTCCAGTCTTAAGCAAACTAATGAGACAAGTATGCACATGTTTATAAATTGAAAATACACTTAGCAAAAATAATACATTCAATTTAGATCACTCCCCCTCCCCCCTTCCCCCCTCCCCCTCTCTCTACCTCCCTCCCTTTCTCTTTCCTTATGTGTCCCTTCATCTCTCTCCCCCTATTTGCTCCCACCTCTGTCTCCCTCTCTTCCCCCACCTCTCTGTCTCTCTCTCTCTCTCTCTCTCTCTATATATATATATATATATATATATATATATATACACTCACTTGCTACCTCACTCTACCTCCCATACTCTCTCTCCCGTCATAGTCTCTCTCTCCCCTACCTCTCTGTCTCTCCCCACTCTCCCTTTTTCTTGCTCTCCACTATCCATCCCTCTCCATCTCCCCCTCTTTCTCTCTCTCACTCTCCTTCTCACTCACACTCACCATTACATCCTTTCTCTCCCCCTATTACTTTTTTCCCTCTCCCTCCCTCTCCCATTATCTCTCTCTCTTTCTCCTTCTCTCGCTCCCCCTTTTTACCCACCTCTCTCTCTCTTTCCCCTCCTCTCTCTTATCTCCTCCTTCTCCCCTCTCCCTCCCTTTCCCCCTCCCCTCTCTCTTGGTCTCTCTCCCCCTCTCCCTATCGCTCTCTCTCTCTCTCTCTCTCTCTCTCTCCCACTTCATATATCTCCCTCTCTTTATCCCCCTCCATATCCCTCCCTCTTCCTCTCTCTCTCTATCTCTCTCTCTATTTTCCCACTTTGTATGTCCCTCTCTTTATCTATCCCTCCCACTCTATATATCTCCCCCTCCCTCTCTCTTTCTCTCCCTCTCCCTGCTCTTTCACCATGTTATGCACTCCCCTACTTGCTGCCCCCCTCTCTCTATCTACCCTCTCTTCCCCACTTCTATACTCCCTCAATCATTCCCCTCCTTACTACTTCCCTCCCTCTCTGCTTCCTCTCCTTCCCCTCGACCATATTTAGCTATATATTTCTCTCTCTCCCCTCTATACTCCTTCTCTCTCCCCTCACTCCCCCACCCTCCTATGACTCTATCTACCCATATCTCTAAACCCCATATCTCGCTTTCTACTTATACTCATTCTCCTTAATATTTTTCTATATCTCACTCCTCAATTTTTATCTTCTCTGTACTAATCTCTCTAAACCCCTCTCTCTTGCTCTTCCCCTTCTCATTCTCTCTTTCTCTCTTCCCCACCCCCTCTCTCTCCTTTCCTCCTTCCCCCTCTCCCCTTCCTTAAAATTTAATTAATAAATAAATAATAGAGGTGAAAATAATTAGAAAATAGATTAAGTAAATGATAAAAAAAATGTATAGATAAACAAAAACCATTACTAAAAAGAAAAAAAAATTCTAAAATCAAATATAAATGTACTTTTCTATGATGTATGTATGAAGAAAGATTATATGTAAATAATTAAAAACCATTGATAGGTTAGATTAAATAAAGGCAATTGGATTTATGTCTCGAAAGAATAATTGTTACCCTCCTCATCCAGCAGATTAGTCACATAAAAAATTGTTGTAAAATTTCAAGTTTCAAATTATAGTATGAAGAGAAATTTATTTTAGTGTGACATATCAAGATCCAAATATTTGATATATGAAGCCATTAATAAAAAAAATTAAAATTAATTAAATAATAAAACATTATATCTTAAATGTCATCCTCCTTAAATAAAGTGATTAATAATCAAATCAAATTAAATAAATAAAAAACTACCATACCTTAAATATTATCCTTCCTAATGCTCCATTCCCTCCTCTTCATCCATCCCTCTCCCAATATCTCTCTCTCTCTCTCACCCTCTATCTCCCTATCTCTCTCTACCTCCATCTCTCCCTACCTCTCCACCTACTCCCCAATCTCTCTCTCTCCCTCTTGCTCTCCCCCTCCCTAACTATTCGTCCCCCACCCCCCTCTCTCACTCCCCTCTGCGGCTCCCCTCTTTCTCCCTGCTCCCTCTCTCTTTCCCTCTATGTCCCTTCATCTATCTCTGCACTTTTTCTCCACCTCCCTCCCTCTCTCCCTCTCTCACTGGCCCCCGCCTCTCTTTCTATTCCTCTCTTCATCTATCTCTCTCTATCTCTCTCCCTCACTCAACCTTCACTACTCTCTCCCCCTCACAATCCCTCCCCACACTTCTCTCTCTCTCTCCCACTCTCCCTTCTCTCACTCTCCCCCTACCATCCATCCCTCCCTCCATCCCCCTCTCCCTCTCCCATCCCTCTCCATTCCCTTTCTCCTTCTCTCCCTCCCTCCCCCCACCACCATCTCTCTCTCTCTAGCCCTACCTCTCTCCTTCCCCCACGATCTCTCCCCTCCCCTCTTCTCGTGCCACTCTCCACCCCCCTTCTACCTCCCCCCTTCTCTCTCTCTCTGTCTGGCCCCCCCCTCCCCCTTCTCATGTTTTCCCTCTCTCTCTCTTTCACTCTCTCTTATGTTCCTATCCTCCCTCCTCTCTCTCTCCTTATCTGTCTCCTCTCCCTCCTCTTCCCCCCCCCTCTCTATTTATCTCTCTCTCTCTCTCTCCCTCTCCCCCCCCATATCCCTCTCTCTCCCTCTCTTCCTATCAATCCTCTCCCTTTCCTCCATCTCTCCCCCCTCTTTCTTCCTCCCCTCTCCTCTCCTCTCTCCCTCTTTACCCATCTCCCTACTCTCTTTTCCCACTCTTTTTCTCATTTTCTCTATCTATCCCTTCCACTATCTATCTCCCCCTCCCTCTCTCTCTCCCTCTCCCTTATTATTCAAACGTTCTCTCTTCCCACTGACCCCTCATCCTCTCTCTATCTACCCTCTCTTCACTACTCCTCTCCTCCCTCCAATCATTGCCTCCTTTTCCCTACTTCTCTCCATCTCCTTTGCTTCCCTCTCCCCTCCCTTGAGCCCTATTTATACATATATTTCTCTGCTTTCTCTCCCTCTCTCCCCCCACTTGTCCTATGAATCTCTCTCTACCCATACATCTCGCTCCCCCTCTCTCTCGCTCCACCCATTCTCATTCTCCTTAATATTTCTATCTCACTCCTAAATTTTTATCACGATCTCTACACCCATCTCTCTAAACCCCCTCTCTTGTTGTGCCCCTTCTCATTCTCTCTTTCTCTCTTCCCTAGCCCCTCTCTCTCATTTTCTTCCTCCCTAACTTCTTCAATATTTAATTAATAAATAAATAAGCAATTAAATAATTTGAAAATTAGATCAAGCAAATGATAAAATGTATACATAAACCTTAAAAAACCATTACTAAGAAAAGAAAAGAAAAAATCTAAAATCCAAATATAAATGTACTTTTCTACGATGTATATTTATAGAAAGAAAAAAATATATGTAAATAATTAAAAACCATTGATGGTTTAGATCAAATAAGTCAATTGGATGTATCCTAGGAAAGATTGATTGTTACCCTCCTCATCGGCTTGAATTCGAGGTCATGTCAAATAATTGTTGTAAAATTGCAAGGTTCAAATTAAGCATGAAGAGAGCTTTATTTTAGTGTAGCATGTCAAGATCAAATATTTGATATATGAAGCCTTTATAATCAAATTAAATCAAATAAATAATGAACAATATCTTAAATATGATCCTCCTTAAATAAAGCGATTAATAATCAAATCAAATTACATAAATAATAAACTACCATACCTTAAATATGATCCTTCTAATGCTAAATATGGAATTATAAAAAACTCATTAAATATGCTTAATTTGCCACATTTTCACAACTATTTACAACTTTATTTATTTCTTCTAGATGCTCCACAACCAAATATGGAAGAGATATTGTAATGCCTATTATGTTATTGTTATTTCATTGTTATGTTATTGCTATTATGTTATTGTTATCTAAACATGTTAACATTAAAATAAAATTTAAAAATAGTTTATATGGTAACTCTTGAATTTGTCAATGCCAACTTTTCTTCCAAATTTTACATGAAAAGAGAAGTTTGAACTTAGGAATTTAATTTCTCTAAACACTTAATAATCTGTGAAAATTAAATTAAGTCTATACTAATTTACATAAAATTCAATAATTAAAAATTAAACTCAAATTCTATACCTTATTTTTTTTAAGCATGATTTTTAAATAAAAAAGGGTATATACTATTTGAATCGGGGTTTCAATAATGGAAATTTGATTCATGATCACATAAATTATGTATCAAATCTTTACATGAAATCATCTAGAGACATTTGTGTCGACGCGTTTCGGGCAGACGATTAATGGTCCCACCTTTGGGCGGATGCTGCCTACTAGGCGGTTAGACAACGTCGACACAAATGTCTCTGTTGTGATTTAATATAGCTGAATCATTTAAAAAACAATTCATTCCAATTAAATATATGGTAATTTTCATATTACTCAATTAATTACATACTAAATTCCATGTTACTCTCCACATAAGGGGTGGGGATACCTAAGGAAACAGTTACCAAATATGTTATTTGGATTATTTAAAATACCAATTATTGATCAATTGAGACTCAATTTCCTTAGATGGAAGGTATATCTAACACGTGGAAGGCAATATAAGTAGGGCAAGAAATCAACACTTGGACATCCTTTGTTCATGGTTCGTAACAAGAATCCAAGTTAAGGAGATCCAATAAGTCACCCATCACCATGATTTTGAGTTAAAATAGAATGGGTAGGCGAGGAGGAGACATCCCAACAATATTTGCATCTATGAATGATAATTTTTTTCCCCGTGAAATCAATAAAAATAGCATGGAACATGTGCAAATGTCAATTTTCGAGAGAATTTGGAGGGCTTGAGTTTTCCATTTGAACTAATGAAAGAGGAGCATGAAGATTAAGTTTGGACTCCCAGGATAAATGTAGAATGTTGATCATTTTGGAGTATTAAACCCTACGACCTGTTGAATGGAGTTTATGGAGCTCATGTGCACAAGAAGAAAGACGAAATGATTTGATAATAATCAATAACAAGTAATGATAGGATGATTATCTCCCCTTTTCACTAAATGTGTTACGCGGTAAAGGTTGTGACGAGCACATAAGTGGGAGATACGTAATGATCTCTCGAGGTGATTTTTACATCTTGCGGGGATATCAAAAGGCCGACATTCAGGCTATCTCAACATCATGCAACAACAAGACTTGGAAGAATTGAGATGCAAATTGGTCAAAGACCTTGTATTGGTGGAGTCTAAATTGTGATTAATTAGTTTTTTTTTTTTTACGTTTCATGTTTTAGCGGATAGCATTTATATTTCAAGTGTTGTCGGATTTTGGTAGATATACTAGTATGGAGTCAATAGTCTATAGGAGGAAAAACAATTTCAATCTTGGGTGGCTTTTAACTTGTTAAGATGGCCAGCAGCCTTGATTTCCTTCGGTGAAGTTGTCCCATTTTGATATATAAAACTGCTTATTTTTGATAAATAAAAAATAGAAAAACACTTCTAAACTTACCCAAAAAATAACATCACGTTTAGTGTTTTCTAGGTTACAATAAGGTATATATTGCAACAGTTCCTTAATCAAAACTTTTTTTCTCTATAATGAGGAATACATTGCAGTTACACTTGAGGAAATTCATTAATTAAAATAATTTTGGAGAACACTCATTGCAACAAGTTTTACATAATAAAGAACATCAAAATAAAAATAAAAAATTATTGGTTTCTCATCTAGGTACAATGGGCTCGCTTCATCAATATCAAGAAAGTCGTTCATCAATACCCAAGAAGAAAGCTATCACATGGTGTTTTAGTTTTATTATTTTTATGTTTTGATTATTAGTTTTATTTTCATGTTAGTAGTTATTAGTTTTTATTTGCTTGAGCATGTCTTTTTACAAATAGTAAAGAGATAAAAAAGATTTGTTATAGATAAGTTTCACAAATGTATTTGGAAGAAAAAGTAGGGGAAAAAGAAGTATTACATTGAAGAGTTTAACCCCATTCATAACCATCGGCAAAAAAGAGTACATAGGAGCCAATATTTCTTAGAGATCTAAAATTCTTATTACTCAATTAAGAACTAATTATCATCAACTCGGTGGTGAAGAAATAGGGCCTGGAAAAGGCAAAAAGAAGTGTGGGGGAGGAAAGAGTATGTATTTTTTGCTCTTTCGAAAAGTGAAACGAAAAAACATTTCATTTTAGAATGTCGAGCCTTCAAACACATTAGGGAAGCGTATGTAGGTATTCTAACGCTTTGGTCCTTGGGATAATCTATTCGGCGAAGAGTTTGTTGGTAGGAGATGTTATTGTAGAACTTCGAGGAAAAAGGCAAATACCGGACCCGAGATGAAGCAATCTGTCCTATAAGATATTTTTAGCTTCGTGAACGTTAAAAATACTTTCCTTCTTTTTCTTTGGCTCCATCTTTATATATCATTATATCCGACCTGTTTTCTTTTTTTAAAATTAGCCAAACCAAAAATTTTCTACCCTTTTCATCTCCATTTGACATCTGTCATCTAATTTTCCATCTCCATTTGACATTTCACAAATGACATATGTATGACAGTCTCTTTTTTTCTTAATTAGCGTCCAGGAAACAGCTCGTCCATCGCCTCCTTTCTCCCCCAATGGCACGACAGGAGTAAAGTCTCATCGTCTTGGATTAGACACGCGTGCAGATAACGCATTTCTTTCAGTCCTCCCCGTTGGAAACAAAGTGCATCACCGGGTTTCGAAAGTACTGATCTGTTACTTAAAATTCATTGTATCTCATTGGTTCGGTGCAGGGTAGCCGTCGGTAATGTCAGTGAACGGGAGGGTAGCCGCTGCTTTTGCACTACAACTTGCAGTCTTGGTGATCTCCAACGAGTGTGTGAGGTTTCCAGGAGATGTCTGTCGGTTCGATCACACAGAAGCTACAACGGTCTTCAGGCAGAGGGGGCGAGATGACACTCCCGCAGCTATCGTCGCTACGTTGCGAACAAAGCTCGCGATTGGTCGGGTAACCAGAACAATATTACCGTAGTTGTCATGGATTTACAGAGACGCCATCATGACATATGACTATTCCCATTCCTTATTATGTTTCTTGGTACGATATTTTTCAACAAAGCATCTTATCTTTACTGGTGTTCGTATTGTGTAAGAATATTTGGGAAATTTATGGTTTTCAAATCAAATTAAAATGTACAAATTGTTAACAACCGTATTATGAGTCGAAATCAATTTTGGACATTGCATGGAACGGGATTCGAACCCGATCCATCTTCTATGTCTGAGATATTTTCAATTCCATAACAAATTGTTTAGATCAGTCTGTACGATATGGTGAATATTTTTTTTTCATCTTCTTTTTCCCTTTTTTTTCCAGTTTTCCTTTCATCGGTTTTAAAGGACAGGTATATAATTGATATAGTTAATTCGGAAAACTTGAATGAAATCATGGATCGCAGCGTCAGAGTATCCCATCTATTAGCCTTTGATTTGCTGGCGTATTTTCATTTCAAGTTTTTATTTATAATATATGTAAATGTAAATGCATGAGATGCCATTGCTGTTATTTTTATCGGGATTTTAGAATGGATATTTAAAACTGATGGCCTTTATTTTTTTAAATCAATTTTATCTAGATCTTAGAATTCATATTTAAAACTGTTAATCCTACCTTAAATCTTATAAGTTTGGTCGTAACTGGAACTACAATCAGATATCATTTCCCGCTTCACGGCTTCTTGCACCTTCAAAAGAAAATCTAAATGACATCAGGTTGGATGTGCCGATCAAAACCAATTGAAGTCTCATACTGCTCACACTCGGGATGGTTTGGATCATTGTTGGGTTTGTAGTGATTACATTAATAGAAATGTTGAAAAGTAGAAATAAACAACGGAGGGATGTGTTTCCCTCTTCAATACGAGAGAATGCAATTGCGGCAATAACATTATACACGGACAAACGGTGAGAACACATGAGTGGAAAACTTCAGTTTTCATTCATCTACGAAAGCATATGAAATCACATACTTTTAATACAAATGGTGGACTACGAATTTAATGCAATTCAATGCTAGATGGGATGGATAACCATGGAATCGTCTTTTGCGCTGTAGCCCAATTTTCACAAAACAACGTACAAAACACAAACTATCGGAGTTGAAATTTTATGGGTTTCGGCTTTGAAACCACATCACATCGTATGCTTCATCGCAAATCACATTTTCGACGATTTTAACTTTTAGCGGGGCGCATATGGGGCACCAAGTTCTTGTGATTGCGATTGGCGATGGCACTATCACATCGCAACTTAAATGAAATATCTTGCGAGTGCTACCCATTGAGCTTTGCGATATGCGATTATTTCATAATAAATGAAATAACTTTAACGGAGCTAAAGGTAAGTTGGAAAATATGTGAAGTGCGAAATGCGGAATGACTAAAAAAAAGGTAAATGATAAAATATGTGAAGTGTGATATTTACGATTTGCGATGTGCGATGACGATGTGCATGCAACATCGCAAGTTTTACTTGGGCACTATCCTTCTAAGCAGCGCGTGCGATTGCGATCGCATCGCAACTTAAATATAAAGAAATAACTTGTGGGTGCTAAAAAGGTAAGTTGGAAAATATGCGAAGCGCGCTAAAGAGTAAATGATAAAACATGCAAAGTGTACAATATTTAAGATTTGCGATGTGCGATCTGATGATGTCATCGCAACATGCGCAAGTTTGGTGTTAGGCCTAAAAGTTAAATGTGAAGATGTGCGAAGTGTGGTATGCGAGCGATAAACAATGGGGGTGCGAAAAGAATAAGAAACGAAATACAAGGTTGCATGCGAGATTGGTAATGTGGTAAGGTTTGGTCCCAGTTATCAAATTGGAGAAAACTTAAGTTTCACGAAGTGTTGAGTAAAGGTAAAACTCGTGGGTGATATGTGGGCAAAAAGGTGAGTGAATACGGTGGGTAAGTAACCCGAAATGTGTCGTGCTCTATTTTGATATTGCATGAAAACACTGTGGATTTGGATTCTAAGCTTTGTCCTTCACATAACAAAATTCAATGTAAGTGTGGTGCCTATCGAGTTTCTTCATGGCGGTGGTTGGGAGTATTTCAACACTCCCCTATGTCTAGCTGCCATCGACCATTCCCCAAACATTTTATGAGGTAAACAAACTTTCTGTCTCAATGGCTTTGTGAGATATCGCAAATTGTTCCTCATACCTACAATGTTGAAACACAATTTCACCATTGTTAATTAATTGCTATGAAATGGTATTTGGCATCAATATGCTTTGTTTTCTTGTGATACAAAATTATTTGACAATACAATTGTTAGTATTATTACACAAAATTGTAGTTCATTTGTCTTGTTCATAAATCCCTCAACATCCAATTATTGACATGTTGCTACTACATATTCGGCTGCGGTGATAAAGCGTATTTTATGCTTAGAAGCCCATGAAATGGCTCCCGATCTAAAGGAAAAACATCCCTTTGATGTCCTCTTTACCGTCATCAACACTTCCGGCCCAATCCTTTGTCGATTATGACAATGAGCCAAAGTCATCCAATTTGAGTATAAACACCATACTCCTTTGTTACATTTACAGCCTCGATATTCTCTTGGTTTCTTGCCAATGTGTCTCATTGGAGTGTCCTCCCTTGAATATGGATATCAAACTTCTTGCACATACATTATATTAAGCCTAGTTGCGATCAAATACATTAGGCTTGCTAACCATGCTTTTTGTACAATGTGGAATTGACATTCTTGCGCAATATTTCTTGCTCAACTTCAACTACATGGCAGTTGGAGTTGATGATGTATTCTACATATTGAACCTTTTTAAAATCTCGGGAACATACTTTTCTTGGGAGATAAAAATTCATTTTTGTTTTCTTTACTTCTGTGCCCAAAAATATCTTAGGTCCCAAGTCGATCATTTCAAACTCACTTTTCATGGCTTGTTTGAAATCGGCAATAAGAGCGTGTACCATGCTCGTGGTGCTTGCTTCATCCCTTAAAGAGCTTTTTGCGACTTACACCTTGTGTTCTTGGCCTTTTATTTCATAGCCGGGAAGTTGTTCAACGTACACTTTGCTCTTTGACACTCCATTCAAGAATGCTGACTTCATCCATTTGATAAACTTTCCATTTTTGTTGTGTTTTTATAGATAACATATCACATTGTCTCCATCCTTTTTAGTAGTGCAAATATTCCCTCATAGTCTCTTCCTTGTGGTTGGAAAGGTAAATCCTCTCTATGGACATAGGCAGTCCCTCTAGCCCTAGAGTGGTCTAGCAACAAGGGAACAAGCTAAGGTGTAGGTTCTAGCTAACAAATGAAATAGGTTGGGGTAGATTATCCTACCTGAGTCCAACACGATTGTCGCGATTATAGTAATGGCGGCCTCTTAATCTGCAATGCGAGAGGTCGTGGTCATATTAGTACTCGCATTCCTACACAAAGATCCAAGACAAAGCATACAAGGCAATAATTGCATTTGTAGCTAACTAGTCGATCAAGGAGGGTCACTAAACACATTGCGTAAAATAAACCATATTAACACAAGATGGGAACCAAACAATAATCATGTATATATAAATAGAAGAAAGAGATTACAAGCTGAGCCTTTACATCGTAACCTTGATGGGTTAAATCGAGAAGTGCATCTCAAAGGATCATCGAGGTGGGACAAGGCGAGGACATGAGCCTAGGCTCTCTTTCGACAAAGGTCTCTTTCTATGTTCTATCTCCCTAGCAAAATGTTCAACAATTCTCTTTAGCCTTTCATTATAATTGTTCGGCTAGTGTATCAATGGGAGATAGTTTATTTATAGAGGAGAGGAGGAGGTTGGGATCTGTACAATGGTGGAATGGAGGCCTTGTCCTTTTGGAATTTCCCAAAGGTGGAAACAAGAAAAAGGAGGGTGGTCATAGTTATTCGAGTTGAACCACCCGGCGGACTCTCCATGAAGTTGTTATCATGGAAACTTCGACTCTATTTTTTTAAAAAATTCCAAAAACAACCGGCAATTAGCTAGCGGGACGAGGAGAGCGCCGATGGGCACGGGGCCCGGTGTTAATCTTCCTCATTGGCACAAGGGCATAGCAGTGTCACAGCGCCAACCTAAAAACATGTGTTTCGATGATTGCTCGGTGTCAATAGAAGGAATGTTTTTTCTCATGGCAAGGGATAAGTGATGGTCTTTCCAAGGCATGAACTTCTTATTAGTCGGAAATAAATGGTCCTCCAATATGTGGGATGGGGATTGCGAGCCGATGACAAAGTGCATTGTAATAGATGCCCCCTAAAGCATGAGGCCCGAGAGAGAGGAGGGTGAAATGCTTTACGCGTGCGTTCGAACAAACAACTGTGTCGAATACTTATGATACAAATACAGAACATTATCTCGATACATGAACATGTGGCATGGGTGCAACCATCCATAATAGCATACATAAAAAACATATATCGAGGTATGAATGTGATCATCAACGATAAGGATAAAAATAGACTCGGGTATGGTCGCGGCCATCCAATCAAAGTCACGCAATAATTCATGATAAACCACAATATCTGCAACTGGATCTTATCGGACAAAACCAGGGTCTTGCGCTCTATCTCGACCCTAACAGGGGTACAAATTCAAACATGTGAATATATGTGAGTTGAATTCGAACATGCGAAAGTCACCCCGATTATCAACCAATGATGAAAGGCTAACATGCACGAGAGAAACCACCGAGTAATGACAATGGCTCTCAAGATACCATCGGGTACAATCCATGAAATGTGAACGGTGATTTGGCATCGAACACCCACATAATCACTCGATCGAAAGGCTAATGACGTGGACCTATCGTCGTACGAAGAACTTTCCATTAAGGCATGCAAGCTCCAAGGTGCGCATCTCTAGGTCAACTTCCCCGGATAATGAGCTGAAGTCGACGAGGTGACAGTTTGAAGGGCCATGTTTCCACATTATCGACACGAGGCAGGAGGAACATGATGATAGTGAATCAAGACAAGAAACGAGAGGATTAGAGGAAGGTTAGCTATGAGAGGCAAACTTCTCTTGAACATATTAGCGACACGACTGCAGTTTGGTAGTATTTTACATCGGGATATGAGGTAATGATGACGTGGAAAAGAGCGGATGAGAGGCCAAAACAAATTACCCAAACCCATGGAGGAAAAAAATGAAGAAATGAGATGTCCCCAAGACGACACGAATGCAAATGGGTGTCATGTTCAAGTGTTTATACGCCGACACGACTAAGCGGTTCCATTTTCCCCCACCATTTCGGCTTAGAAGTACCCCAATTATTTTTGGAAAACAAGCTTGGGGATAGCATATTCTTGTGATGTAAGTTTTCCTTTGGAAAAATCCATCCTAGTACATATTACGAGCCTAGGAAGGAGGAACTCGGTGAAAAGCGTCATGGTGATGATGTCAGGTGTCATCGGTTTAACGAGTCTAACAAAGGAAGAACTCGAAAATATTTTTATATTTAGAGAGTTTCAAGAAAGCGAGAAAGAAAACTCTGACAAGTCCTTTTCGTAGATAGTCCCTCATATCTAAAAAGGTAGAAAATAATATTTAATAGAACCTCTTAGTTGCGATAGACTAAGGTATTCCTTTTCGTAAATAATCTATCTTAGCGAAAAAGGGGTAAATGTACTTATCTGCAGGTAGATATCGTTTCGCGGCCATTTGCGAGTTCAAATCGACAAGTCTCGAAAATATTTTTCGGTTTTTTGAAGTCGGAAAGGGTGAAAGATAACTCCAACGGTGAATTTTTCGTGTTTTTACCGGTCGAAAAAAGTATAAAATATAACTCGTTACTTCATCGTCGTTATGTTAAAAACATCGTTGCACAAGAAATACATAAAACCCATTTCTCCAAAATGACATAGTGAAATAATTGAAAAATGTGTCTCAAAACCTAATAAGGTTTACGAAAGTTATAAAATTCCAAAATGCTAAAAAATAATTACTTTTCACTTTTACATCTTGTGGAGAAATAGTTACCCATTTTGTAGTGTGATTTTGCGGCGACGATAAGGCAATCCCGGTAGACCAATCTCAAATCCGTAGTTCCGGGTAAGAGCTAGCATGATTTCCTGCATTTTGATTTCACTTTCATCACTTGCAATTCTAAATTTGAAATCTGGTAAGAATTGGCGGTTTGGCGCGAGTATCGAGCACGGAGACTCATGTCAATCGCCCAAATTTCGGGTGGGGCGCGCCCATTGGTGGCCTTGTTTCAAAAACGATCGCGCCAACTGCGGTGACCATTTTATCTTGAAAATGCAAGAAAATAGGCCCAATTCCAATCAATCATGAGCTTTAGATTCAGCTAATGACATCCTGTAGACATGTTTGCGGGTGTGAAGCAAAAAAATGGTGATTGAATGGAAGGAACGAGAACATGTGAAGACGAACTTGCCATGGAAAATTAAAGATGCATGGACTCTCTTAGAGATTATGGGCTTAAGGAGTATTCGTGACACCATGCCTCGAGGCTCAACCGAACATTGTAATACTTAATCGGTATACGGGATGAGGATCGAAAAATGCATTCTTTGTGATTAGAGACTCGAGATCGAGTATGAGACATTTACTTCATAACGAGGGTTGTCGCGGAGGGGGAAGTACCCGATCCTAATCGGCACTCGACCCACAATGGAGAAGAGGAGTATGGTGATCGGTGTCGATGATGGGGAAAGGATTAGAGGAGTGGAAAATTTGATATTCAAACTATTCCGGACGTGGCACTTAAAGGTGGTGTTGCACACCATCACACGAGCTATAGGATGCAAGCCTTTGCATGAAGCAACAAAGACACGAATGATTCTTGTTGTAGGCGACCGACAACGACCCTCTCTACAACTAGGCAGAAAGTGAAAATCAACATGAAACGTCTTGAAAAAGTGCAAAGAAAGGTAAGCGAAGCCGGTTTGGCTATGGGTCTATCTGGTATCGTTCATCTGGAGACAACACCAATCATTCGGCATCGAAGTTATAGTCCCAACACCACCAACTCGGGGAGCCATAGATGTCCCATTGGGCGGCTTTGATGGAGTTAGAGGGCGACCGACAGTGTCCGGAGACCGAGTTCTTCGAATGGCTCCGTGACAAGTGATTATCATGGAGGATTGGCCCCAATGCGGCACATATTTCACTAGCGATACGGATCTCCCACTCCCCGAAGGAGAGGATTGGGATGAAGTACTTGGTAAGACTAATTTTTTATTTTCATGAGTATTATAAATTTTGGTTGTGTTCGACATTGAATCCATGTACGGCGTTGGCCCATAGAGACCTTCGTATGCGCAACTTGGAGGAATCTCATGGAATCCGGACTATGCGCGATTCGATGATGTTCTTCGCGTGTACCCGGAGACACCTTCACGAGGGTGTCAAACGAAGTTCACCTCTTGTTGAGGTAGCTTATACGAGAGCGATGACATGCCTCTATCATGAGCGTCACCCACGGAGTAGACACCAGGTTTTTATTTATGCATATTTTAGAGACGATGTCTCGAGGATGTAACAAAACACAAATATTTTTTGAACTTATGATGCACAACGTGCAAACATTCGATATATATATATATATATATATATATATATATATATATATATATATATATAATCCTGGTATGGATATTGTCATGTGATGATGATTTTTTTACAAATTATGCAAATGTCTATCTAATACAATGTTATGCTTGTATCGAGTTAATGCATTCATTTTCCTAGGAATATGTTGATATGTAATTTAATCAAATCACACTTGTTCTTGAAGATATGTTTTAGAATGCTGTGGGAAGCACCATCACGAAAATGACATAAGTGGAAATAGACATATGCACAATAAACAGCGACCCAATAGCGAGAAAATGCTTCTACAAAGCACACCAAGCCAAAAAAATGTACAAATGAAAAGAGTACCTATGTACACAAAACATGCATGAACGACTCATACATAAATATTTATAGATAATAATTTCTAGGTTGATCTAGAGGATGACCTTCGTAATCAATAAGATCATAGGCTGATAGCACCAAAACATGTTTAACAATGTAGGGCCAATACCACATGGGTTGATTTTCCCTGACTTATCATGAAACTGTTTGTACGAGGAGGACGGTCTCCTTCTACAAAGGAGTGAGGGAAAGCCGGTCAAAATGAGCTTTGACGCTTCTTTTGTGCTTGATGACCAAAGCAACAAAATAATGAGTTTCATCCGGCCTTTCGTAGAAGACGCTCTTCAGTAAGGTGTTCGGTAGTAATTCAATAGCCAACGAGGTGGTGTTCCTCCAATCGAGAAGGGTAACTCGGACGGGATTAAACAAGCTAAAAAATGGAGTGAATCTAGTCGCATCATGAAGTTCGGTATGCCCAAGTGAAAATAACATGAGATGAGTTTTTTATTTGTATCCCAATCATACGTTGAAGCATGGTGACAGAGCACATTCACAACTTCTGACATTGCATTGGCACGAGGGATAGTATGGCGTTGAGTTGTCGTGAGCACGGACACAACTTCGAAGTCAACTCCACCCACCATGTGCCGAAAATGGGAACCATGATTAGTAACGATAGCTTGAGAGACACACCAAACCTAGAAATGATGTGATTGAATATGAAGGCGAGAACAACATCTTCTTGTCGTATGAAATTAACAAACTCTTCGTCCCATTTGGTGAAGTATTCAATGACTATGATGATATGAGCATGCCCCCGACCGGTGAGGGTTACACATCATAAAAAATATGCCCCACTTCGCAAAGGACCAATGGTAATGACAAGGTGGAGATGGGAAGGCGGCAGCGCATCTTGCGTTGGTAATTTGGCAATCATGGCATTTTCGAATATGACTTAATGCACTCCTTGAAGATGGTGGATAGAAATACCCATCATGAAGAATTTTATGTGCGGTAACGCAACCAGCCACATGTGACGCCCCGGGCACCTCGACGACATTCATTTAGGGCTTTCTCGGCGTCCTCGAGAGTCAAACAGGTGGAGAAAGGGAATCAACTCGATGCGGTAGAGTGTATCTACGTATACGATAAGGTTGCGATTAATGACGGATGCGTCGGCGGCATCCTCGTCAACTCAAATCTAAGGTAGAAGTATGAAGATATACAATGATATCACCGTACCAAGGATCGAGGGTGTTGATCGAAAAAGTGTATTGTACGGAATGCATTCCTTAGAACCGGATAGACGTGTCGGAAGGGTGAGAGAAGATGAGATCGGCGAAGAATAATGATTTCTTCGAGTTGGTAGTAGTGAACTCAAATTTAACTGCGGAGGATGACAATCCACTTTGAGTACTTGCTGACAATTGATGAGACAATATGTAGGTCATAGGGTTGTGCTCAGTCATAGTCGCGTGATACCTTGAGAATGTATTAGTGAAAACGTTGAACTTCTTGAACAACGACCAACGCCAACTTCAACATGTGAATATCACGTTTTTAGTATTAGAAGGTTACAAGATGAATGGTAAATAGAGAGGTACGTCACCGGCATCATCATCTTGTACCAAATCCGCGTCGTGCTAAAAGTGATGGCGGCCAAATAGAGAAAAAATCGCATGATGATAATTTGGAGGACGCAACGGAAGGGAGCTTGACAAGCAATGTCTTCGACGCATCAAAATACTTCTGGCGATCTCTTCCCACACCAATGGGACACCTGCTTCGGTAATGCCTTAATCCTTTAGCCACTTCGACATAGTTAGGTATAAAACGTCATAAAAAGTTAGCCTTCCACCCAAGCTACGCAACTAATGTAATGAGGATGGAGAGGGTGTGATAGCCTCAACTTTGAGTAGATCGAGCAAATTCCGTCTTTGGAAATTGAGTAAACCTAAGAGTCTACCGGAGTCAATGCGAAGATGCACTTATGTGGATTGACCAAATGTTATGGCGTCGACGGCGAAAAATCTGATGAAGATAGTCGAGGTGGTATTTATGCTTAGATGAATGAGCCAAAAGATCATCCGAGATAAATTTGAATGATGTGTTTAATATCGTGGAAAGCGTATGACATCGCCCAGCGAAATGTGACGATATTGGACACCCATTCTATCAAGGGAATCGAGATAGATAAAACCATATTTTAAAGTTTTCAACTTCACCCTTAATGACATCCTTCCTAGAGATTGCCTTTGGATAGTATTGTGAACGGAGCTTCACACCGGATATGTCGAATCTCATGCACCACTATGCGGGATCGATACGAGTCATCTCTTGGTAAGACCATACAAAGACATCCACGAAACTTGTGGAAAACACTAGGTGTAAACTGGACTTCATCGAAGAACGGGTGACACGATATGGACATTCTGCGAGCAATTCTTGGTTTCACGAAATTTCGATAGGCATCTTTCCGTGATGTTACTCAAGTTGCCTCCATAAACTTTGTTTGTGAGAATAGGTGTTTGGGCGGAGGAGAAGGAACCTGAAAGTGAACCTCTCAATACACGTAGACATGGCCTTGAGGCCAGGCATGAATGAGGAATGATGATGATTATCGTTCCACGGAGGATCCTTGGGAGACATAGTTTCCACGATGGCTTCATCGGAAATATTTCTTTCAATGGATCAGACAAATCGGAATCGCCGAGCCAAGGGGATTGAGAATAAGTGTCGAGACATGCCCAAAGGAGAATGATCGGAGGCGAAGTTTCCAAAGCCAAATAAGTTCACAATGATCCGTCTTGATCGGACTGTGACATCGAATCTCCAAAAGAATTGATCAGCTCGGGCGAAGGTGAAGTCCATAGGTGCGTCGGGCAGAGAGATCATATTAATCGAACATTGTTGGGTGGAGGAAGAGGAAAAATACCCATGAGGGTAGGATCTTTGAAGAGACTCGACCTACGGCTCGTAGGGGTAGGAATTTATCCACATACGGAACGTTGTTCTCGAGAAGAAAGAAGTGAACGACAATGTTGATCAATAGTAATGTGGTACCCCTTCATCACGAAAATTTCAAAAAACGAAAGAGAGTGGATGGAAAAAATAGCATGGTGTGAGTCAACTACGACCGAGGAGAAGATTTTAATTGAGCTTGGAGTAAATGACTTCAACCTCGATGTTGACCATCTTCCCTTATAGAGTAATCAAAAACTAGCGAGAACACCAAGAGGTTTGAGTTCCCTTCCATCAAATGCTTCTAGAGAATTTGGAGATGAATTCAAAGTGGAGAGACCAATAAAACCAATAGGAAGATGACATGACACATGTGGTTACACCCTTGTCCATAGTCGCTTGATGGATATTCGGTCCGACAATGTAAACTTGAATGATGAGCGCAAGTGCTAACGGAAGACGTGGGATGAAATTCTCCAAGTCGAGAGTGATAAGGCTTGAATCGACAAGATCAACTCCGTCGATCGCAAATGACGAAGCCTTCTGTTGAGACGGAAAAATATGAATTACTTCTAATGCGGAACATTGTAGATGGCGCTTTGAGCCAAATCCTCAACAATATTGTAATGTTGAAGCGGCACAAGCGTTGGGATTGTAAGAAGACTTATGGAGTACCTTTGGAAGGTGGTCATACAACGAGCTCGGTATAGGCCTTTCAATACGAAGAGGGCCAGAAATAGGAGGAGGAGGACCATTAGCGATCTCCTTCCCTGTGTACGTGCGGTTCATATAATATTTTGGTAGGTAACGATAACCTTCGGATGCGAAATGGTTCATCATGAAGAGCACGAGCCCCGAATGGGGCATAGGACTAAGGTTTCTCTACCATCTGGGTCGATGTGATGGAAAAGGTTCTTTGAACGAACGCAGTTCCTTGGGTGCCTTCTGAAATCTACTCACATCGGCCGTCGGAGACTGAGTCCTTGGTGTAGTGCTCTTCCTCACAATATGAGTTTCCAACTTAATATTGGTTGGAATAAAGTACATGAAATATTGTTTCATCACTTCAAAACATTATCATTGTATGACATTGCAAGTGAATTCACCAACTTTTAAGACTTGAACATTAGTCTCTATGTGTGTGTGTCTTATGCGAGATATTGGCTCTATGGGTACCACTAGACCGGTACTCTTCTCCTTATTTAATTTAATTTTGTCGCTCTAGTGTTATTGTTCTCCTCTTTCTTCAATCCTACCTTCTTACCATCAATGCTCGGATCCTTTTCCGGGGAAAAATAAAGTAGAAGTATAAGACATGAAAGTCGATGAACACTTTAACATACACTAAAGTGAACTGAAGTTATATGATATATACCTCAACATCAAAAATATTTTTAATGTCATTTTTTCCCCATAAAAGCTAGAAAGCTGAAACAGTTTTCTTTAGTTGAGAAATAGTAGCCTTGTGGCAGATGACTGTATAAACAAAGCAAATAAATTGTCACAAATAAATACAACGAGCTAGAAATTTCTACTAAGAATGTCCCATGCTACACTGTAGTTTTATTGTTTCCTCTAGTTATCTCTAAAAACGGTGACACTTCAACAATAAAGTGGTTAGTAGAAATCTATTGGGTGGAGAAAGAAATGTGTTAACGACACAAGACTACAACCAAGAAACTAAAACGAGTAGACAAGACTTTGTAGATTGCAATACTAACGAGGATTATAACTTTAATATAGTAATCTTCAATTATCAACATACTATTCCGGGGGAAAAGGAATCCAATTCCCATAAGCCAACAAATTATGTATTCCCTATAATTAATTGAGCAAGATTAGCACATGTAATTTCCATTTAGAATCTACGAAATGATTCTATAAATATTCAAAGCAAAACTTAATGTTACTCATTCATTTTCTTTGATGCGATAACTCTTGAATATGCTAACATGTTTTTAAGTGATTTGTAATTCATCATATCCAAATCATTGCTTATTGTCTTGGTAATTTTTAATGATAGGGGAAACGGGCCTATATTTGATCAAAAAACATATTTTTTTTCGAAATTATATTCCATTTTGCTAATTCAAAGTAAATTTCCTTCCGAGTTTATGACGTTCAAACAAACCTTCATTTTCCTTTAACAAGTCATTGTTGTAATATACTACTAAATAGACAACTACACAATGAGATTATTAGTTGTGGAATACTAATAAATAACAAATACGGGCAGCAAGAAATAACACCACTATGTCCTAGGCATGCCGGTATTTGTCCTCTTGGTTGGAAATATTACTTCATGAAAAAAACATATTTGACAAAGAGAACTTTTCTAAAACCCAACCACGCCAATGTATTCAACAACTTTGACATTTATATTGGCATGCCATCAAAATGTGTGGAACTATCAAACAAAAAATTGTAGTGAACTTCCACATGAGTTAAAGTTTTGCAATGGAATTGTTATCCTTAGTCTAATAAGGTCTTAACTTGACTTTGATAACTTAGAGAGAATGGGAATCAATATGGGAACAATGGCATAAATATTTTATTCATTCACACTTACATATCTAAATAAGCATTGAAATTATTTCCCTTTACAAATCAGCTTGTCTCACATTCCATTGGAAAGCATAATTTCTAGATTCGACCTAGCAACATTTTTAGAGACACTTGTGGAACCCTAATTGTGATTCTCCATTACTTCATTTTCTCCTCAAAATGGCGGAGACTTCAAGTATGCTATGGTGTTGTCCAAGGCTCATAAACCCCTAAGAGGTTGCAACAAGATCGATGGTCCATAAGCCTCAAGAACATGCAATTATTTGTTGCCAAGTGTATATGTTGTGGATCAAATATTTGAGAAGAGGAGCAAAGTTGGCCGTAAACCCACATCCCATAATGCAGTGTAGACAAAAAGAAGAAGAAACTAGAATTATTACAAAGAAAGCGATTAACGTACTAAAGATATCGAATAATGAGGATGATTCACTAGAAACTTGCTTTCATTGAGCTTTGGGGTATTGTAACATGGTCGGTTATCTCAAATAGTGTCCAAAGTACTTCGATGGCGTAGTTTGGTGATTTTCAACCTCATTGGGGTTGGTGGTTTCGATTTCTCTCCTCAAATAGGTAGTTGTCACCATTGCCTTCTTCCTCTCTTCCTCGTAGTGTGGTAGGTATTGAGTTAGCTTCTCATCTCAATTTTGGGAGCTTAATTCCGTGTTTTCAATGGGATTTTATCTTTCAATTTAATAATTTCAGTCCATTAATGGTAATAGTGGGGTTTCGAGCTACTTTCTCCGGAGTCAGCTGTATTAGCGTCCAAGTGTGATAAAATCGAACAAGTTTGAATCTAATTAGAATAATGACATGTAACATTTCATGTTACTCGTTTGGGTGTACATAAGGTTTGCAAAATTTTGTTGATTTCTTAGATTCACTAGTTTTTATGTCCATGTAGCACTTATTGAGACAATCTGATCTAATTTTTCTCTTCCTATAGTGCAAGTTACCTACTTATTGTGATAAGGTTCAATAGTTAATACTCCTACATAATTTCTTATTGGCTTTGTGATTTGGCTTGTTACTGTTTAGATGGATTATAGAGAACTCTAAGAGTTTCAACAAGCTCTAGTTATGAGGAAGAAATAATGAGCAACCAATGCTCAATTTTTACGAGTTCGAGAAAATAATAATGAGCAATACAAAGTTACAAACATGTCACCTCCCTAATTGCAACTACAATGGGTAGCTAGTGGGTAGAAACATTATATAAATGCGGTGGAAGCGACTAATAATACACTCTCGAATATGGTAGGTAGTTCCTCCAAGGGTAATAAGTTTGGAGCCTTTAACAAGACGCAAACAAATAATTCAAATTGTGGAAGACAAAGGGAGCGGGGATATAGTCCATGCTGCTTCCCGGATAATTAAGTGGATTAAGCAAGCTGCCGGATTTAGCCAAGGTGCCCAGCGAGAAAATGAAGCCTCTAGTCGACATGGCTTCTAGTAAGTTTTCAAATTTCAAAATTCTTAGGTTTTTAGGTTAGTTACGCTAGAATGTATATTACTAGGTTTTGGACCATGAGGTATTTGAAACTACTTATGTTGAAAAACTTTATCTTTGGTAGTTAGCACCATTTCGAGATTTTGTTGGCCTTGTTATGAAACGAGCTATAATGTACTCTTGGTAATTTTTTTGCAACTTTGTAATATAGAATATTTCATTTTAGGTTTATATATATATATATAGACTAGATGAGAGTAACCAGAATATGTAGGCGAGAAATGCGATGTTATCTAATGATTATGTAAATGTTTTGAATGCAAAGCCTTAATGACATCTCTACATATGGATGAATGTACAAATATATTTGGAAGTTTTCTATTTTTATGCTCATAATGAGAAATACGAGTGATCCGGCACATACCTATGCATACTTTGCATTTCTACTTGAAATAGTAAATATACGGTTTTTGGTGGGGAAGAAATAAATCCAGTCAAAATATTTTCCATTTGATTGAATATACAAAATCTGAATTCAAAATATATGAATATAATGAGCATAGGTTTTCAGGTGATTCATATAGAAACTTTTGGAAAAAGAAAGTTGTTTGAATAGTAGTTTTTCCAATGTTCAATTGGACACTCAACTCTCATCACCGGGGACTCGAAAGCTTGGTGATGATTGGTAGTGTTGAAAACATAAATAGATAAGGACACAAAGTAGCCGGATAATTAATGGGTCAATGGTCAACAAAGAGAAATTTTAATTAAAATGTAAAGGTACAAATAGACATTAGAGGAATCTATAAATTTAAAAAAAAAAAGGAAATTGGAATGAAACATATTAATAAATTTTTTATTATATTGAAATTATAGATAATGAACACCAAGAAGACAACGGATTAGAAACCATTAATTGAAATGAGAAGAGACTAGGTCAATATAGAAGTAAAATATTAAAAATAAATGAAACTAAGGGGTGTGTGTGCGTATACAGAGATGAAGGGCTATACCAATTTTGGAAACCAAATGAAGAATAATGACATAATTATGGAGGAAAAAAAATTAAATAAGGATATATAAACATAAAAAGGAGAGATACAAATAATTCAAATTAAGGGGTTATACTTGAGGCCGGAAAAAAGGAGGAGAAAAGGATAAAATGAAGAGGAAGGGCAAAGAGCCAAGGAGAAGAATAGGGTGAGAGAATAAAGGAGAAAGGAGGAAGAGGGGCACAACCTTAATGAGTGAGTTGATGGATGAGGTTAGGAGGCTTCTTGGGAGGTACTCCAATACCGGGGATCGAGGTTGGCGGTCAAAGTGCACAAATGGTCTCGTGGTTAAGAGATCAAGCTTGGTGAGTTTTGCACCCATCGATGTTTGGGCCAAACCATGTTAGAGTATGATGTGTTATGAATTGAGAGTTATAGTGCTCGGCGATACGATTCCAACACATCTAGAATTGTATGAATCTAAGTTGTCATTAGAAAGTTATGAATTTTCTAGGTTATGTGGGCTAATTGTCCCAGAAACAAGTCGGCTTCACTTGTAGGGCCCTTTGAGGTTGGAGAGTGGCCTAGGAACCTATATAATGGAGGTGGGGAGGAGCTATCGCTGTCACCTGTCAAGTGAGCAACGCATCAATAAACCTCTAATTTAGAGCATATTTAGGGCGGAGACTAGTGAGGAGGCAAGGAAACATTGGAGGATCCTTTCATGTTTTTGGTGCGAAATTCTATATGGAAACAAGCCGCGGTGTTAAGGTATGAAGGTGGACGAGGAAGCAAGCAAGGAAAAGGATAAGACAAGATTGGATATGGGTTCCATTGAGCTAGGTCGCAAGCTAAAAGGAGGTAGGGTTATTTTGTGCATATTTTATTATGTGTTTAGTACCTTTTGGGCTGCAGAGGGAGCGGTATTTACAACATGTTGTGGAGGGTTGTTTGTGTGGGCTAAGAGGTTGGGGAAGACTCCTCTTCCCTAGCTTCAGCTCCCAAGCCTTGCGTGGGAATAATAGGGATAGTAACCCTTTTAGGAAGCAGATTCCAAGGTTGTAATGAGTATGTGAGATGAAGGACTTGTGGAGGTTCCTAGTCCATTTAAATGCAAGAAGGGATTGATAAGGCCCGGCGAAAGATGATGATACAGAAGGGCAGCACGATGTTTGGACGAGAAGGTTGGTATTGCTATTGTGTGCCCTAACAGTCCCCTACACATACACAAACCCCAAGGACAAGGAAGTAGACCAATAGTTTGTTGGAGGATGTATTCTCTTGTTGATGAGAGTTGTTAGAAGAATAGGGTCCTCGAAGAGCCTAGATTTGGAGGGTAGCAACCAAGATATTGGGTGACAAGGACTCGAATGCCTAATAAGTGGGAAGATGTTGCAGCGAGTTGATGGTGCCCTAGACTTGTTGTCATAAAGGACCTTGTACAACATAAGGCGGGCACACATAGCGAATACATGATTGGATAATTAGTTGGATCGGATGATGGGCGGCATGGAGAGAAACCTTGGGATTTGTTTGGAGGTTCTCAAGTGAGCTGTTGGGAATCTAAAGAATGAGGACATCATATTGGAAGGCAAGAGGATAGAAACAAAGAATTGTTGCGGATGTTCATGATGATCGATGGATTGATGGTGTCCTGGTGAGGACATATTATGGTGCCTAGATTTGTGCAATAGCTCCTCTATTATGGGAAAAGGGTGGATGTGGTGAGGGGGGGGTGTGTAAGTGTCTCTCGGTGTGGAGATGATGCCTAACTAGGAGCGATTCTACATCATGGACAGTCTCTCATGGTTTGGAGGGCGGCGTGAGAGAGGACCAGGTGTGGACGAGATCGGGCACTTGGCCCTCGCTGGGGACCGCGTGATAGTGTCTATGTTGAGTGAAGTGCCACACCTTCATGGACAAAGGTATTTGCTATCTGGAAGTTGTTGGAGCTCAAGGGTCGATCAATCGGGGAGCGAGGTTCGTGGGAGCCCAAGACTTGTGTGTAGAGAATTCTACGAGCGGATGATGGGCAGTCCTCCCTATCCCCATGTTCATTGTGGGGAGATGGACATCTTGCAATGATAGGTGGTAGCCCTTTATACCATATGTTGGTCTTCATCGTTGCAACGGAAGAAGACCATAGTGTGTTGAAGTCCATGAGTAGGTAGAGGAGAAGCGATTAGATATTGAGAGTTATTCACAAGCAAAGTTGTGAACAAATCGGCAATGATCTTGATGTGTTGTGCCCTCGATGGATGAAGGGACAATGAGAGGAAAATTGTACAAAGCGGGGTCGGTGGCCATATGGACTTGGAGCATTGATAAGGCGAGAGTTGCAAATCGGGTTGCCAAAGAATTTGGTAGTCTGAGAATGCGGCCAGGGAAGGGAGTTGTTAGATGCTATGAGATGATTTGAGTATCTTGTATTGTCTTAGTGGATGTATGAGGGCCATTGTCCCTGGTACAAAAGGCCTAGAATATTGTATTGTATGTTGTTAATATGTGAAAGTTGGGTTGAAAATTAAAGTTGTGTATATTTGTGCATATATGATTTATTGCTTTATATTTCCATTTTACAAAGTAATTAGTGGTTGAGATTCTTGTTTTTTGAGGTAGCGTCGGTGATTTAAGACTCTAACCTAGACCCAAGTTCCCGCAGAAATCCCGTATGGTTTCGGAGCATATCTGAGCTACTGGAAGACGGTGAATCAGTGTGCAGAAAGCTTAGAGGGGTTTCGGTGTCAGATCATGGAACAATGAGTGCGGTAGAAGACCTTAGGTGTGGTCTTGATAGGTTACATGGTGAGATGGGCAGGATTTCTTGTGGATTGGTGGTGAGCCCTGGTGAACAACAATTTGTTGTAGGGCGGTGTTGATCGTGGACTTCCGTTGATGTCATGGATGGTTGAGACATATTGAAGGGTTCTTTGGCATGAACGAAGTTGAGTTGGTCAGCTTGTAGATTCATGTGATGGTGGATATTGGCGAGGCTAGAGTCTTCATCGAATCATGGTGTTGCATATCCGAGATTGGCGAGATTTTCACGAGTGGTATTTGATCCGGGAGGATGAGTGCTTGCAAGGTTGAGCTAGTGGATATCGTGTAGGCTTATAGAGTCTAGCCTCATAGGGAGAAGAACTATGGAGGTTCAAGATCTTCGAGGTTGAGTTGTGATGAGGCGGTACTGCGAGATTGTCGGTTCATCTAGAGGGTATGTTGCAATGATGGATGTCAAATGGGCTAGTGTCATCGGCGAAGATGATGATTTCTTCCTAGATTTGGAAGTACCTCCCTCTCTAAGAGGGAATATTGATTTTGTGTAGATTTGGGTAATCCAAGCCTTGGTGATCAAGGGGTTGGAGGTCAAAATGCACAAATGGGCATGCTGAGCTTGAGATCGAGCTTGGGGTTTTCACCCCTCGATGTTTAGGCCAAAACCATGATGGAGGTATAATGTGTTATGGATGAGGATGAGTAGTGCTTGATGATACGATTCCAATGCATCGAAATAAATCTGAATCCAAGTTTTGTTATAAACTTATGAATTTTCTAAGGTGATGTTGTGGCCTAATTGTCTAAGGAAACAAGTCGGCTTCACTTGTAGAATACCCCTTTGAAGGGCTTGACATTGTAAAGCCTATAAGGGAATGAGGAGGAGCTGTTCTCACTATCTAGGTGAAGGCAACGCATCAAGAAAATTCGATTTCGTTTTTTATTGGAATTCCTTTGGAAACAAGCTAGAATGGTTAAGGTGAACCATGATTAAGGACAAGGACAAGACATGATTGGATGTGGGTTCCATTGTTGAGCTAGGCCGCAAGCACAAGGGAGGGGTAGGGTTGTTACGTGCATATTTTATTATGTATTTAGTACTTGTTATGGGCCACGGAGCTATATTTACAACGGGTTTTGGAGGTTGTTTGTGTGGGATAAGAGGGTTAGGAAGGCTCCTCTTCCTTGTATACGCAACCTCTCCAAGCCTTACGAAAGAACATGGGTATAAACCCTTTTTAGTAGATAGATTCCAAGGTTGTAATGAATGCGAAGTGAAGAAAGGGAGCTTGTGGAGGTACCCAAGGTTCATGAAATGAAAGAAAGGGGATTGATAAAGGACATCAAATGAAGGGTAGTATGAGAAGGGAAAAATAGTGTTTGGACATAGGGTTGGGGTTGTTGTTGTGTTCCCTGGCAGTCCCTACGTAAACAAGGACAAGAGCGGAACAAAATCTTGTTGGAGGATGTGTTCTCTTTTTGATGAGTTTTAGAAGGATAGGGTATGTGAATAATATATTTTGTTTTTACAAAACACCCACAAACTGTGATATCATCAATGAATAGAAGATGAATAGAAAAAAACACTAATAGTTATCATTTAATATAGTCAAAAAAATGCAATCGGACAACTATTTCATTCTATATCGGATATCGGAAAAATGAACACGGATAGAGCGGTCGGAGGGCTACAATATTTTTGTTTCCAATTGAATGCACATCCCATGGAAACCCATCCAACAATTGATTATTTTGAGAATGAATTTTAGGGTGAATAATCGATTCACAGTTTTGTATTAGAGCTAGCGGGGACATAGTGGACCCATAATATTCATAGGGGTAGCCTCCCAAAGGACTTGACCCCAGCCCTGCGCAAATTCACAACTTAGCCGAACCACTCAAAGCTATTCGGGCTCGGATGCCTTGGATAATCGGCAAAGATTTTGGGAGTAAATTATGGATTTTAAATGCATGCAATATTAATTATTTTTAGTCAAAATTTAGCATAAAGAACAACATTAGAGGATATTGGAAAAATTTCATATTATGCACTCACTAAGCATGATGAATAATAAATATACCTTAGGTGGCTTGAATGGATAATCGGGTTGAAAATGAATTGTCACCGAAACACCCCCGGCATATGGGTGTCGAGGAGGTCCCATAATTGTTGCTTGCCAATGGAACATATCATCTACCACCGGTCTATACAAGCATGAAGTAAATAAATAAATTTTGACCTAATTCATTGCGGTAGCAAAATATAACTAGAGCAAGTATAGAAGATTGTTCTCTTTAAAATCCCAATCCTTCTATTTAATTAGAACCAATTCAAATCATATGTAAACTCTTTTCCTATTAGTCAATTAACCAATTTACTAAAAACTAGCTTACATGGGTGACAAACATGCCAAATTATCATTCAAATGTGAAACTAACATTCACAAGACCATAATCACGGCACTCGGGAACTCAATGATGCTGAGAGATCATAACAAGATGAGTTTCAAGTGCCATTTTTATTTTCAATAGTAGCTATAATACATAAGTTATACAACAAACGTGCTTGTGATTTTAGGAGATTAAATTTTTAAGAAGATACACGAACAGGTTGTATAACGAACATTAGGATCAACGATTATAATTCCATGTATCTCAGTCAAATAATTGATTGATGCTAAGGGCAGGATTCCTAGTAAGGTAAACGAAATATTAATCCATATATTGACGTTCCATTCTCATTGTGGTGCATGGGAGTGAAAATTGCAATCTATAAACGTTGGCTTAATTCATGTTGCAGAGTACCTAATTTTCCTTAGTGACTTCTCTAGGAAGATGTGGGTCACATTTTTTTATAATAAATCTCATGCTTTCACTGAATTAAGATGTTTAAGGCAGCAATATATCGGGGAAGAAGGTACACGTATAAAGGTACTTCCATCAAACGATGGACTCGGAGTTCCACTATAATCGGCTATCTAATTTTTGTAAGAATGCATCTATCTTGTACGGGCAGTTTTACGTACACACACACCAAACGGCATGACGTACAAATTAGTTTGTCGAGGCTACTTTAAAATCAAGTGGGAAGAAATATGTTGGTGTTGATAGTGACTGAAGGATCCATGTTCATATCGAGGTAGTTCAAGAAAAGCCCGAAACCGAGTTTAGAGAGGTAAAGGACTAAGTTTTAAATTTTTTTTTAGTGAAATGACTATAAAGTTTTGGAGTTTGCATCTTTTACATCTCTCTTTCAAAGAACAAATCTGATGGATTTTGCTGAAGTGGAGCATAAGAAAAGTCTTCCAACGGATGACACTATATCTTAGATATCTATACCAAGATTTTAGAAGCTCGGTCAACAATTAACCTCCATGGCAAGATGGTGAGTAGTTTCTACACATGGAAAAGGTTTCCGAATCAAGGATCAGTTCAAGAGTCAAAGTTTCAAGATGAAATTTCAGAAGTGTTGGGGGTTGTTGTGCAAGATTGCAGTCTGGGAAGTCCCTATTTCAAAAAAATATTGTTCCACCTCCTCTATTTTTTTGAATGTTTATGTTTGGATGAAGACTATCCCACGATCGGTTTTACACTTGTTGAAAAATCATGAGCCCAAGTGGAAAATTTTGATGTAATAGTTTATCCTAATTAGAATAATGGCTCTTGAGCATGTATGGTATATATTGATACTTTAAGATAGAAATTGGGTTTGACTTGGGAGAAAAAGGTCTTGTGTATGTGCTTTATTTCGGAACATAATTAAAATATTGCACAACATTCAACACTTTAGAAATTCATGTGGTGTTATTTTCAAGTTCTGTGTTTCCCTTCTTATGTGTATGTTTGTTCTCTATATTTTCCATTTAAATTTTAAATCTTCCTTTTAATTGGTTATAAGTAGTTCGAGAATGCATCTTTGTTGGTGCTACGAATGCTTTTAGCTTCTTTCTTAAACTATACTTAGAATTGACCCTCAATTAGGTGCTCATATGGTGAATTTTTCTTCTTCTTGATATTTGATCAAAGATATATGTTTTAGAATTCATGTTTAGTTATGCTCCATTTCATGTGGTTAAATATATTTTTGTGTACTTCAAGTTATGTTCGAAATCACCCATAATTAGGTGCTTTGAATGTAATGAAAGCTCTTTCTACCACTATACTACGAAAAATGTAATAACCCGAAGTCATGTCGGCCTTGCCTGTTTCCATAGTGCTTCATTAAGCTCGATAATTGCTTTCCACAAGATCGACTTATGACTCCATGCACAATAACTCTTTCTCCTAAGTTTTTTAACCACCATCATTGAGTCCTATCTTTATTTTACAGAAAATATAGCCTCTGTTTTTGTAATCGCTTAAGCCTTATTGTTTTCACATTTTGAAATTATTTTGAGTGAGGTAATCTTGTTGGAAATGGCTAGTTTCCAATCCAAAGAAAGGTTTGAAAAGGTTGCCTCTTTGGCATCAGTACTTGGCTCGGTTGAATTTATGGAAGTTAACACGTTGAAATGGGTATTTGTTGTACAAGTAATACATTAGGATGTGAGGTTGTGGACGAGTGTTTCCCATAATATATAGTAGGAGACCCTTAATTACCATTTCTCAGAAAATTGTTGTGAAATGGTGCTCTAGGTGTTGAGATTCAACAAGATGATGAGCTTAGTGAAAAGAGTCGCCTTTTTACTAAGTGGGCTTGGGGCTATTTTTGGCGCAAGTATATTTTTAGACATGATGATCATATTTGAAGTTGCGAGGATGCTATTTGTGGATGGTTGATAAAGTTGGAAAAATAGATGAAATTCTATTTTAGAATATTGGGCGATGTCTATTTATAGATCGTCGATCTAAAAATAGATGCATGTCGGTGTGTGGCTCTTAATAATAATCGGACTCTAAACAACAACTTATTCTCTTGGAGAACTTAATTTCGTGTCCTGATTTGTCAAATCGGTTGGGTGAAGGAGGTATACAATTCCTAAGGGTTTCTTGGAGTTCATGCATGGAGGACTCGGTTAGAACTGAAGTGAGGATTGTAATAGGTTGGAAGTATTCATGGAGTTGTATTTAGCTTAACTTGGTTAGAATCGGTTGAGCTAGTTGTATCTAGTCTAACTAAATGATACTAGTGAGAGTGGAGTGAATTAATTAGTTAATTAATTCACAAATAATAACTCATTAATCAGTGAACAATGCAACGGTTAATTTGTGCATGGGTCAATGGAGACCAAGTGGAGAGATAGGTGAAAGGGCAAGATGGACTATACGTGTGACCATAGTGATGCATGAATTGAATCTACATATACATTAGAGTTTCCAATGATAATAACGAGTAAAGAGTGGGATTTCATCGGTGGTCTTTGTAATCGGCTTGGATTGGGTGGGCGAGCCCCAACGGAGGGCAAGAATCGGTGCATGGTTGCGATTTTCTGGAATTAGTGTGTGATGATTGATTGTATTGAGGAGTAACGTGTATAAGCTTTGTATGAGATTGTTACATGATCTCCATGATACATAATATGATAGTTGGGGTTTTAATTCAGACTTCCCATTAAACAAGCTGTGTTATGTGTGTTTTTATTGCTTCATGTGATTTTCAATTGTTGATTAAATTTCCGCCAAAATTAAAAATGGCATATTTGGATTCCTTGAAAAAAATACCCAAATTGAAAAAAAACATTAGCCGAATCGAGCTACGGATGAGGAGGTATCGTCGATTTAAAATCAACTCTTTTGTTAGAAAATTTTGCGACGGCAAGACAATTACAATGTGTACGAGTTGGAAAGGAAAGGTGATCCTTAGACTCAAAACCATGGAGCAAGACAAGAAGTTTGGGATTCCAAAGATAAGAATCTCTACAGATTTGAAGTAGATGTAATTTCTACGGAGCTTCCTACGTGGGAAGTGTGAGAAAGCCATGCAATTGAAGCTTGAAAGGAGCGGGATTTGCATGCGAGTGAAACAGACCTCGGGATGTGGAGCAGCCACAAGATGAGATCATGAAGTGGGAGCAACCACTTATGCGAAGAAATTTCGTGCCAAATGGGTAGAGGGAGTGCATGCGGCTATACCACCGAGGTGAGAGGTGGGCGACATGCATGAGTAATCCCAGATATATTTACGGGAAGGATTCCGTGAGATGGTGTGGATCTCATGAATTGGGTGGCTACGAGGTGCTTGCAGGCCGGCGGTAGCATGATCGGTTAGTTGATGCGGGGGCGGATCCAAAGTGGCCCGGTGTCGGATACTAGACGCCGGTTCGAGTTAACGACAGGGCGGAGTGCATGGGTGTAGAGTTCAACAGCGCGGTGGTTCTGAAGACTGTGTTAGTAATTAAGAAGAAATTGAAGATTTTGATGAAGATGCAGTATCTTGATTGAGTTTTAGACTGGGTTTCGGAAGTGTTTCGAGAAGAGTTGCGAGCGGTGCATGGGGTTGGGTGCTTGCAAAGGTTGCGGGGGTAAATGCATGGAGTTGCATGTCGCATGCAATGCTTTCTTGTTAGGAGGTGAAGGTGCAACAGAAATAGTGAAGGAGGCATCTGGAGAGCATCATCCTTGATCTAGTTAGAAAAATAAAATGGAGAAAGGCGGTGTTAAAATACCTCACGAAGTTTGTCCACTACAAGGATAGTAGGAAGTGTAGGAGGTTACTATTGATGATGAAGACTTGGTGAGCTTGGCTCTCCTTGGGCTTCGAGAAATTGGCATAGCTACAAAGACTGTCAATGGAGCCCAGGGCACGGAGATGGGAGAGCTTTGGTCGGATCTTATGCGGGGAGAATAAAGACGGGGTAACGGGATGGATCTTCATCGAAGAATGAGATGAAAGGTATCCTTTAGTACATAAACAAGGAAAGGAAGGAAGAAAAATCCTTCAAAATCTCCGGTGCTAAAGGCAAAGAAGAAGGATTTGTCAAAGTGAAATGTTTCACTATCACGAGCATGGACGTTCGCCACTAGCGTCACGAAGAAGAAGAACAAGCGACTCACCGGGTCACCTTGCCCCGGTGGAGAGGCCTTGGCCTCAAAATTTGACTTGATTTCTCCTTGATTTCTTGCTTGGTTTCCATTGCATGCGATCGAGTGGTATCTTATAGTGGTGCGTCTTTCCATATGACGGGAGATAAAAGATTTTTAGTGATTTGGAGGAGAAGGACCTCCCGAGATGCATATGAGATAGGCGATGATGGTCGAGAACGGTGGTATGGTGGGACCATTACCTTTGAGAGGAGTCGGTAATCCATTCTTGTTGAAGAATGTCATGCATGTTCAGTCGAAGAAGAACTTGGTCTCGGTCATAATGCTAGAAGACAAGGGTTATGATGTTGTTTTTAGTGAGGGAAAAGCCTTCCTTAAGGCATAAAACAATGAGTCAAACCAAGAATATAGGGTTCGAATTAAAGTCTCCTGGTGGAGGTATATCGACGTAACAATGGTGGGAAAAGAAGAGAAAGAGAGAGTGGGTAGTGGGATGAAGACAAAGTCTCAGCATAGGAGATTGGGCCATCTTCCTTGGCAATTTGAATATTTTGCAAAAAATTTCTAATGGATTTCCCAAGGTACTCTTGCAGTCGGATCATTGCAAGGGATGTACTATGGGTAAGTTTGTGAAGACCACCTTTCATGAGAAGGAGAACCATGCTTCGGTGATCCTCGGGAAGAATTCACTGCAGTGTGTGGACCATTCTCGGTTGCCTTCAACAACAAAACATAGGTATTATGTGATATTTATTGATGACTATTCTCGTATATGCTAGATCTTCTTCATGCGAGAAGAAGAGTGAAAGATTCTCAAAGTGCAGCGAGTTCAAGGCATTGGTGGAAGGAGTCGGGGAAGAAAGTGGCTACGGCGATAATGGTGGTGAATACATCCTCGGTCAATTCAAAGACTTTTGTAACAAATAAGAATTCGAGAGAACTCTGTGGCGCCTCACAGCACGGCGGAATGGGGTCGTGGAGAACGAACAATGATGGGTGCGCAAGCTATTCTTGAGAGGGAGCTAGACTTGCATGCGATGTGAAGGAAGCGCTGTTTTGAAAGATGAGCCTCCGGATGTGAATTAGCCACAGAGGAGATTGATGGAGTGCGGAGAAGTCACTCATGCGAACCAAACATCGGACAAGGCGAGCGTACCACGAAATTGAGATTGAAACGATGTGGCACGGTACATGAGAGTTCCTACGGCCACAGTGCAGGGGGCAGAGGCAGTCACGACGATACCACTAGATACATGGCTCTTATGAGCAAGTGTATCGTAACATAGCACCATCTTATTTTGAAGAAGAAGTGTAGGATCCCATGGATAGGTCTGTAATTGTGGAGGTATGACTCCATTGTCGAAACAATTCTTGGGGAGATTGTTCCAAAAATGGTGGAGAAAATCGGTTACATGGGATCAATATGGATCTATAAGGTAAAGCAAAAGAGTGGCAGTGGGGTCTCGAGAAGTATAAGGAAAGATTTGTTGCCGGGGCTTCTCACGGATTGAGGAGTTAGTATGAAGAAACCTTTACCTGGTACAATATTCTTCCATACGGACCATCCTTACTCTTTCGCGTATGAGATGGGTTGGCACATTCATCGGATGGATGTGAGCTTGCGTTCCCTAATGGGATGCGTGAGAAGAGGTGTACATTGAGTAGCACGAAGGATTTGTGATCTTCAGGCGATTACATGTGTGAAGGTCAAGTGTTGTATGGGTATGGCGCACCTCTGTGCTTGGTACACACTTGGATCGGCCAGTTATTTCACTTGACTTGGCTTCACCAAGAGTGAGGTGGATGCAAACATGTGCAGTTGTGGTGGAGGGTAAGATTTTAATAATTTTACTTTATGTTGATGATTTAACACTAACGAGGTGATGACGGTTGATACACTCTCATGCGGATCTTGCGAGTTTGGGAATGAAGTATTTGGGCCTCCTTCATTATTTCCTTAGATTGGAAATATGGAAGCGAAAGGTATTGTTATGTCTCAAGGCAAGTATGCCGGGAATGCGAAGAAGTTTCTCGTACAGGGGCGCAAGCTATCGACACACTTCTCTTCCGAAATTGGAAGAAAGAGGATGCTACATCGGCAGAGGTAGTGGATACTTGCCTTGTTTATTGATAGTTGGTGGGTTCGCTCATGTATTTAGTCAATACAAGACCGAGACATATGCTATGTGGTGAACCAAATTTCACAAGCGATGGTTAAGCCTACCAAGCTCTTTTGGAAAGACGAACAAGCATGTTCGAGATATCTCGGGGGGCACATCAGTATGGTTTATGGTACGGACATATAGATGAGGTGAAGTTTCGCGAAAGCCGGATGCGGTGGGCGAGAAGCGAGATAGAAAAAGAGCACATCGGTTTCGGTGTCGGATCTACGGCGGAGTTCCTTTCTACGGCGGGAAACAAAGATCGTGGCACTCGGTTTAGCAAAAGAAGAACATGGCAGCAAGTCAAGGTTGCATGTGAGATATACGGAAAGAGGAAGATCTATTTGGTTTTGTTCGGTTCACATTTAGATCCCACGGTGATACATTGTGATAATCGGAAGTTAGGTAAACTCTCGATTAATCTATGTTTCATGATAAATCTAAACATATTGATATCATTTATCATGATATCGAGGTATGTGCGTTGGAAGATCATGTTGCTTAGGTACATTCCTAGGAGGATCGAGGATGCGGATATTTTGGCTTCGAAGGCGCTCGAGGAGAAAATTTGAATACCATAGAGGTAGGATACGGGTGAAGCATAATCCCTATCTTATTGAGAGGGAGTGTTGAGATTCAACAAGATGATGAGCTTTAATTGAAGAAGAGTCGCCTTCACTAAGTGGGCTCGCGGTATTTTGGCACAAGTCTATTTTTAGACATGATGACCATATTTGAGGAAGTTGCGGGATGCTATTTGTGGATGGTTGATAAAGTTGGAAAAATAGATGAAATTCTATTTTAGAATACGGGGCAAAGTCTATTTATGGGTCGTCGATCTAAAAATAGATGCATGTCAATTATTAGCTCTTAATAATAATGTCCAGGACTCTAAACAACAACTTATTCTATTGGAGCACTTAATTTCCAGTATAGATTTGGCTTGTCAAATCGGTGGGCTAAAGGAATTACGCAATTCTAAAGGGTTTCTTGGTTCATGCATGGAGGATTCGGTTAAATTGAAGAGGCAAAGTTATGACGGAGTTGGAAGAGTAGTTCATGGAGTTTTATTCGAGTTTAACTCGGTTAGACTCGGTTAGGCACTAGTTGTATCTAGTCTAACTAAATGATACACCTAGTGAGAGTGGAGTGAATTAATTAGTTAATTAATTCACAAATGCTCATTAATCAGGCGAACAATACGAGCGAGTTAAACACAATGCACAGGTTCCAATGGAGACCAAGTGGAGATGGTGAAAAGGCAAGATGGACTATCTGTTGTGACCATAGTGATGCATGGTGCATCTAAATACATTAGGTTGCCAATGATAATAACGCAGTCAGAGTGGGATTGCATCGGGTGGTCTTTGTAATCGGCTTGGATTGCGCGGTGGAGGTAGGCTAGCCAGGAGGCAAATATTGGTGCATGGATTTGCAATTTTCCTAATTAGTGTGTGATGATTGATTGTGCGAGATTGATGTACTAAGTTTGTATGATATTGTTACATGATCTCCATGATACATATGATAAGTTAGGTTCTCGGCTTGATTTCCCATTAAGCAAGCTGTGTTATGTGTGTGTTTATTGCTTCATGTGTTTGCAATTGTTGATTAAATTTCACTTAAAATTATGGTGGAAGGATTGTATTTAGCAAGAAGATAAATATGTTAGATTAGGATAGTCTGGATATATACATGCATGGTGTATATAATTTATACACTAGGGGCTCCTGCTTGACACTCTAGTAAGACTAGTCCACAACCTCACATCCTAATGTATTTTTTGTACATCAAATACTCACTTTAACCATACAACAAAATCAGCTTTTGATTCTATCACAATTTGAGATAATGTTGACTACATCAACTATATCAAATATGGTTTATGGAAAGCATCAATTCAACAATCACGACTCTAACCATTGACATGTTCACTAGGTTAGAGTTGTCACCAACATAAGAATTCAGCCCGTTGATCAGTTATGTAGAAGATAATTTTAACTCTAATAAATTCTCTAATATTACTCCAACAAACTCATGGCTGGATGAGAATTGTAACAAGGAAATAACACCACATGAAAAAAACCAAACCATTGAGAAATTTCCAATGTTGTTAGTAAATCCAAAAGAGAGTGAATTTGTGAAAAATGAAAAGTAAAGTTTCCAATGAAATCAAAATATATCCTTAGGGAGTTTTGGAAAGGACTAAAATTTCGTAAGAAATTGCAAGGAAACATCAAAATTTCACACTATCATATAAAGTTATCAAAGCATCATATGGAACTGAGTTCTTCAAAATGTGAGGATCAAATGATCTTTCACAAAATCAAGAAATCTTTAGTTTGGTCATATTCTTAGTGTATTAATCCAACTGCATAGGGTTAGTAGGAGTTGTAAACTTAACCTCCACATATCAACCTCCTGTAACATCATTTGTAGAATGCACTTCCAAGGTGTAAATTTGGATGCACACACTAGACAGCCGCACTCTAAGACCAAGACTAGTGACTAGTCATATATTTAACTCATGGAACACACCTCAACCAAAAAAATCCGTGAAGTGGGGGAAAATCATACCAGCAACCTATCGTGGGTGTAAATCAACCCTCCCAGTCATAACAAATGTTTCATTCACTTAGATATCACAAGCATCTCACCCACAACCCTCTCATAGGCACCAACACCTATCTCAAGTATATTTTAGCTTTAATTGCTGAAGTTGGGGAATCAGAGACATTGAGAAGCTCCAAAAAATCCCTCTCAGAGGTAGTACTCCTAAAATGAAACCCTAACTGCTAGGAAACTGAGATCTTAACCTCCTATCCACACAACAAAAAACATATTCCTAGATCTATAAACACACAAGTATGAAAAAAAAATAACAAGCTACAGAAGAACTCGGAATAGCACACTTTAATGTACTAAATTTTAATAACCAAAGCTCTCGAAATTACAAATGGCATATAGATTTAGTTGCACACAATTGCTCATATCCTAATTGATGGGAGGAAGAATATTATTCCAAATCAATAGCTCAAAACTAAATAAACAACACCCCTACCTTGTATTTCTTTTATAGAAGAAGAAAATGGTAAGGAATTACAAAATTAAACTATCCCTGTGGTGCACCCAGATTAGGAACATAAATCCTTACAATTGGCTACCTAGAAAGGTGTGCCTAGGCATACACGACAACTTTTCCTACAAAGCAACACCTAGCTAAATTTGGAACATCATGTAGTTGTGCCACCTCAACCTTGCAAAAACCCAAGGCTACACAGAATTTGAGGCTGCTATAGATCTGCTGGTGCAAATTTTCTCATCACTGCTGCACCTCTTCTGTGGGAGAACGCATATCCAACAACATGAAAAACTAACACTTTCAACCTCCCCACTTATATAGATAACTCTAACCATAATACTTTATATTAGCTTATAGTCATTGAATGCATGTTTTTATGAGGTTTTGATGTATAAATATTGCATAGCCCTTTGAAAGTGAATTTTGTTAAGTGTTTTTCTGTGCAAATAAGCATCCTCCCCAACCCCTTCGAACTCCATTTCTGGGTAAATTCAATGTGGCCATGTGGAGAGGTTTATTCAACTCATCACTCCTATTCTATATAATGAACTCATTTTGTTCAAAGAAATGTAGTGTAGGGCCTCTCCAATGAATAATAACAGCTAAGTTTCCTTAGCATACCATCAAAAGCAACATAATTTTGAAATTTTCTGAATCGTTTCCATTGTAGGCATTGTGAACTCAACATTTTATTTGAGTTGTACCCACTAGCCACAATTGAAGATCACTTACTTCACAGTTTTCTTATAATAGTCCAAAATTGAGATATGATTAAATTGTCCACTGTAAACATTGGAACTTTATTTCTAGGATCACCAAAAACTTATGTGGAGTCCAAGATTCCATTCTATAATGATACCGAAACTTGTCTTTGAGTTTGCACCAAAACTTCCTCTCCATGATCACCAAAATGTCATCTCTAAAATTGTGAGTTTTGAGATGATAAAATTTGATAAGATCCTAGGCTGGTATAAAATACGAGGAGTTGACATGTATTATGAAGAGGTGTGTCCTTTAATTGAGCTAACATGTGTTCTTTTTATAATAATCCTTTTGAGGTTGTCTTCAATGAGTGGATGACTTGATGGAGGATTCAAACAATAAATTGAGTTTAACTTAATCCTAAAGCCTTCAATAGAGGCTTGACATATAACCATTGACCCAAGCATGAAACCCATGCTTTAACAAGTCAATTCAACAATAATAAAACTCTTCTCTTTTGACAAAAATATTACAATTTTTACTTCAATTACAATGAAGACTGAACCTAGTTACATTTTCTAACGCCACAATGGAAACCTGCCTAAATATCATCTTTAAGGTAGTCAAAAAATGGGAATAAAAGGTAAACTGTCCTGAGCATTCAACTATACTATTCTAAACAAACCAAAATATCCAAAAAATTTTAATTTGATAGTCATTCTATAGGCAACAGGGTATTGAGATGTAGTTTTTCTTAACTAGGTAAGCTCAAAGAGAGGCCCTTTAATTTACCTGTCTTTTATTACAAAAATTTTCTATTGGAATTCATGAGTATATATAATTTCTTAAACCAGGTGTGGTAAAAAACTGTTATTCTTACTTCACCTCATGATTTTTAAGAGCTTAATGGCATTGCTAATGCCAGGAAGTAGAAACTCTCGAGGTACTCAGTGCCAGAAGTTCGAAAACCAATGAAAAGAGTGACATAGATGAGAAAATACATACTTCTGTAGATTTTAAATCTTCTAAATAATATGCCACCTGAAAAGAGCTACAAATGTGTGCACATCTAGGAAGCTTGCCAGATGGTTATCATGATGCTCTTTACAAGTTTGGAAAAAATTTGATAGATTCCCATATTCTTAAATCAGAAACAAAAAATCTTCATGACTTTAAATCAGAAGAGAATGATGTAATACCGTTGACATCCAAATCATTTAGAGAAAGAAAATAAATAAGTGAGAAGTAAATTATAGTGAGTAAACATGAACCACTACATTTAGTTGTAGCTCCTCCGAATGAATCAATAGACCCTGCCACTGCCTTTGCTACTCTAGAACAATCACATGGATCTACAACTACCTTTTCAGCACCTAAAGAAGTTGTTAACCTTTCTACTAGAGAAACTGCAGAAGCAAGAGAGACAATAGGATCCATACAAGGACAAGCCAAAGTGTCAGAAATATCTCTAGGAATTAAGACAACAATAGAGTTTTCCATAAGTTATTTTGAACAAAAACTAGTCTCTATTCCAGATTTGACTCAAAAAGGTGAGAGAACAGAAACGTTTCCCGCTAAAATTCCAGCAATAGATATTGTTTCTAACCTTCCCACAGAAACTAGTAAAAATATAACAAAGTTAATTGTAGAAACATAAAATTGTGATGAGGAATCTGACACTGTTAAGTCCCTATATTAATAGTGTAGTCCCTTATTATGTTAGTGTAGCCCCCCTTATTGTTATTGTTGTACCCCTGTAACCCCCATATTTTTATTATTGTGCCTTTAAATTATTATTGTTAGGTCGACTAGGATTACATTGTTGCCCCACTAGGATTATATTGTGGCCCCATGGACTCCTATATATAGAAGGGGGTTTTGGTCATTTGTGGCATCCAAGAATTGTTCATTCATGTAATTTATTGGAGGTTTCCCCCTCGAAGTGGATTATTTCTAAGGCGTTTATATCTCTTTTCTTCTATTTTTGGAGTTTGTTTCACAACATTTGGTATTAGAGCTTTGGATTCTAGGGTTTCGCTGATCCAAACAAGTCATCATGGAATTTTTACTATAACTTGTTTTCTACGAAGTTTCAGAAGCTGGAATTTTTAGAGTAAGAAAATGATATTTTGAGGAACATCTTCACACAATTGCAAAGCTTCGTTTTCAATATTTTGAGAGATATGATCTGTGGCATTTAGGGATTTTTGCAGGCTCCTGAATTTCACTTAAAACGATCATCGCAGAATTTTCGCTATCAATTTTATTCTATGAAGGTTTAGAATCTGAATTTTTTAGAGTGTGAAGCCAAAATCCTGCGGAACACCATCACAAAATTTTAGAGCTTGGTTTGCAATATTTTCAGGGATATGATCTGTGTAAGTTAGGTCTTTTTCAGGCTCCTGAATTTCATCTCAAAGAGGTGATCGTGGGAAAATATTCATAGCTCTCTCTCTGAGCATCAGATTGGAATTCTGTAAAAAGTGACTATAATTACATGGACTGTAGTTTTCTCTCTATAAATTTCAGAGCCAAAGGAGCAAACAGTGGCACGTGGAAAGTCATACAAGTTCACTCTACTGAACTAGTCCATAATTAGGTCATTGTGGGAGATTGGACATAACTTTGCCTTGAAGAATCCAAATAAAGTCAGACCTGTGGCATTTGAAAGAAGCTTCAAAGGAATAATATAGGGCCAAATTTTAGATATTGGTCATTTGCAAGTATAGACATAAGTCAATTTCAATATTGAGCTCCTCAAAGGAAAGCAAAAGGTGTGTATTTGTTTTTTAAAATTGCATAACGTTTGTTTGAAAAAGTAGTTTAAAGTGATTCCAAGGGCATATTTTAGAATTTTTATCAGTATTGGGTTCTATAATTCCTCCAAAAAATAGTTTCATACCCATTAAGCCCTCAAAAAGCTATAATATAATGCATGAAGAGGAAGAATTGCAGTATGAGATATCAAAATTATGGTATCAAGTGCAACAAATTTCGATCTTACGAACAGCAATCGAAGATAACATACATGGTTTAAAAGCTGAAATGGAGGCTAAGTTGGATGGTTTGAAGGATCAAATAATATATAATATGGATGATAAATTAGTGGAAGATCAAAATCACATCGAAAGAAGTTCTGAAGAAGTCACAAAAACAAGAAGTCAACAAGTATGATCAATTTCAGAGTATCTTAGCAACTGGAAGAACTTTCCTGTAGAGTATTCCACATGGGAGGATGAGAATTTTATGCAGAAGCGTCAAGAAATAATCAAGCATTGAGGACAACACTTGTTTGAAGGAGAGGGGCATGTTAAGTCCCTATATTAATAGTGTAGTCCCTTATTATGTTAGTGTAGCCCCCTTTATTGTTATTGTTGTACCCCTATAACCCCCATATTCTTATTATTGTGCCTTTACATTATTATTATTATGTCGACTAGGATTACATTGTGGCCCCACTAGGATTATATTATGGCCCCATGGACTCCTATATATAGAAGGAGGTTTTCTTCATTTTTAACATCCAAGAATTTTTCATTCATGTAATTTATTGGAGGTTTCTAGCTCGAAGTGGCTTATTTATAAGGTGTTGATATCTCTTTTCTTCTATTTTTGGAGCTGGTTTCACAACACACACAGATATGTACATAGTTGCAACAAAAGAGGAAAATAGAGCCAATGGAACAACGTTCAAGGGTGTAAGACTTATCAAACTTAAATGTGATAATGAGAAGAGGGATTTTCATAGAAAAAATAAGACTGATGAACAAAGGGACTTATCATCTGATATAAAATTATTTGGAGAACCATCCATGGCTCAAATTCCCAATGCAGCATAAGAAGTTGTTGAGAATTTTCCAACAAAGAATGATGTAATGCTGCAAAACAAACCATACCATTGGAATATCCACAAAATAAGAAATTACAGCTCCTTCCACTTATGAAACACTGGGACGAAATTTCCTAAATACTTATCAAGTAAAACAAGATGCAAGAATTGGGGAACCTGAAAGTAGTCATGTTGAGTAGTTGTAATAACAAAGATCAGAATCATTGATGTCTTGTCTCCTGCTATGGATGACTGAAGATGTCGAGAACCAGCCATGGCTCAAACTCCTAGTGCAGCACAAGAAGTTGTTTAGAATTTTCCAAAAAATAACAATGTGGTGCTACCAGATTAAACTATACCATTGGAAGAGTCATAACAAAAAAATCATTACCACTCATGCCACTAATGAAACAATGAAAGAAAATGTCATAAATACTTTTAAATTAATATTGGATGCAAGAATTTGGGAACCTGAAAGCAGTAATGTTGAAAATGTTGTAATGACAAGGATTAGAACTTAGAAGCATTGACCAACAAGAAACAATCCTACCTCCAGCTATGGAAGACCGACAGTACAATGATGAAGATGTGTATTGTTATGAACTTGGTATTTCATCGATATGGAGTAGTTTTGATTTCAACCAAGCAGGTGGTGCTACAAATCCAATTGGTTAATCGTTGGATTGTCATGCCAGATTTATGAACATCAAAGTTACTTCTCAAGGCCAAGGTGAAAGAATTATCAACTACAATAGAAGTAAATTATGTGATGGGTCATCTATCTTATTATTTTATTTTTTTTCTATGTAAATGATCTATTGCATGTGATATCTCTAAGTTCTTACTTTGCTTATTTCTTGGTCAAGTAACACATTGATAGTAACTTAAAATTAGATATTTCTGGGCCCTTTCCTATTGCATATCTAGTAGGAATTTCCAGACACCTTATGGCTATCGTAGCAAGATATTTCATGTCATATAGACCATAAAATAATTTTTAGTATCCTCTTAGGATCCCACATAACCAAATATAGGCAATCTGGAAAATAGACACCAATCATCTCCTTTCAACTACCCAAAAAGCATATAAAAACCATCTTTTATTTTCTCTTTTACAACCTAAAATCTTATAGCATAAAAACATTCATTTCATACCCCATCTACCCATTTTTAATTATATTTAAAACTTTGTTTGAAAATCTGTAATTTCCAACTCCATATTTGATCTCAAATTCTCTATTAGCTTTCAGTCCGCTGAAAGTTACATATTTAGATCTGGAAAATAAATTGTAAAACTAAACACCCTAGAAACAGATTTATCCGGAATCATCAAGCATCGTATTCCATCATAATTTATTTGGACTTAGATTTCCTAAGGGTTTGGACTTATATTTCCTTAGGGATTACCCCCTTGAGCTAAAGGAGAACTAACCTAAAGCTAAAAATAGAGTTGTTGAAGTGACATTGGGTAGCCTATCTATGTCACTCATAGAGTCCCATGTTTGGTTGGGTCTTTTACATTTGATTGAGAACCTGGGAGGTAACAAGATGCATTATGGAAACAAAAAACTCATTTTGAAACCACCAACCTTGATCAAGAATGGCACCCCTAACCTACATTTATTTTGCAATGTTTCTTGTTTCCATGTTTTCCACTAGATATTAACAACCATGGAGGAAAAAGTGTCCCTCATGTCCACTAACTGCATAATAAATATATAATGTGATGCAAATATAGCTTCTCCAACCTTTAGTTGTTGAAGTTTTGAAAATTACTTATACCTAGCTTGTTCATTTTGGTGGTTAGTGATAAAAAGCTAAACTTCTTTTGCTTCTTCACATACTTTTTTCATCCATTCAACTTCAACAAAAATGGATTTAAAAACAAGAATTAAACTATGCACTACAAAGGATGTCCAAAACATATGGTCAGATAGTGCCTCAATAATTTCCCAAGCTACTTTGCATGAAATTGCATTATCTATGAGGACTTGCACATCGTTTAAAGGCCCCACACTCTCAATATCTTTTGAAATATTTCCAAAAATTAATTTAGTGTTCTTATTCTCCCATAAAGCTTCTATTTCTCTCAAGAAGTATGGGCCTAAATAAGACATTATAATAATTTTTACCAATGGTTTATCCACAGTATCAGTCCAACCATCAAAGATAATAGAGACACCATTTCCATTTCCATTGGAATAAACCCGTTACAACACTTTCTCCACAATAAATTTCTCATTCCCTAGAAGGGCAGTGCACCCTTTCTCAACGTTTGACCCCTTACCACCTTGTAACCCCTATAGGTCTCATTAAATTCCCTAAGCATGTCTTTCCAATATGGAGATCACACTACATTGAAGGGTATTCCACATGCAAAAATGGATTTTTCAACTCTATTTTCCATCTTATCCCTCCCTCCCATGTCATAAATTTTGGAAAAGGTTCAAAGGTTTTGTCTCCTACAAGCTTCTACATTTCCCCTTTTTTGGAGTGGAAGTTGTTTGCAACTCCTCCTTTCCGCCCTGGATAAATCTGAAGCATCTTGCTCTACTTGAAATCCATCTACATTCTTTCAGGTGAATTTATTACAATGATGAACTCCATTACCTTCAAGCCCAAAAAAGAGGCCTTAACCCTCATGTATGACTCTATAAAATATATTTTACACTTGTTTCAATTCCATATTCAACTGCCATCACCATCCTTTTCTTTCTTCTCAATCTTGGCCACATAGTTCCACAATGGAGAATCAACAGGGTACGTTTGTTATTACTTTTTATTTTTAGGATGGTCATAGTTTCCTCTCCCTCCACCACGAACTCCATGCTCAAACTAAACTAATGGAATTCATTGCCGGTGTTGATGAAACAATAAAGTACATGCTATAGTTGTGCATTTCACAATGACTAGTTGAAAAAGGAATGTTTTATGAGCCTTCAAAGCTTTCAATGTTGACTCTGAAGTTTAATTTATGAGGGTTTTTGCTATTTATTCTCACAAGAATACATATAAAAGTATCATTTTTGTCTATGCCCATTGCTAACAGGCATATACAGCTATGAATATTATTGTGTGATCACAAGCATAGACAACAACAGACAATGAAGAACTCTAGAGTCAAGACTCTAATTAAAATTCTAAAACAATGAGGAACTTACCTGTCCATTTGAAGCGAGTGATCAAAGATGTCTGGATGGTGGATAACTGCCAGTGGAAACCCTTACTGCTTGCAGAATGGAAACTTCAAACCTTCAATCACTACATAATGGAAACCCCCATTCACTGCAAGTGAAAGCTCGGATGACAAAATTTAGTTAACTTTTCTACAGCATTGGCCTCTCATGCTATGTGTGGGTTCCTCTAGAAAATTTTCCATGCCCTTTCCCATCATGTTATTCATTTCTTTTGGTGGATTTAAGATTCTACTTGAGTTCCAACATGGAGATTGGAATTGGTTTTCATTGGAGGAACCAGTTTCCAACCTTTAGGAATTGGTTCCTCCAATGGGAAGTTGTTTCCTTTAATTTTAAAAGCAAATCCTATTTCAGGATCGAAACTGTAAAACAAGAAATCGTTGCTTTCAAAAATTTACCAAATCTGCTTGAATCCAATTCGAATCCCCAATTCCCCAATTCCTTAATGAATCATATATGGGTAAGGGGATAAGATAGTTGAATCCGATAACATTTCTAAAAACAATCAATGGTAATAAATATTGCGATATGTATGTGACATCAAGATAATGCATCCAATACCAATATCGAATAGAGATACTTGCTCATTTCAAAAACACCTAAAATCCGTCTCTCTCAAATTATGATCTGTTAAGTCCCTCTAAGGTTAGGTTGTGATCCATATATTTGGGGGAGGCCCCCAAGATCTAAAAAGTTGGAATGGATCTGACAAGATCTGCAAAATTAGAATGCCAGTAAAAAAGAGAGAACACAAAGAAAATAAAACCACAAAGAAACTTGTTTTATTAAAACAGAGAATAACTATAGAAGCTACATTGTGGTGGAAAATATGTCATTCTACAAACTGAGGCTTGTTATTTATAGCGTTTTTTTAGTTACAAAGCCATGTGTAGATACCATGGGTCAAAACCATGGGTAGATACCACTTACAATACCATGGGTCAATTCCATGTGTGGATGAATACCATGTGTGGATACATACCATAGGTGGATGAATATCATGGATAGATATCACTTACAATACCATGGGTAAATTCCATGGGTGGATGGATAACATGGGTAGATGAATACCATGGGTGGATGCCATTTTCCATTTGGATCATTCCTCCATCCTTAAGAAGCAATGGTCCCCATTGCGTGAAGTTCCCTTCTGAGAAGCCTTTGTTCAATATGAAGAGCCACTGAAGATAAAGGTTTTGTGTAGTTAACCCATAACCGTGATGAACGAAGATTCGAGGATAGAGATACCCTGTAATGCTTGTGACCAACTGTGATATTAACAGTGTGCGGCCTAGAAAATGGACTTCGATGAAGTGTGGGTTTGTGGATGAACCAAAACAATGACAAAAAAATAATCCGAGGATAGAGATACCATGTAATGTCTATGACCAGTGTTACTAACAGCATGCGGCCTAGCAAATGGAGTTCGATGAGAAGGATTTGTACGGTTGACCCATAACCGTGATGATGATTTTTGATGAAGTATAAGGAGCCCACATAGCTTGGGATGGGAGGGAACATCTCCAAATAACCCAAGCCAAATACTGTTATGCTAAAAATGATGAATGTGAAGCAGGTGCCTACTAAAGCGTGGTGGGAGGGTTCATCTCCAAAGGGAACCCGCTCTGAATGCTACTCCAAATTTAAAATGAGCATAACTCGGTCAATATAACTTAGAATATTTATTATAACCTATTTTTGGAAATGGAATGATCATTCTTCATCTTCTCATTTGCTTGAAATCGACATCTGTAGACCCTACACTCTCAGAATTTAGGCTGGACTATCCCACCGTCATAAAATTTCTGAAAAAAAATAGTTGATTTAAATCAGTGACAAATCCCTCGTCCGGACTCCAATTCGATCGATTGTTTTTTTGAAATAGGGTGATTTTTCAAGGGTGGAACTGATCTGTAGCCATTTATCTAAAATTTTCCACTAAAAATTGCAATAAAATATAGGAGATCCATCATCCATGAATTTTCATCAGAACAATTGCTGCAACATTGCTGATTTTGAATTAGCGATATCTCCCCCATTCGAACTCCAATTCGGCTGATTTTTTTTTTTGAATTTGAGTATTTTCTTGCAAGGAATTCATATATTGTTTTTGGTTTCGTAAAATTTTCACCAAAATTTTCAGATCTGATCTGGAAACTCGCCGCCCAAAAAATTCATGTAGTTTGCTAAAGATTGTTGCAAAACATTGAAACTAAAATATGCTTCAAACCCTGATTCCCATGGAGGCGTAACTCGAATATGATACCACTGATCCAGATTTTATGCAATAATGAAACATAATACACATATAGCCATAGATACAAAGATGCAGCGGAAATAATGCTTCATTTTATTAATAAAACAAATGACTGAAATAAAAAAGCTAGGGCATTGGTAACGTATCTTTGAGAAGAGATGTGGCGGCTACAGGCCTCTGAAGTGTGTTACAGAACTGAAATTTGTTTACAGACATAATGGGAATAAATAGCTAGGGTGCTAGTAGGCTTATCTCTCAGAAGATATGTGGTGGCTATAGGCCTATGAACTGTGTTACAAAACAACTCACTGAAACATGCTTATGGAAATAATGGAAATGGACAAGCTAGGGCACTGGTAACGTATCCCTGAGAAGAGATGTGATGGCTAATAGCCCCTAAAATATCTTAAAATGAGGCTCGAAGGCCTACTTATTGTTAAGAAACAATGTAAAACCTAAAACGTCCAAAACCCTAACCCTAGGAGATGAAGCACCAAAACTGTGGGCCCCGTTTGGATAAATTGTTGTTTGAACTTCTCAAGGACGTAACTTTGGCATACGATCTCCATTTGACGTGCTCAATAGCTCGTTAGAAATATCCATCCAAGGACTACAACTTTCTAGTGAGAAACATTAAATTATGACCCACTTTGCTCCCAGATTTCCCAAAAAGTGTCGTTTAGCACCTCAAAACAGCTCCAGAAATTCAGGACTCGAAAAACTACTAAAAATAGTAAGATGTGTTGAAGCTGAAAAATAGAAAGAATTGATGTTGTGGGTCCAAATGGAATAGGTAGGTGGCCACCGATATCCACCTGGATCATTCCTCCCTCCTTAGGAACCAATGGTATCCATTGCGTTAAGTTCCTTTATGGAGGGTGGGCGGGAAAATTCTGTTGAACTTGGTGTTGGATCTTTCCAGGATGTTGCGGAACTATTGGCAGATGTGCTGGATGTAGATGTGCCTCCGGTGGGCAGCCATTGAAGGATTTGGGAAAAGTTATCCATCATCATGTTCCTCTGTTTCTCGATGGCCTCCTCGAGAAAGATTTTGGTAGGATCTCCTGCTCCCTCATCTTTCTTTCCTTCCACCATGGGGTTTCATTGAGGTTGCGAGGTTGAACTCATTATACCCTAGCCGCATTGGGGATATGAAAAAAAAAGAAGAGAAAGAGAAGACCTACTCTGATACCACTAATCCAGATCTTTGGGGGAGACCCCCAAGATCTAGAAAGTTGAAATGGATTTGATAAGACCTGCAAAATTAGAATGCCAAAGAAAAAGAGAGAACACAAAGAAAATAAAACCACAAAGAAACTTGTTTTATTAAAATAGGGAATAATTGTAGAAGCTACATTGTGGTGGACAATCTGTCATTTTACAAACTGAGGCTTTTTATTTATAGCCTTTTTTGAGTTAGAAAACCATGTGTAGATACAATAGGTAGATACCATGGGTCAAAACCATGGGTAGATACCACTTACAATACCATGGGTAAATTCCATGGGTGGATGGATAACATGGGTAGATGAATACCATGGGTGGATGCCATTTTTCATTCGGATCATGTTGCCCCCCTTTTAATATGCCTGCAGTAATATTGACAATAGTTTTAGAAACATATATTGACACAATGCATAGATGAAACATTTTCTGCAATTTAAATGCAGATACTGGTGATATGTTTTGGCAAATGCAGATTTAGTGCTACTGCTACAAGAACCCAACTCTCATAACAACAGTTAAGAGTTAAAATTGAACTGAAAATTCCATGACATACTTGAGAACATCTACAAAAAGTTAATAAAATCAAGCTATAAAAATAATAATGGAAGAGATACCACTATAAAAAAATATTGAACAACTTATGCATCATTCCATGTCACTATATACCCTAGTCAATGTGTCAAATGTAAAGTTTAGGAAAATGTAGATCATCTTCTCTCACCCTCTAACTTCATTCATAAGTGTCTGAAACTAATCAAGAGTGAGGTTAACTTCAACTTTTCTTACTTGTAGAGAATAACTTGAAATGTATTATCAAAGATTGGGCTAATCTGTAATCAACAATTTCAAAGAAAATCGACCTAAAATCTAGTTAACATTTCTTTTAGAATCATTTCTTTGAATGGTTGTAATTTTTAGAGAAAGTATATTATCTCCATTGTCAATTTTTGGAGCCAACAAAGCTATCATTCAAGGGATACAACATTGAGCACAAGAACACTATGCAGTGCTGCATAGGCGATTGTAGTTACCAATTGGCACTGGCAGTGGTTATTGGTAGGTCATTTTTTCTGGCAATTGTTTATTATTTGTGTAATGGTGCATCATCCATGGTATTTAGATGTTGTACTCTATGCATGAAAATTTTGATTCTGTTATATAGTAAACTATTTGAAATAGTCATAATTTAGCTGTCTATTATGACTTTAAATATTCATTAAAGTTGTCATTATTTTGGTGTTACTGTATAATTCAACCAATTTTTTAGCGAGCAAAACTTCCGTGCACCAATTCCAATCTTTCTCCCCTTGTGATTTTTGTTTAGCACTACCATTGTCATAAATTTGATTATTTAATAACAATGATATACATTGTTTCACATTTATTTTGATGCCTATGATGTACACTTTTTATGAAATGAATAATCTCACAATATTTTGTAATTTTTTTAGTATTTATCACAAAATTTTCTTTACTGAGTTTTATGTTGAGTTTTTTTCAATTTTTTCTACAATACTTTTTCTCTTCAACTTGGCTAAGTTTTTCCAAAATTTGAGTCCTATGACTACATATCTCAAGAGATATGACTACCAGTTAAGTGGTTGATAAGGGCCCTTAACGATAATGATGATTATTTGATTATCATTAGCAATATAATTGAGACACCTAGAAACAAAAATGGGCTAGTTGTCTGTTCACTTTAGAAATTTTTGTTTGCAATATACCCTTTGGCTTTGGGTAAAATTTTGGAAGGATGGGAGGAAGTTTGAAGCCCTTTCCACTGAAACATCTAGACCTACTCAAATTTGGAACCTAATATGTAATAACACTTGGGGCTTCAAAATAGTGTTGCAAAACTAATACTTGGGAACAACTTCACAAGTGTCTGAAATTGAAATTGTGAAAAGGAAAAATTATATGTGAGATGTTCAAGTAAAAATTATGCACATTATATATTAATTTCTAATAGCTGTAAAGTGTCAAGAGTCAAAATTACTAAGTCTTGTTACCTCCCAAACCTGCATTTGAAATATTAAGCCTCCAACACCATTAAGGCAAGCCTGGTGGAATTTAGGGTTGTTGCTCACTGTCACCATAGCAGTTCCTCCCATTTACGAGCTGAATTTTTTTCAGCCCAATAGGGGATATCCCTAAATACTGGCCTCAAAGTGAAGGTGGAGAAGGTTAACAAGTCAACCAGATAAAATATTCGTTTGTGTTGAATCATTACTGATTATATCAAATTCACAAGAATGGTGTCTTCCCTGTTGGTTTATAGAGTCTTGAATATATAAAGAGGCTTTAAGGTGAAGGTGGAGAAGATAAACAATTCAATAAGAAAAAAAAAATTATTAGTGCTAATTAGACCAACCAAACCAGTGATCCTATGCAAAAATGAAAATGGTCAAAACAGAACCATATTTTACATTTAACCATAAGTATTCTAAATAAACCATGTAGGATGAATAACCGAATCTGTCATAAAGAAAAAGCTTAGAAGTAAAGCATGCATGGTTATAACAGTCACTTATTCTTCATCATTACAACAAAACATCGGAAAAGCAACCCAATGGTCACACCTCCTACTCCAAGTTCAACTCAAAATATTTTCAAGGGAATAAAAAAGTTCCACATGAAAAGAAGAGATAAATTAACTTACCAGAAAACCTTGAATTACACAAAAAATAAAAAGAATTGGAAGGAATAACTACAACTACAAGAGCAACAATCGCCTATGGGGTTAGATTTTGGTTTTATTACCAAGCCCTGAGATTTTAGTTTTCTCAAATCCTTACCCTCTAGAAAATATCTCTCTTCTTGATCTATAGATTCCTCAAACAAGATTTACTATTAATCATCTATGAAAAAACCATAGATAATCATTTATCAATAATAAAATATTTAAATCACTTCCCTTGGAAAATGCTTCTGAGTGCAATTAAAAAACCTAACTATTCTTTAGCTTTAGGCTTCGATGTGTACCCAAATCTTGGTCTTGAAAATCCTGAAACATCGACCTCAAAAGAGTACCATTCACCTGCTGAAACACGACCTAAAATACACTACCGTCATATTATACTCCTTTATCTTGTAGGCTCAAAGTTTTTTTACTTGTGTCTAAGTTGAGCCTAAGCTGAGAATAGCATTTTTATTGGATGGAAAAAACAACAATCAACCCACAATGGGATTGTTACGATCAGGATTGTGCAAGGCTCGGTCGAGACTAGACACCCATTCGGAAGTTTAATTCACCCAAAGTGGCTTCCATCCTGAACCCCTCCCCATGAGGTTTGAACTTATGACTAGGCGGGGACTAAACCCCATGCAAACCAACTGGTTTATGCCTCTGGGTCAAAGAATTAAAGAAGGGGACTTTTTGTTCCTTGAAGCCTGGGCCAACTATATTAATACCCGATTTAAAACACTCTTCCCATGCACTTAGGTTTTCCTTCATCATTTCTTAAATTTTGGATCAACTAACCAGACCATCATTTGCTGAGAGCTTGTTCTTGAAATTTCAACTTGTTTGGCTCCGTGGTTATTTCAAGTATATATGTAGTACCCAATTCAATATACATATTTCCCTTTCTTAGCTGCCTATAAAAACAACACATCTATGCAATATGAGTTGTCAGATAACCCTCTCTATCACTTTTCTAATCATAATTGGTGATATGACATCACTCTCCCTCAACCCAAGATATTCTAGTGCTATCTAAAACCATTTGAACAATATGGGGTTGCTTACATGTTTTCATAGAGGGATGGATTTGAATTGGGCACATGGATTGCAACAATTTTCATGCAAAGGAAGTCGACATAGTGGAGCACATTACTTAGGAGGAGCATTGTAGTCCTCAAAGGCTTGGATGAGTGTCAAACCAATATCATGGAGCATACTTGCATGGATCCTTTCCCATGCATGAAATCAAATTGAATCTTCACATGTGTATATCCTTAGAGTGTAGCACTTCACATGTGCCTGACTACTTGTGGCATTGTAAGATGGGCTTAGGCCCACATATGCATTTTTTCCTCCCTTGCCCACAAATGCATTGTACTATTTTATTTGTACCTTCCTTCTTGGAGTAAGGAACTAGGATTCATGAGAAAAACCTGGTAGTTACTAGTCGTGAACATCTTTTATTAAGGATCTCAGGAGAAGAGCACATCTCTCTCTCTCTCTCTCTCTCTCTCACACACACACACACACACACACACACACACACACACACACACACACACACACACACACACACACACACATCGCCATATTTGTACTTACTCTTCCTCATCTCGAAGATGTTAGGGTTTCTTGAAGCTTGTGAAGCATATTTAATACCTCATCCCTAGGAGGCATTAGAGATAGTTTTTTAATAAAACCATAGATTGTGCTTGATAAGGAGTGATGAACATGAGACATCTTGCCTTGAAGGAGCTCCTTGATGTTGGTTAGTGTTTCTCTTGGTTTTCCTAACTAAGGGTTTCAAGAGTTGAAGGATTTGTATAGCCTTAGGATGAGGCTATGGCATGTACATTAACTTCATCATTACATGTGTGTGTGTGAAGTTTTGAGCTACCCAAAATTTTCATATTGTAGATTTTATTTTCAGCTTACTATTTCTTCATTGTTTCGTAACTTTTAAGACTATCATGTCTTGTTGATTTTCATAAGTTAAGGTTGAAATTTTTAAAGTATTTAACAATATAAAAATATATAGAAAATGTCAAGTGTAGCCCTATTTGATTAAAATATGAAGATGAAACTCTGGTTTTGTCTCTAAATCCCCATTACAGATTACACATTTAATAAAATCTATAATTGATTGGCTACTCAGGGAGAATTGGATCCTAAAAAAGTGGTCTTGTTCCAGGGTATAGAGATTTTCCTGTCATCAAAACCCCATTTTTTTATGTGGTTACTCCTAATAATGAGGTACTAGAATCAGACATCTAGAAAAGGTAAATACTCATGGTCTTGGGAATTGTAGTATTTTCAAACAAAATGGTGAATCTAACTTTCATATCATCATGTCATTTCCTTTGTCTCAACACTTGTGCAAGCGGATGGATGGAATCATAGGATTGGGATCCGTTTGGTCTAGAGATTCAATTGAATAAGGCCTCATAAAATGGAACAAGAATGAAAATACAAAGGGTTTCCAAGATTTGGCTTTTAATTGTGTCATGGGAATTTTGTTGGCAAGAAATGCTTCAATTTTAGATTATATGGTAATCCCCCTTTGTATGCTTCTTTAAACAATGGAATTTAAAGTTTTCATAATCTTTGTCGCTTTCAGGAGCAGAGTTATCCATGGATGTGTTTATGGTTTCAAGAATGTTGGTTTCAGTATGGATATTATCAACTTGATTATCTTTTTTTATCATCCTCCTTATGTGCTTCACCTAGAATATTTCAAAACTTGTTTTGGGAAATGCAGTATTCCTCTACATGTAGTATTTTCTCCAAAATAGTAGTAAACCCTTGACCATTTTTCATGAAATCACTAGCATTCATGTAGTCCATGAGATCAATTTCATCAACAATATTATTTTGATCAATGAGAGGAACTTGCCTTATATCATTATCAAGGGCTTTTACTGCTCTCTTCAACCTTCCCATCTTTCTCTCTGGTATTGGCGAATCCTCTTTAGAAACAAGAAGGACACCTTCATCATCAATATTCAAGTGGGTCACTCAATTTTGGCTCATTTCCACTTCCATGCTAAACCTTTCAGTTATAAAGGGACTAACACTTCACAAAAACCATTCAATTTATCCAATCATTGTTCCACTTAAACTTCACACATGGTTTTACTTCTTATAAAGAGCACCAATCAATTTTTTTGTAGAGGTAGATATATCAAAACCTAAATGTGCATGGATAAAATCCATAGTTGGCACAGTGGAAATAGATTAAAATTTTTAACATACTTTTCTTTAGCCTCACACAAATCTACTTCAACTCAAGAGTTCAAAACAAATCCCTCATAGAGGCATTGATGTAGAAGAAATATTATTCAAAAACCTATGAAATAAGCATGACCAAGCCCTCTTTTTTTATAGTGCACATGGTAACTCATTACTACGAATAATAAATAAATGAAAACCAGAGATAGTTAAAAACATTATATGAAACTACATGGTTGTTAAAGGTTTTTCATAATTGGTTGTTGTTGAGTATATGACTCACTATGTTACCATTCTTTTTAGAAAAGGGGTGCCATTTTAGGATAAATGGTTGGCCCAACAACTAGGAAAGAGTGCATTAGATAAGGATGCAATAAGAATGATATTATCATACATATCTCCTTATGCAGGAGATGGTGTGAAACAGCCTTTTATAATCTAACTACTCCATTCATTTTTTAGATCTTGTATTTCTTATATCAAAGCTATCCAAATACTAGGGAGAATGTACATTTTCAGAAAAGATGTATATCCTCATGAGATCCAAGACAAATATTACTAGGAAATTGGCCAACGTGAAAATTTTAATTGAAAATGTATATTGGAGAAGATAGTAGAAATCCACTAGGAAATAAAATTAATATATCATGTAGAATAAGTTAACTTCATATCTACAGTTACCATAATATATAGAGATAATGTCGAGCTTTGAAGAGGGTAGTGAGCATAAGAAAAGCAAGAACCAACTAATATTACTATTATTGTAGGCCATAGAAGAAGGGTTATTCTAGTAAGAACCCATAAGAACCCATATGCAATATGTGTAACCAAGACATTATTAAAGACCAATAACATATACCAGTTAACGGTCTTGTTTGTAGTAACACTCGGATCAAATTTGAGTCTGATAATACTGACACTCTGCTAATTACTTGTAGCACTAGATGAGGCAATAAGATGAGAAATCTTAGTGGGATTATAGCACAAACCCTATACGAGAAACCCTAGACAAAAAAAGAGAGGAGAGCTTGGGAAAGGATTGAAGCTCCCGACTTAGCATTACACCACAAAATTCCTAATCCTTGGCTTATGGTGTAGTGATAGTACCAATATCCACTAATCTTTGTTTCCAGATACGGTTCATCTCTTCTAATTCATCAAAATGATGAATAGGAAAGACACGGGTTCAGTAGCAAAAAATTTCAGGAGGGAAGCAGGATGAGCCAAAAGAGGTTATTTTTAGTAATATATGATTTGAAACAATGTATTTAATAGAAAATAGAACAAAATAAAGAGCTTTGCGCCCATCATCTATACCAATATGGTACAAAAATATCAAATACGGAGTTGAACGAAAGTTACATACCTTTACAAATTATCGGAGGGCTATACATCTGTAGAGATGAATGAGAATCATATGGGAGTGTTGAAGAACGACAAGGATGGGATACGGTGATCCATAAATGGAATTTGAGTATTGAAATCCTTGAATTAGTTGTTGCTGCAGGGTCGAGGAGTAGCACCCAAGTTGACCAATGCCATGTGCATCCAAAGATGCCTCTATGTAGCCCATATTGTGAGATGAAAGTTGTTTCAGGTTTGAGGAGTAACATTCCAAGATGACCGATGCCATCGACATCCAAAGATGCCTCTATGAACTCCATATTTCCAGATGAAAAAAATTATTAAAAGATGGAAGAAATTGTGGTGGGAAAATTTTTTTGAATGACTTTAATTTGGTTTAAATGTCGAGAATTGAACATAACATTATGGCGCCCAAATTTTGTAAAGAATTTCATTTTCTTTAAATTCACAAAATTTACCATATCATGAGGCAAATATGATTTCGTTTAAATGTATATAATTTACCATAACATCAATGATATTTAAGTGTGCTAAGAGTGAACTTGGACGTGATAATGTAATAATATTATTTCTCTTCTCAATTATATTATCATATTAATAATACTCAATAGTTTATATTTTTCTTGGTCCCTTGAAACATATGGGTTGTGTAATATTTAGAAATATTACCATATTAATAATTAATAATTTATATTTTTCTTGGTGGATTGCAACATCATGGGTTGCATAATTCTTACAATTAAGGATTTAGGATTCTACATGTGTTTATTAGTATTTTCTCTTCATTATGTGGATTTTTGTTAAATGTTGGTATTGTTTTATTTTTCCATCATTTTTACTAGACGATGTGTGGAAGTGTGAGGTTATTGTTAAAGTTGAAGGTTCGAAAAAATGTGTTGTGCATGCACACTTCACAAATGATTTTAATTTAATTCCATGTGAATGTTATCAAAATATATCACCTTGAAGATTCTAATCAACTCCCTAATTGTAATCATCCAATGGTCCAATAAAGAAGTGTTTGAGAAAGAATAAACTTCCAAAAAATCTATAAAAACCTTTGAATCCCCTATCACTTTTATGTTTAGATTCAAGAAGTGTCAGAATTAAAATGACTAACATAAACGACTAATTTATATAATTGTAGTACTTGCTAGGTAGTCATATTTTTGTTCGTAGACCAAATTAGTCATTTATGTTAGTCATTTCTAGTTGTATTACATATTAGCTAGTCTTATATTTTAACCTGACACAAAATTAGTCATTTATGTTAGTCATTTTTAGTTGGGTCAGTTGAGATTGCTTAATTTTGGTAGTATTTCACTTGGAAAAGATACTATGACTAACTTTTTTAGTCACCTAGTCACTAATTTCATCATTTTCTACTAGTGATGGGTTTGGAGGAACATTATGTTTCCACTATGGTTCTCATAAAAGAAATAATTAAATAATTAATTATGTATTATATTAAAAATGAATTTTCTAGATGATTGTGTAAATATTTTATGTACATATTGTTAGGAAAGGAGCCTAGTTCTTAGTAACGAATTATTGGAAGTGTAGTTCCTTTATTGTATTAACAATCTTATGAATGTCTCTAGAAAGGTCTAAGAAAATTTGCACTGGATGCAATTATTGATCATTTCACTGATTGGAGAGCTAGGTTCTCTCTGAGTACTTTTAGAAGCACCACGTGTATGTATTTTGCGAGAAATAAGATAGTATGCATGTAGAGCAATGATTTATCATTTTGATGACTAGATGGTTCAATGTTCTCTCTGAGTACATTTGGAGGTACTGTGATTAAAATATCGCTTGCAATTATATAAGTGAGCGATAGTTAGAAGGATCTCATTTGATGGAAAATGTTGTGACCCAGCTGATTATGTTGGAGTTGTTTATCATAGATTACAAGGTGCTTGTTTTTTAGTTTTAAACCATTGACGGGCTTGCATAAAAGTGACCATGACTTCCAAGAGTAATTTGTAAGCAATGGTAAGCTGGTATAGAGTTTATGTTTCTCTTCTATGAATTTCAGTAATGGCCAAGTGATATGGAAAGTAGATATCGCATATTTTTTTAGCTATAAATGTTTAGGACTATTGATAAAACATTAATATGTTGTTTAATTGGATTTCCTAGAAATAAAATCCTTCCTTTTAAAGGGTAAGGATTCCCTTTTGTTTGTTTGGATTTTAGATCATGAATAAAATTAAAGGATAGGAATCAAGGATGTTGTTTAATTCAAGGCAGGGGAGTATGTAATATCCCACAAAAGTAATAATATTTACTTCTACCATGGGAAATCAAGAATTAGTTGCAAAAGTAATTGTAACTTACTTGAACTGATTATGAATTAGGAAATTAGTTCCAAAAATTTATTTTAAAACATTCATGCAACTAAAATACAAAGATAAAAATATTAGGGTATGGACAAAATCAAATTATTGGTGCAATTATTGTAAATGGAGAACCATAGATCATAGTTTTAAAATGATTTTGCAAAGTTTTGCGTTAAGGTTTAGAGATGTCACGCCGGGAACATCTCTTTGTTGGAAGAAACATTTATTCTTTGAGATACCACCATATGATAGCTTTTAAACCACAATTAAGTGAATGCCATTCCAAAAATTTACGATCCACATATATATTTTTTTAGAAGTTGCTATTTGTACCTATGAGTTTGTCATTTATAGAATGATCGACTTGTAAATCAAAACACTGGAGGTCGTACGTTCCAGATTTGCAGAAATGAGTAGTCAAATTACTTCAGTTCTAAGAGAGATAAGTTAACCTCTTTGAAAGTTAATTTGTTCCTTGTAAAGTCTTGTAAAGTTTTTGTGCATTAAAAATATTGTAAAAATATATGTATATATCTTGTTAACTTCCTGAAAATGTTTTCTTATTTTACGCACAAGAAAAGATAATTTATGGATATTTTTTTTCTTCAAAGGAAAACCCACATGAAACCTACACATAAAGCGTTTAAAGAAACAATGATATTTTTCATGAAAAGAACATATGTAAACTTTTCTTCTGAAAATAGAAATAAAAAATGTTATTTCATTAAAGAAAATATTATCAGGAAATTATAAAAGAAGATTAGATTATTGATTTCCATGGAGATATTAGAATGATTCCTATAGAATCATAATAGGAATGTGTGCACAATAATAATATCCATTATATTGGAATGCTTGAAATAGGTTTTTATGTTAATTATTGAAAGGGAAATATTAATTGTGTGAATCATTGCATTAGATTTCGAAGTAAAATTTCTTTGCATACATCACCGTAATAGATGCTTTGAAAAGATAAGATATTATGCATGCATTATTATATTAACTTCTTGGAAAAGAAAAAGGGTGGGTTTGCATGAAAGAATGGTGCTATGCATTAGACCTTGAAAAAAATTGGAGTATTTAGTGCATGCAAAAATAACAACCAATGTGTTATAGAAATATATATTTACATGTAGAGAAAATATTAATTGTGTGTTCGAATTCTTGAAACTCAAACACATGTTTAATGGCTATTATGTTTGAACTCTCATTTTGAGAACATGGACGTGTATTTCCATGCATGAAAATGGAACTAGTTATTTTCATGTTTGTTGGGAGGAAATACGATCCTTGCATGCACCAAATAGAACTATTTTTCTTGATATTTCTTGATACCAAATAGTTTATGTGTGTGGAAAAAATAAAACTACTAAGCTCGATATATCTTGAGAGGAAATAAGTTATCATCATGCACGATACAGAAATACTATGTTTGATATTTCTTGAAAGGAAATGTGTTATTTTCTTGCACAAATTTTTTTTTTTTTTTTTTTTTGATCTCTTGAAAGGAGATGTGATATTTGCACCCATTAAAAGTACACCTAAAATGCCATATTATTTTAAACTAATTATACATGGAAAGTATATAATTATTTTCTTAAGGATTTTGAAGAGAAACCAAAATTTGTGTGCATAAAAGAATAATCATTATGTTAGACCTTGGAAGAGAAATAAGTAATCACATGGAATAAATGCATTATATTTCCTTTGGAAAAATATTTATATCCACACAAAATAATAAATAACACATTAAGGGTAAAAATGCAAAGATGGGTAGCACTTTTGTGAGAATCGGGGGTGGAAAACCTTTTTCCTAAATAGTTCCGAACTATTAGAGAGTTTGGCCGAACTTTCGAAATTAGTTCGGCCGAACTCGTTCTGCCGTTTACATTGACGGCGTACTAACGGAAATGGCTAAAAGATTTTTGGCCGGATATTGGAAAACTGGAAAACAGAGTTCGGTCGAACTAAAAGTTCGGCCAAACTTTTAAAATAGTTCTGCTGAACTCTTATTTTATAAATATATCACCCGCAAAATATTGCAGGTTTCTTGTTCACATATGTCTCACACGTTTGTGTTGTGTTCTGCTTGCTGCTATTTTTTTGTTGCGCCGCGACGTCTGTCTTGTGCATTTGTGTTGTGTTCCTACTTGCTACTGTTTTTCTGTTGCACCGCAACGAGGAGGGGAGTTTTGTTGATTTTATTGCTGTTTTTTTTCTTTCTTGCACATTTGTGTAAATGATTTTTGTTGATTTGGAGTTGTGTCATGAGGAAGGGAGTTTTGATGATTTGCATTTGCGCCGCGACACTGAGGTAAATTTTTTCGATTTTTTTTTATTTTGCAGTTGTAGTTGCTTTTATTTTTTGTAATTGTTTTTTGTTTTTTTTATTTGAATTTTTTTTTTTTTGCACGAATTTGGTTGTCTTCCACGACGTCTTCAGGGATCGCCCAGGTTCATATGTGAATTTCTGTGACTTTTCAGGTATGTATCATAAGCATGGGAATTTCTTGTATTCTGTAATTGCACAGCTATTATGTGTATTTATATAAATTAAATTTACAACTACTATCTGTATTTATATATATGCACATAGTATTTAGAACTCTTATACTTTTAATGTATAAACAGAATATCAGATTCGGCCTTCCCTACAGAAACTTCTTTTGACTGCATAAATTATATAACTAGACACCAAGTAAACTATTTACTGTGTGGAAAAGAAGAGGAGTTTGTTATTTTTAAACATAGTAAAAATCACTTGATATATTGTCAACTATGCCTCAGTGTTTTTTGAAAAATACTCTGGTTTATATAAATGTACCAAATCAAATAGTTATACTTTTAATGTCATACAATCCTTGTAAAAACAGAATATCAAATTCTGCCTTCCCTATAGAAACTTCTTCTGATTTCATAAATTATATAACTAGACACCAATTACACTGTTTACTATGTGGAAGAACATATCAACATCTTCCCTAGAGGAATCCAGGAACATAGGCATATGTCTGCATGTTTCCTCCAAGAGTAACCCTGTTCCTACTAGTTACAGATATTTCATTAAAAGACTTTATAAACATGGGATAATTTTTTTTCAAAAATATAACATAAATATAACATAAAACTGATTCCAAGTGCCCAAAAACTCCAAAAACTATGGTACTTTATAACAAAAGATGTCTCTTTAGTTAAAAATTACCAATCCAAGCTCCCATACCATTCCTGATTCACTTGTCAGTTATGTCCGAAATCTGACAAAATATGTCTCTTCTATTAAAACTTACCAATCCAAGCTCCCATACCATTTGAGTCAGAGATATCGTATTACATAACCCCAAAAACTCCATGCAAACCCTTCTTAGATAAACTGTCTGCTTGGCAGTTCTTTTTGACGAAAGATATGTTTGAAATGTAAGGAGGTGAAACTGGACCTTACCTTCTTGATGCGATCCAACCATCACTATAGATTGCCCGGGTTCAGTGTGTTGCCCTTGTTGAGGTGATCAATTAGTACTTTTGAATCTATTTAAACCCAAATGTTTTCTTGATACAAAGTTGATTAGAAAACCACAACAAGTCCCATAGAGCCAGGACTTCCCCTCTTATGTTTGTTCCAGATCCTCCGTGCCAATAAATCTTATAGTGGCATCTAGGGGATAACATGAGCCAAGCACCACACCCACATTTGGAGTGTTGTGAATCTCCCATTTTAATGGTGTCTATCACATGTAGAGAAAAACACATTAGCCATAAAAGTTTCCCATTGAAACAAAAAGTAATTTGATACAAAACATGGGTTTTAGCGTTATATAGCTAATTGTTTTGAAAATAGATTCTTAATAAAATGAAAAATATTCAATGTAAAACACATGCACATTAACATATTATTGTGATATTTCCCCTTCTTTCCAACTTAGTTCATTCTTCTAGAAAAATCCATTTTAATGAAGCAGATATGTCCATAGTGATTCATTGATATTTTTTCACCAACAAATATTCCATTTTGGAATTATATATCTCAGAACTATGCTCATTGAATTTATGCATCTATATCTTTAAACTACTTGAAACTATTTTATTTCACCATAGGAATCATTCTGATATATCTCCCATTTTATTGGGCTCTATCACATTTCGAGAAAAAACACATTAGCCATAAAAGTTTCCCATTGAAACCAAAAGTGATTTGATAAAAAAATAGGTTTTAACCTTATATAGGTAATTGTTTCAAATAGATTCTTAATTCAAAATGAAAAATATTTAATGTAAAAGACATGCATTAACATATAATTGTGATACTTTCCCTTCTTCCAAACTTAGTGGACATACTTTTAGCAAAATCCCTTTTAATGAAGCAGATATATCCATAAAATTTTTTCACAAAAAACTATTCCATTTTGGACTTTTATATCTCAAAACTATGCTCATTGAATTTATGCATCTATATTTTTAAACTACTTGAAACTATTTTATTACACCATAGGAATCATTTCGATATATCTGCCATTTGAATTTGGTCTATCACATTTCAAGAAAAACACATTAGCCATAAAATTTTCCCACTGAAACCAAAAGTACTTTGATACAAAACATAGGTTTTAACCTTGTATAGTTAATTTTTCAAATAGATTTTTAATAAAATGAAAAATATTCAATGTAAAACACATGCACATTAACATATAATTGTGATATTTTTCCTTGTTTCCAACTTAGTGGAAATCCTTCTAGAAAAATCCCTTTTAATGAAGTATATGTATCCATGGTGATCCACTGATATTTGTTCAAAAACAACTCTTCCATTTTGGACTTTTATATCTCAAAACTATGCTCATTGAATTTATGCATCTATATTTTTAAACTACTTGAAACTATTTTATTACACCATAGGAATCATTTCGATATATCTCCCCTTTTAATGGGGTCTATCACATTTCGAGAAAAGCACATTAGCCATAAAATTTTCCCATTGAATCCAAAAGTAATTTGATACAAAACATAGGTTTTAAACTTATATATATTTAATTGTTTCAAATAGATTCTTAATAAAATGCAAAATATTCAATGTAAAACACATGCACATTAACATATAATTGTGATATTTTCCCTTCTTTCCAACTTAGTGGACATCCTTATAGAAAAATACCTTTTAATGAAGAAGATATATCCATAGTGATCCATTGATATTTGCTCAGAAACAACTCTTCCATTTTGGACTTTTTTATCTCAAAACTATGCTCATTGAATTTATGCATCCATATTTTTAAACTACTTGAAACTATTTTATCACACCATAGGAATCATTTCGATATATCTCCCATTTCAAAGGGATTTATCACATTTCGTGAAAAACACATTAGCCATAAAATTTTCCCATTGAAACCAAAACTAATTTGATACAAAACATAGGTTTTAACCTTATATAGTTAATTGTTTCAAATAGATTCTTAATAAAATGAAAAATATTCAATGTAAAAAATATGCACATTAACATATAATTTTGATATTTTCCGTTATTTCCAACTTAGTGGACATCCTTTTAGAAAAATCCATTTTAATGAAGCAGATATATCCATAGTGATCCACTGATATTTGTTCACCAACAACTATTTCATTTTGGACTTATATATCTCAAAACTATGCTCATTGAATTTATGCATCTATATCTTTAAACTACTCAACTATTTTAATACACCATAGGAATCATTTCAATATATCTCCCATTTCAATGGGGTCTATCACATTTCGAGAAAAACACATTAGACATAAAAGTTTCCCATTGAAACCAAAAGTAATTTGATACAAAAAATAGGTTTTAACCTTATATAGTTAATTACTTCAAATAGTTTTTTAATAAAATGAAAAATATTCAATGTAAAACACATGCACATTAACAACTCTTCACAAACAACTCTTCCATTTTGGACTTTTATATCTCAAAACTATGCTCATTGAATATATGCATCTATATTTTTAAACTACTTGAAACTGTTTTATTACACCATATGAATCATTTCGATATATCTCCCATTTTAATGGGGTCTATCACATTTCGAGAAAAACACATTAGCCATAAAAGTTTCCCATTGAAACCAAAAGTAATTTTATACTTGAAACATAGGTTTTAACCTTATATATAGTTAATTGTTTCAAATAGATTTTTAATAAAATGAAAAATATTCAATGTAAAACACATGCACATTAACATATAATTGTGATATTTTTCCTTCTTTCCAACTTAGTGGACATCCTTCTAGAAAAATCCTTTTTAATGAAGTAGATATATCCATAGTGATCCACTGATATTTTTTCATAGACAACTCTTCCATTTGGACTTTTATATCTCAAAAGTATGCTCATTGAATTTATGCATCTATATTTTTAAACTACTTGGAACTATTTTTATTACACCATAGGAATCATTTTGATATATCTCCCATTTCAATGGGGTATATCACATTTCAAGAACAACACATTAGCCATAAGAGTTTCCCATTAAAACCAAAAGTAATTTGATATGAAACATAGGTTTTAACCTTATACAGTTAATTGTTTCAAATAGATTCTTAATAAAATGAAAAATATTCAATGTAAAACACATGCATTAATGTATATAATTTTGATATTTTCCTTTCTTTCCAATTTAGTGGAAATACTTCTAGAGAAATCCCTTTTAATGAAGCAGATATATCCATAGTGATCCACTAATATTTTTTCACCAAAAAATATTCCATTTTGGACTTATATATCTCAAAACTATGCTCATTTTTTCCCAAAAACGTTTTTTTGGGGCACTACCCCTGAACACCTGTGTGTGGGGAATTTTTCATCTATATGAAACCCTAAAGTGGGGGTCCTTTCCACCCATTTTATTCCCACTACTATGCCTAGAAAAATATATAGTGCATGGGGGTATTCACATAACGAATATAAGACATGTACCAAACATCCAATAATTCTCCTTAATGTCACCGTCAATGTTGTAATGGTTAGAATTATTTCTACTACCCTTGCATTGATGTGAAATGCCTATTTTATTCTTATCCTTATATTTCCAGTTCTTATTCCCCTCCTTCAAATCTTCTTGGTGCTATTTTTTCTTCAAACCACTCAAGTACCATTTATTTTGGCCTAGATGGTTTCTAGATAATGTGTGTATACACATGGAATACATTATATCCTTAGCTTGGAAAGAATCACTTGTTTTTGTAGATGGTTATATAGACCCCACATATAATTAAGGATTAGATTTGGGCTCTTAGGAAATATATGCAATAATATGACCATATTTTTGAACTTAGTACACTCTTATACACCCTTATGTCTACGTAAAGTAGTGTGAGTGATTCCACGTATCCTCTACACACTTCATAGGGTATAATTGGGATAGGTAGTGTTAACGTCTACAAGTTATATAGGAAGAGTCTATAAAGGTCCAGGTAGCCTTTGAATCTCATATTTTATGAAAGGTGACATATCTAGTGAATTCCCCTACTGTCAATCTCTGGAATAGATCTAAATAGAATTTCTTCATTTTAATATCCATAAAACGCAACCACTTTAAGCAAAACTATGTACATGTGTCATTTCTCCCATAAATTATTAGAAAAAGTTTTTAAAGAATACATGTCATGTTGGCTTTCTCCAACTAACTTTAAAGCGTCTTTTTTGTAAGCGCATAAAATAATTTTGCAAACCATGTAAATGTCATTTCTCTCAAGCTTTAAGGCCTAAAAATTAAACCTAAAGTGGCTGAACTCTCATAGAACTTTGAACTTCCATAGGATCTTAGTCTGTCTGTTGAGTGTTAACTTCTACAAGTTCTAAAGGCAGAGTCTGTAAAGGGCCAGGTAGCCTCTAGATCTCATCTTTTCTCAAAGGTGACATATCCCGTAAATTCCCCTATACAGTGAATCTCTGTAACAGATCTAAATAGAAGTTCTTCATTTTAATATCCATAAACCTCAACCAATTTAAGGAAAGTTGTGTACATGTGTCATTTCTCCCATAAATTCTTAGGAAAACGTTTTAAAGCATACATGTCATGTTGGCTTCCTCTCATTAACTTTAAAGCATGTTTTTTATAAGTGCATAAAATAATTTTGAAAACCATGTAAATTTCATTTATCTCAAGCTTTAAGGCCTAAAAATTGAACCTAAAGTGGCTGAAATCTCAAAGGATTTTGAACTTCCATAGGATTTTAGTCTATCTATTGAGTGTTAACTTGTACAAGTTCTAAAGGAAGAGTCTCTAAAGGGCCAAGTAGCTTTTGGATCTCATCTTTTCTCAAAGGTGACATATCTAGTAAATTCCCCTACAGTTAATCTATGTAACAGATCTAAATAGAAATTCTTCATTTTAATATCCGTAGACCTCAACCACTTTAAGGAAAACTGTGTACATGTGTCATTTCTCCCATAAATTTTTAGGAAATTTTTTTAATGCATACATGTCATGTTGGCTTTCTCCCATTAACTTTAAAGAATGTTTTTTGTAAGTGCATAAAATAATTTTGCAAACCATGTAAATGTCATTTTTCTCAAGCTTTAAGGCCTAAAAATTGAACCTAAAGTGGCTAAAATCTCATAGGATTTTGAACTTCCATGGGATTTTAGTCTATCTGTTGAGTGTTATCTTATACAAGTTCTAAAGGAAGATTCTGTAAAGGGCTAGGTAGCCTCTGGATCTCATCTTTTCTCAAAGGTGACATATCCAGTAAATGCCCCTATTGTCAATCTCTGTAACAGATCTAAATAGAAGTCCTTCATTTTCATATCCGTAAACCTCAACCACTCTAAGGCAAACTGTGTACATATATCACTTATCCATTCTCCCATAAAATCTTAGGCAAAATTTAAGGCATGTGTCATTTTTGTTTCATTTCTCCCACAAAATGATAAAGGTGTGACTTTTGACATAACTAGTTGTTTTAGTAAATACATAAAATTCATTTCTCCCACAAAATAGAGGCATCCTCCCATTAATTCTAGATGTTAATTCTACCATAAACCTTTTAAGTCAAAATTTAAGATAAACCATGCACATGTAATTTATATTATGATCATGTGTCATTTCTCCCATGAATTTGAACAAATGTCAATTTAATATATATTTTTATTGAATTTTTTTATTTTTTCAGGGATAAAAAAACCGTTAAATATGGTTGAAAAATAGAAATTATGCATAGATGTTTCTTTCTATCCCAATCGAGTGAAAGAAGTGAATACATATGTTTTTATATTTCGACTAGAAAATTCGTCCAAAGGAAAATGAATATACAGGAAAGAACAACAAAAAACGAGGAATATTATATTGGATTGACAGAAGGCTTGGGAACAACTATGGAGTATGGATCAAATGGAATTGTAGTTTTCACCAATTTTGAACTTGTGTGCAACCAGATGAATGGCGTGTACTAAGCTAAGAAGGAGAGGCTAAAATAACTGCATGGAATAGCAAACAATATTGTTAGCCAATTTTGTTTTTTTAGTATAAGACATTTTACAAATGTGAATAAGATGTCTACTGATCTATTGCATGGGGCAATTCCAATTTAGGATTCATATGTCAAATATGAATTAATAGATGAATTAGAATTATACGGGCAATGCCAATGCAAGATTCATCTCTCAAAGATGAATTAGTTTTGAGATGTTCTTCTTCAAAAATTCAAGATTCATCTCTCAAAGATGAATTAGTGTTGAGACGCTCTCCTTCAAAATTTATTGATGGACATTGTACATATCTTGGATATGTATGTGTTTTGTACTTATAAATGCATCTTTTTTAATGACCATGTTCTTTTTCTAATTATATACCAAGTGTGCTCCCACCACACCATGTAAAGTGCAACTTGGTGAACTTCACATTTGCAACAAGTGGTGAACTTCACATTTTTATAAAATTAAAATGCGGGGACTACAACAAATTTTTTCTTAAATGGAGTTTCACTTATTTTTAATTCCAATATGTTTTTTTTCAATTTTATACCAAGTTTTCTCCCACCATGTAAAGCGCAATTTGGTGAACTTAACATTTTTATAAAAAAAAATTCTTAAATTGAGTTTCACACATCAATTAGTGCTTTGAAAGTTGTGTTTTACATAATTTGTGTACACTAAATTAAATTAATTTTATCAAATTTATTTTGAATTTATTTTAAATTATTCATTTAACAAATATTTGTAAATGTCCACTAGATATATATATATATATATATATCATGGAGGATGAACGACGAAGATCAACAGAATCCCATATCTCTATGAGAGGGGGGAATCAGGGATCGAGGGATGTTCATATTATTTACAAATAATCTCAAATATCCATACATGTTTGTACATATGGAATTTATTTTTTATCAAATTTGTGAGTTAAATTAGTTGTTAATAAGTTTCATTTTTTATTTTTTAGGAGCTAAGAGGAGAAGGGTCTCTACTCCATCCATGGAGCATGTGTATGGTTCACACAATTTAATCAATGAATATGTACATGTATTTATATGTATGAATGTATTTTTCAATTGATTATAAATTCGTATTTGTTTATGAAGCTTCTCTCTCGTTTCGAGAGGTTGGTTGTGGTTCAAATCCCCTTAGAGGGCCATCAATAAGTGCTAGCAGGTTGCGTGATGGTGGTGATATTTATTCCCCCTAAGGCCAATAAACGGTCGATGGTGTTCGTTCTCAGTAGGGTCATTCTGGTTCTCAACAATTTTAGGGTGGGCAAGATGCTAGCCAACCACATCGAGGTTGCCATCAATTTGAATATTTTTTTCATTCAATTTGTACAAATTTGTTTACATGCGTTCTTTTTAATATAAAAAATTATATATATTGATGCAGAGGTTGAAGATGCTCCAAATGTTGGTCGAAAAAGATGTAGGGTATAATGCTTCATTCAAGAAGAAGGTTTTCCACCCACCATAACATATCCGGTCGACATTTCTGATATACCGTGGGAAAGAAACATGCAGAAATGCACCTTAGAAAGGTGTCAACATCTTCATGCAAAATTGTACAGAGATCTCGTGTCTTTGACTCTACATGCTGAGAGTCGACAAAGCTTGGATATAGTTACACATTATTTAGGCCAAATATTAGATGTGTACCAAAATCTTGGGCCAACCACGGATACTTTTGTGGATGTCATGAGAAAAAGAAAGGAAACAATGATGGGACCCGATAAATGTGAGGTTGTTAAAGAAAGAGTTACAACAACAACGACAAAGTGTATGTTTAATTTCAAAGAAGGGTCGAAAAGAAAGATGTTGAAGTTGAAATATTTCAAGAACCCTGATATAGCTCACTATTTGTATGATAGAGACCTTGCGGCTTATGGATGACTACCATGAAACGATGAGGTTCCACTTTATTTTGAAAAATTATTTTATGCAGAATTATTTTTGGAAATGAAACCCAATTACAATGACCTTCCCTCTCAATTTTTTGATCTTGGGAATGGTCGATTGTGTGACCATAGGGGCACTAGGCGTGATTCTGAGTTTCCTCGTCCTGAGCCACCATTGGTTATTCGACCTATTCGTGTCAAAACTTTTCGGTTAGAGATGGAAGCCACTTCTAAAATTAGTCGAGAAGCAAGGGATGCCATCATCGACAATGTTCATAGTGGATTGGGTGGAGACGATGTTTGTTTGAATCAACAAAGAGCACATGAGAATGCACGTGCCAATTTGGTGTATTATACAGATGAAGATATTGACAACATGGGTGTTTAAGATCTTAAAACATATGCAAATAATTGTCGCAATGGTTGGCATGACCTAATTTTTCATGAGGAAGAGGGCATGGGAAAAATATGTATTAATGGTTAGGATTCAATTATTTTAACACATGCATACAATTTGTAAAAAATACATATATACATACGTTTATTTGTATGTACATTAATCTAAAAAAAATGTAGTATTATATGTTAACACCATTTCTAGTTGTCACGCTTGATGAATGACGAAAATTTTAATATCACGTTTGAAGCCTCTGGTTCAAACAATCAAGATGGGTCTCACCATCAAGATATGTTGGCAAATTTTAGTGTTTTTTAAACATGATATTTTTAAAATAAATTATTGTGCACACATGTACATTTTCATGTATATATAATAAAATGTTTTAACAGATTCTGATTATGTCTGATGTCTTTGGGATGGCAGTACCTTCTTCTTCCTTGGGAGATGTACCTTCTACTTCCTTAGGAGATGTGCCAGGTTCACAAGAAGTATGGACAATTTTTCACTTTTAAAATTTATGTTTTTAATTTATATATTCCACCTCAAAAAATTCCATTAAAAAATGAGATATATCTATCTCTTGAGTTATTTTAATTTTTTTGAATTTTAGGTTTTTTGAGATTTTCTTTTGGAGCCTCTCTTAGGAGATGTACCAAATCCACCTACAGAAGTATTCAATTTTTCACTTTTAAATATATATGTTTTTAATTTATAATTTATAAATTGAAGTTTAAAATTTTTATTATAAATTGAGATCTTCATCTTGAGTTATTTTATACTTAAATTAATTTTCTTTTTATTTTAGGTTTCTATACAGGATTTCTTTTCTCCATGGACTCTAGCAATGGAGATAGAAACATCCACAACATTTCAACCATTTGAAAAAGTTATCTAATTTATTTTTTAATATTATTGAAAATAGGTTTATATATAGATTCATTTTCATTTGAAATTTTTTATATATATATATATATATATATATATATATATATATATATATATATAAATGTACATTTATATTATATAGTTTATTATTGGAGATGTTTCCATGGGGGAAGTTGTTGCTGATGAGCAACAAATGAAGAGGGAACCTCATGAGGCATTGCATGATTTTTTTATTTTTATTTTTTTTTTACATGAAGTTCTATATATTCTCGGTCAATTTCAAAACATCAAATTTTAATGTTTGTACGTGCATTGTGTACAGGCTCCCCATGCTTCACAGGGTAGCTCGTAGTTTGAGACTTTGCTGGGAAAGACACTACATCCATCTGTATTTGATGGATGATTTCTAGATTTGATTAATATTTCTAGTCTTAAATTTACTTTTTTTTATATTATCTAGATGCAGTCATATATCTAACTTGATACTTGATGCTTGTGAGATCTGGAAATTTTGGACATATTTTATGTCAACTACATTTGCTACATGTGAATGTGATATATAATGTTTTTAAAACTTACGTTTTCTATGGTTGAAGTACATTTGGCATGTGAAGTAATGTTGTGTTATAATTTGTTTGGTTTTTAAAACTTAATTTTTGGATGGTTGAACTACATTTGGCATGTGAAGTAATGTTGTGATCTATAAATTAATTTTTTGCTTTTGAACTACATTTGGCATGTGAAGTAATGTTGTTTATAATTTGTTTTGTTTTTAAAACTTAAGTTTTGGATGGTTGAAGTACATTTGGCATGTGAAGTAATGTTGTGATCTATAATTTTTTTTTAAATTAGAACTTAAGTTTTGGATGGTTGATCTACATTTGGCATGTGATATAATGTTAAATGTTTTTATTGGATAGTTGAACTACAATTGGCATGGCATGTGGAGTAATGTTGTGATACAATCAAAAAGTTTTTAAAACTCGAGTTTTGGATGGTTGAAGTACATTTGGCATGTGAAGTAATGTTGTGATCTATAATTTTTTGTTAAATTAAAACTTTTAAGTTTTGGATGGTTGATCTACATTTGGCACGTGATATAACGCTAAATGTTTTTATTGGATAGTTGAACTATAGTTGGCATCACATGTGAAGTAATGTTTTGATATAATCAAAAAGTATTAAAAACTCAATTTTTGGATGGTTGAAGTACATTTGGCATGTGAAGTAATGTTGTGAAGTACAATACATATATATATATATATATATATATATATATATATATATATATATATATATAAACAATCATAAGATTATAGGTCTTGTTAGATGTGTTGAAAACAATCATAAAATTTTAAAAATGCAATCTATAATGTATATATATCCAGTACGTGCAACATTTTTCATCAATGCATGTATAGAAAAGCTACTTTCAGTTAATTCCATTCTAGAACATATATATATCTAATACGTAAGTAACATTCATTTTCATACGGTACATGAGACAGTTGAATAGTTAATTTCTTTCTAGAACATATATATCCAGTACTTCAACATTTTTTATCAATGTCAATAGAATTAAGCTACTTTTCATCAATGGCTATAGAATTTAGCTACTTTTAGTTAATTTCATTCTAGAACATACATATTCAGTACGTGAAACATGTTTCATAAATGCACATGGGAAAACTACTTGAACAATTAATTTCATTCTAGAACACATATATATATATATATGCAATACATGCAACATTTTTCATCAATGCACATACAAAAGCTACTTTCAGTTAATTTCCTAGAACATATCTGACCATTCGAGAGACAAATTTTGTACTAGATTTTCTATCAAGAATAGAGATGTGGGTCAAATCCCACCAAAAGTCGAAGAAGTGGTCCGAGTCTCTTGTCTGAAAGGAATCTTCGTACAAAAATATACTGCGGATGATTTATTTACATTTCATACATTTTACCAAAAAATCCCGTGAGAAAAACTGGTCACATTCAATCCGTGTATATATCCAGTACGTGCAACATTTTTCATCAATGCACATATAGTAAAACTACTTGAACAATTAATTTCATTCTAGAACACACACACACACACACACACACACACACACATATATCCAGTACATGTAACATTTTTCATCAATGCATGTATAGAAAAGCTACTTTCAGTTGATCCTAATGTGCATGTACCAAAACCATTTGTACATGTGCAAACACTTGCACAGATAAGAGAACAAAGCAGCTCAATTTTTAGTTGAGTTATGGAAGTTTTAAAACATGATGCAGGAGCATTAGAGTCTAGTCAGCAATGTGAAAAGTTGTTCACATGTTGTTGCTAGATGGGTTCAGAATACTCAAAGAAATGTAACAACAAAGGTGTCAATCCCTTTAGCTGTCAGTTACACTTGTTATCAATAGGATTAGACTAGTGATTAGGAAGATTGAAAAGTATTATTCATGTTAGCTTATTTAGTTTCAGTTGATATAGTTAGGGGGATGTTACGTAAATAGGATTTTTTATAAGATAGGAAAAAATGATCCTCAAGAAGAGATCGAACCGTCATGTAATCAAGCTATAAATTGTAGTCTCTGAAATAGGAAGAAGGGGGATTTTTCCATGGAAGAATTGGTAATGAGAGTTTGGTCTCCACCTAATAAAATTACATATTTTATTTTATTCATATGTTATTTGGCAATTTCCCGAAGGACTCATTCCTTTGAATCCATGATTTCTGTGTATTAATTTGATTGCAATCGAGAATATCAGTATCTATGTGAAAAGGTTTTCTTTTCTTGTTCTACTAATGCATTTGAATTCATGTTCCTTGTATATGAATTGAATTTGTACTGATCCTGCACAGAAGGGTTCAGAAAGATCGAAGAGTTTTGTTTGTTGAAGAGGGAAAGCGATGTTAGTCTTTGGTTATGAGCATGTTTAATTTCTGCATCAAAGAACTCTGTTTTAACTTGATTGGTATCAGATTGAAATCGACCATATACTTAAAGAGGAGAAGGCGAGGCTCTGGAGAAGCAAGGTTAACCCCAAACCACAACAAAAACTAGTGTTGAATGTGATTTAGATCACGTTTGAAGTTGAGTGGTTTTGCATAATAAACCCATCGATTGCACACAACGTTTGGGCTAGAAGTGGGTTTTCCCTTTGGTAATGCGATCCAATTAGATCCCAACACGTCACCACCACAAAACCACGTATTTTTCATAACCTTTGTGTGTTAAATATTTCTGGCCAAAGTCATGCGATATCCATCCAATTTGGATTGATAGAAATCCAATGGTGGTTGCATCGCAATGGGTGGAGTGATCACATCGCGCAAAAAAAATAGATCGCATCACGTGGTGGATGAGGTCTTTAAAACGTATGGGACTGATAGTTTATGCACTTGAGCTTTATTAATGTTTGAAGCTCAATAACTTTATAACAAGGATTATAAACCTTGCTTCATATGAGTTTCGTATTGAGGCCGAAATTTATAATTTAAGATCATCACCATATTATAATGGGTATTGTAATAGAGTTCCGAAGGGCCTTTAAGGTGCATTTTAATATCAAACTCCGGAGGGTTATCAAAATTTGGTAAAATTCTATAAGTTTTCGAGTGGGTTTTACTATTTTCCCTACAGATTAAACACTTAAAAAAAAAATGTCGTGTATGTGATGAAATAAGAGGGACCTTTGGTTTTGAATATGTTCATTTATCAAATTTTACAAATTTGATGCATGAACTGAAGATAAGGAACAGAGTCCTCAAGAGTTAGAGAACATTATAAACAAGAAGTGCGGAGTTATCCTTAGCACCTGCACCATACTATCATCATTTGTGGTATCAGAGCAGACTTTAGAGAATTTTTGCGGAGATTGAGCGAACTTCCAAAAGCCAGAATAAGAAATCCAGCATGGCTGTCCGAATTGGTAGAGGTGCTACTGTTAGAAGAGGAGGTAGGCCAGTTGCTAATGCAGAAGTATTGGAGACCATGCAGCAGATCCAAGCCAAATTGGAAGCAATTGAAATAGGACACCCAAGAGATCCTGAGGATGTCAGTGAACCTGAAACTGAAGAATAAGTAGGAGAGAATGTTTAGATTACTCCTAAGATGAGACTCCTTAAAATAGTTCTGAGGTCTACATCTAAGCCTAGACTTGAAGTGTCAAGATTTGCAGGAGGATTGAATACAGAAGAATTGATAGACTTGATCAATGACATGAATAAATGCTTTGATTATCAAGATATGGGTGAATACAAGAGAGTTAAATTTTCAGTGACAAGGTTGAAGGGACATGCAGCACTTTGGTGGGATGGAGTGCAAGCAGAGAGAAGGAGAGCTGGTAAACAACTGATCAAGAATTGGAACACAATGGTGAAAAAACTGAGAGGTATGTTTTTTCCGAGTGATTATTAGCTTACATTATTTATAAAAATGAAGAATCTTAGACAGAGATTAATGACAGTGAAAGAATACACAGAGGAATTCTACAAAGTGATCATAAGAGCTGGACAGATCCAGGATTTCTAGGTATGTAGATGGTCTCAAATTTGAGATTCATGATGAGATAAGTATTTTGTCTCCTAAGACAGTAGAAGAGACTTATCAAATGGCCTTAAAAGCTGAATAAAAACTCATGAGAAAGCAGTTTGCCAAAGGAAAGGATACTTTCCGAGGAAAGGGAAGTCAAGGTGGTAGAGGAAGATCTACAACACCAAGAGATGGGGCTAGCAGTAGCTCAACTCAGCATGCATCCACAAAAGGTGATGCAAGGGACAAAAGGAGTTCCTACAGAGGAAGAGGAGGTAGAAATAGAGGAAGAGAAGTAATATGTTACAGATGTAACAAATTGGGGCATAGAGCTTATGAATGCCTAGAGAATGTGGGTACAAGTTAGAGAAATGCAATTGTTGCTTGCACTGGAGAAGAGGCAGAAAGTTGCCTTAAAAAAAGAAAGAAATTTTGCAGAGAAAGGAGAGTCCTTGGTGGTCAACAAGGTTTTGTTGAAGCAAACAAAGGAAGTTGTTGAACCAGCACAGAGGAATAATTTGTTAAGAAGTGTGTGCAAAGTCCAAGGGAAATGCTGCCAATTGGTCATTGATAGTGGCAGCACAGACAATTTGGTCTCTACAAAGGTGATAGAAAAACTGAAATTGAAGACAAAGGAACATCCAACACCCTACAAGGTGTCATGGCTTCAAAAAGGACACCAGCTGATTGTGAAAGAGCAATGTGAAATAGAATTACAGATGGGAAGCTACAAGGACAAGATCATGTGTGATGTGATGCCTATGGATATGTGTCACATACTACTAGGTAGACCTTGGCAGTATGACAGAGAAGCAGTACGTGATGGTAAGAGGAACACTTACAAGTTTTTCAAGGATGGTATGCATCAAACATTGATACCTATGGAAGAAGGAGAACCATCAAGCGAAAATTCTGAGCTAAAGAATTTATTGTTGAATGGGAAGGAATTCTTGCAGAAGATTGGATATGAAGAGGTAAATTTTTCTCTATTTTGCAAACCTAAAGTAATGCTTACTTCTAAAAAAATTTCTGACTTGCCAATTGAAATTCAAGAAATGTTGGAGAATTATTGTGATATTATTTTCCTGATGAATTACCACCTGTAAGAAGAATCAGCCATCATATATATTTGATTCCAAGATCAAATCTCCCAAGTAAAGCAGCCTACAGAATGAATCCTACAGAGAATGAAGAATTCAGAAAGAAAGCATAGGAATTGGTTGACAAAGGGTTGATTAGGGAAAGCTTGAGTCCTTGTGCAGTACCTACAATGTTGAGTCTGAGGAAAGATGGAGGTTGGAGAATGTGCACTGATTCAAGAGAAATCAACAAGATAATGATCAGGTATAGATTTACTTTGCCTAGAATAGAATATTTAATGAACTGTTTGAGTGGAGCAAGATATTTTTCAAAAATAGATTTGAAAAGTGGGTATCATCAGATTACAATAAGGGAATGTGATGAATGGAAAACATCCTTTAAAAAAATTAGGGGTTGTATGAGTGGATGGTAAGGCCTTTTGTGTTATAAAATGCACCTAGTACTTTTATGAGGCTCATGAATGAAGTATTGAAGGAATTTCATGGTAAATTTGCAATAGAATATCTGGATGATATATTAATTTACAACAAAATAAAGGAATAACACCTGAGTAATCTTAGTTATGTCTTGGGAAGTTACATCAAGAGAAGTTGCTAGTAAATTTAAAGAAGTGTTCATTCATGAAAGAAGAATTGGTATATATGGGTTCTGTTTTTTCTGCTGAAGGATTGAAGATGGACCCAGAGAAGGTCAAGTCAATTGTGGAGTGGCCTTCACCAAAAAGTGTTTTTGAGGTAAGAAGTTTCCATGGACTTGCTAGTTTTTATAGAAATTTCATAAGGAATTTTAGCAAGATTAATGCACCTATCATTGAAACTATAAAGAAGGACAAACAACCTTTCAAATGAACTGCTGAAGCTGAAAATAATTTTTAGTTTTTGAAACAGAAAATAACTAAGAAACCTGTCTTAGTTTTGCCTGATTTTAACAAGCCATTTCAAGTGAAGTGTGATGCCAATGGAGAAGCTATTGGGGTTGTATTGAGTCAAGAAGACAGACCTGTAGCATATCTTAGTGAGAAGCTGAATGAAACAAGAAGAAAGTACTCTTCTTATGAAAAAGAGTTTTATGCAATTGTAAAGTCATTGAAGAAGTGGAGGAATTATTTAATGTCTAAAGAATTTTTTCTATACTCAGATAATCATGCTTTACAGTATATTATGCAGTAGCCTAAATTGAATAAAAAACATGCAAAATGGGTTGAATACCTTCAAAGTTTTAGCTTTGTTTTAAAACACATAACTGGTCAAGAAAATAAGGTAGTTGATGCCTTGAGTAGGAAAAACATTCTTGTTCAGGAAAGTCAAATTGAAGTGGTAGGTTTTGATTTTCTTAAAGAACTCTATAAAATAGATTTAGATTTCAAGGAAGAATTTTTAAGCATGCTGTAATACTATTTTGATAGATAGAAGTCAGTGGTTGGATTATTTCTTGGAATAGGGTTTATTTTTATGAAGAAATCAATTGTGTATACCAAATTGTTCCATGAGAGAAAATTTAATCAGAGAAAATCATAATGGTGGACATGCTGGGAATTTTGGTACTGATAAAACTTATGAGCAGCTGAGTCATTTTTATTACTAGCCAAAGATGAGATCTGAAGTGGAAAAGTATGTGAAGAATTGTAAAATTTGTCAGTATGCGAAAGGGAGGAGCCACAATGCACGTTTGTACATTCCATTTCCTATTCCAGAAAAACCTTGGGATATGGTAAGTATAGATTTTGTTTTAGGATTTCCTAAGACACAGAGAGGAAATGATGGAATTTTTGTTGTGGTCGACAGATTTTCAAAGATGGCACATTTTATTCCATGTTATAAAACCAGTGATGCTACTCATGTTGCCAATTTATTTTTCAAATAAGTTGTTAGATTGCATGGGTTTCCTAAAAGTATTGTTTCTGATAGAGACACTAGATTTTTTTGTCATTTTAGGAGAACATTGTGGAAGAAGCTTGGTACTAATCTAAGTTTCAGCTCGGCTTATCACCCTCAGACTAATGGACAGAGTGAAGTAGTGAACAAAAGTTTGAGTAATCTTTTGAAAAGTCTTGTAGGAGAACATACTAAGCAGTGGGATCATATTTTACCACAGGCAGAGTATGCATACAATGATTCACCTAACATAAGTACAGGATAGAGTCCATTCCATATAGTTTATGGAATGCACCCAAGAGGAGTATCTGAACTAAGGAACCTGGGAAAACCAAAAATGAGGAGTGCTGATGGAGAGGAGTTTTCTTTAGAGATATAAGAAATACATGAACAAGTAAAACAATAGCTACAAGGCAGTAGCATCAAGTACAAGAGCAGAGCAGATTTGAGCAGAAGAGAAGTCAATTTCGAAGTTGGTGATTTTGTTCTGGCACACTTGAGGAAAGAAATATTTCCAAAGAGGCAGTATAATAAGTTGAAATTTACAAATATAGGACCATGCAGGATACTAAGAAAATTTTCTGCAAATTCCTATGAAATTTAATATCCATTTGGCATTGGAATATCTCCAATATTTGATGTTGCAGATTTGTACATGTATGAATATGGTGGCACATATGAAAGACCAAAAGATAAAGAACATATTGATTGGGTAAAATAGTTACCTACAACACAACCATTACAACCAGAAATGATCTTAGACAAGAAGATGTTTAAAAGAACCAGAGGACAGGAGTATTTCCAATACTTGATCAGGTGGAAGGAGCAACCAATTCAGGATGCTACTTGGATGATAGAAGCTTTGTTTTAGGAACTAGGAAGTTCTGTGAAGGAGCTCATGGATGGGAGCCCATGAAGAATTTGGTCCTTAGGAGTTTGATGCAGAAGCATTAGAGTCTAGTCAGCAATGTGAAAATTTGTTCACATGTTATGGCTAGATGGGTTCAGAATACTTAAAGAAATGTAATAAAAAAGGTATCAATCCCTTTAGATGTTAGTTACACTTGTTATCGATAGGATTAGACTAGTGATTAGGAATATTAAATAGTCTGATTCCTGCCAGCTTATTTAGTTTCAGTTGATAGAGTTAGAGGGATGTTACATAAATAGGATTTTTTCTAAGATAGGAAAAACCGATCCTCAAGAAGAGATCGAACCGTCATGTAATCAAGCTATAAATTGTAACCTCTGCAATAGGAAGAAGGTGGGAGTTGGTCGCGGAAGAAATGGTAATGAGATTTTGGTCTCTACCTAATAAAATTACAAAGTTTATTTTATTCATATGTTACTTGGAAATTTCCCGAAGGACTCATTCCTTCGAATCCATGATTTCTGTGTATTAATTTGATTGCAATCGAGAAAATTAGTCTCTATGTGAAAAGGGTTTTTTTTCTTGTTCTCCGAATGAATTTGAATTCATGTTCCCTGTATATGAATTGAACGTGTATTGATCCTGCATCGAAGGGCTCAGAAACATCGAAGAGTTCGGTTTGTTGAAGAGGGCAATCGATGTTAGTCTCTTGATATGAGCATGTTTAATTTTTGCATAAAAGAACTCTATTTTAACTTGATTGGTATTAGATTGAAATCGACCATATCCTTAAAGCAGAGAAGGCGAGGCTCTGGGAGAAGCAAGGTTAACCCTGAACCACAACAAAAACTTGTGTTTAAGGCACTTTAGATCACGTTTGAAGTTGAGTGGTTTTGCAGAATAAACCCACCAGTTTCGCGCAACGTTTGGGCTAGAAGTGGGTTTTCCCTTTGGTAATGCGATCCAATTAGATCCCAATACGTCATCACCACAAAACCAAGTATTTCGCATAACCTTTGTGTGTTAAATATTTGTTGCTAAAGTCATGCGATATCCGTCCAATTTGGATCGATAGAAATCCAACAGCGGTCGCATCGCGATGGGTGAAGTGATCACATCGCACAACAAAATTGATCACATCGCGTGGTGGATGAGGTCTTTAAAAAGTATGGGACCGATATTTTATGCACTTGAGCTTTATTAATTTTTGAAGCCCGATAGCTTTATAACAAGGATTATAAACCTTGCTTCATATGAGTTTCGTATTGAAGCCGAAAGTTATAATTTAAGATCATCGCCATATTATAATTGGTACTGTAATAGAGTTCCGAAGGGCCTTTAAGGTGAATTTTAATATCAAACTCCGGAGGGTTATCAAAATTTGGTAAAAGTCGATAAGGTTCCGAGTGGGTTTTACTATTGTCCCCATGGATTAAACACTTTAAAAAAAAAATGTCGCGTATGTGATGAAATAAGAGGGACCTTTGGTTTTGAATATGTTAATTTATCAAATTTTACAAATTTTATGCATGAACTGAAGATAAGGAACAGAGTCCTCCAGAGTTAGATAGCATTATAAATAGGAAGTGTGGAGTTCTCCTTAACACCTGCACCATACTATCATCAAAACATAATCCAAAGGGAAGAAATTGTTGGGCAGTTCAATCAACAAAATTTCAATGGAATGCTATCTTCAATGATCCGTTCATGATCAGATTTTGACATTTTCCATTTCTTAATTTTCATTTTTTTCTTTTATTGAACTTCTATCAACTTTATGCGTGCTGCACACACCAAGTGACTATATTGATAACTTATGACATCAATTTCATAGTCTTCAAAGTAAAAAAAATCCCCAATTTGATTAGTTTGTCTGAATAAATAACCTTTCAGTATAATAGATCCTCTTTCATATGCAAGCCCGTGATCATTATAGTTTTCTAATAGTTTCATTTTTCGTTCATGAAATGCATCAAATAATACTTCACATTTTCATCATTGTGAGTAGGTGCAATTACAACAAAAACATCTCCTGCACAATAAAACCAAACTTAACAAACTTATGTATTTAAATCTATTTCTAGATCTTTATCATTTGAAAGAAATTCAAATTTTACCTTCTCTAACAATATTAGAAACTTGATCACCATCGGATGATATTGTAGTCTCCTCGGATTGCATTTCTTCAAACATTGCAATGGACATTTTTCCCTTTCTATTTAGCTCTATATGTTTCCAATCTTTTACATACATTTTGTTTTCACAAATGTCATTGGATTTTGTGTTGTCTATGCAAACATGACAAAAACAAGAATATTTTCTTTTATCCAATGCAAACACATTCCTGGACAACGTTTTTTTTAATTTAATGCAATTTTCGAGTCCGTTTTATTGTTTCAATGTCATTTCCAATTGATCTGTCTAGTTCTTTGATCCCAATATGCCAAAAAAACCTTCATATGGAAAATTCAAAGAAGAACGTAAATTTGATATCAAAATACAATCAAATATAGTCAATAAAAGATAATCAAATTGTGATAAATTTACACTTTGTAAACTTAGATATCCAATAAAAATTAAATTGAATGTCCCTTCGCACTTCCCTTGATCGGTTAGTTAGTCTCATGGAATAGAGCGGCGATGCACCATTGAATAACTTATTTAGCATCCAAAAGTCGGCTTGCAGAGGGGTTCATTTGATATCCTTGAAGTGGTCATTTTATGCATGCCCCTACACTATCATGTTCTCCTTTTCCATGACCAGTCTCAAAGAAATTCCAACAATGGTTAATGCAGGTTTTCTTATCAAGACAACACAACCAAAAGAATGATCATGCATACTTGAATTGACCCACGCATCCATCTGACCATATCCAATGTTCATTTAATGTTATTCCCCGACTTTTCAAGGAGTCATAAATCTTTCCAAAACAGTGTTGTACAAAATATGTATCATGTGTATGATCATCACTGATATAAAAGTGATATTCTTTAATAACATGTAGATTTTCAATGGCTTTCTATATGATCAACATTTTTTTTAGCTTGTTTATATAGAATATGGACGAGCATGGAGACTTGGTCAGAATGATTGTATTCACTCTGAATTTCTTTTTTTGGAACAAATGTGTAGTTTTCTGCAAAATAAATTACTGACAAAATGGTCCCTGGTGGAAAAACATCACGGGATTTTTTTAATTGCAAGTCTTGCCATTGATCTCTATAGGAAAGCTTGGTGTATTTATAAATTTCTGCCTCAAACTCTCTCAAAAAGTTTATCAAAAAAATTTCTTCTTCTCGTAATTCAATTCTTTTAGCACTATTTGCACTTTGAATCGATGTATGGATATATTCATACCGCTTCCATTTCACTTTCATGTTGGAAAATGATTGATGATTTATCAATATGATATTTGTTTTGAAATTTAGTCAAATTTCCATAATCATTGCATTTTTTTCCACCAACACATTTATTTTCATAAAATAGTTCATCGCTTTTCCTTTCACATAGAACTTGAGATGTGAAATCATGGATAGTGGAAGGAGGAGGTGAATCCTTCCAAAATTTTCTACCAAAATTAAGGATTGTGTCATAATATAACTCAAATTCCACGTGATAACGACAACAACAAGTGTCGTGTATGGTGATAGGTTCTACATACCATGGTTTTTGTTAAACAAAAGCACTGATTGACACATGAATTTCACAATTCCCTTCTTTTAGCTTGTTGAACAACTCTATCTGAGTGGTTTCCAAGAAAATTTTTTCATGTTGTTCGTACTGATTTCATGCTATTCTTCTTCGCATCACATGCTTTGCAGTTGGCGAAACAAATGAATTGTTCTTCCAATATTCATATATTATTTTTTTAACATATTCTCCAAGTCTATATTTGTATGGTTGCCTACAAAAATATCTCCAACAAGCGAGTTCATCATTTACATCTATTTGCAACTGAGATTCTCTTTAGTACTTGATGAAACCACTGCCATATGTATTTCTCTATGTACAACTAAATTTTTTTTCTGTCTAGATATTATAATTGAGTTTATAGCACTATTTATATTTTGTGTCACATTTTACTTCATTTTTTTAATCTTTGGTTGATTTTTGAATACCCAATAAAGTCGTAGATTCTTTTAATTTCCTTAATGATAGGAGACCTTTGAGCATTTGGGCTTGAACTGTCATATTTTCCTTTATGAAGTATGTATCCAAAATGCAGTTAACACGATATCATATATAATTCTCAGCTCTTTTATCTCCATATGTGTGAGTGTCAACATTTTCTAACATCTCATCATGGACATTGATTTTGTCTATACATATTCGAATGAATAGTACATAATAAGTTTACATATTCAATAAATAACTAAATTAATAAATATATGTATAATTTCAATAATATAATACATGTATTGTATATATATATATATATATATATATATATATATATATATATATATATATATATATATACATATGTGATTCAATTTCTTCTTCAATTTCTTTCAACATTCTCACACTGTTCAATCATTGGTTTTCAATATCTCTTTCCTTTCTCTTAAATTTTGTATCTCATCATTTATTTTTTAGAATATCTCTCTCTATTTACATTTAAATACTTTTGATTAGATTCATATTCAAAAATTAGCTTCACTTTACCACTGGAAAAATTTTAAATATATCAAACTGTAATATTTGTTTATGCTGTTAACTTCTAATTTAAAGTTTAATTTCCTTCAATTTTTGGGAGTGCTTCTATCTTTCTTTTGTGATATTGTCTCGTCCCTTCTCTATGTTCCTCAAGGTCTCTTTCTCGATCATATTTTCTTGTAGAATTCCTTCTATTTCCCATTATAATAGAATATGAAGTTAAAAAAATTTCCTTCAAAAATTTAGACAAAAAATAAATTTAAAAAAACATCACAAAATATTTAATTTAAAAAAAAATCATTTTAAAATTTTTCCAAAAAATACATACTTCAATCCAAAAAACATAATTCAAAAAATCCGAGAAAAAAATGTCTTATCAAAATGAAATGAAGCTCAAAATATTTCATTCCAAGTCCTACAAAAAAATTTCATTTAAAAATTTAGACAAAAACTCATTTTAAAAAGTCGTTATAAAAGATTTACTTCAACCCAAAACATGTACTCTAAAAAATCGTCACTTCAAAAAATGCCTCCAAAAAATTTCCATTGAAAATTAATTCCAACTTCTTCAAAAATGCCACTTTAAAAAATCCTCAAAAAAATATCACTTTAAAAAATACTTCCAAAAGTCCAAAAAAATTCCTTTGAATATTAAGCCTAAAAAGAGTCATTTCAAAACTAAGCCCAAATCCATACCTTGAAAAACAATGAAAATTAAGCCAAAATCCATACTTTCAAAAGAAATGAAGCCCAAAAAACATCCAAAAAATGTATTACATACCTCCAAGAAATGTCCTTTGAATTTACCTCCAAGAAAAAGTCCTTAAACCCAAAGCAATCCTTTGCAAAAATGTTCCTTGAATGTACTTCCAAGAAAACTCCTTAAACCCAAAACAATTCTTTGCAAAATTAGACCAAGGCCTTTGTAAAATTATACCAAATGTGAAAAAATATGCAAAAATAATGAATGATTTCGCAATAATTTATATTGCCGCAATTTTTTTTTTCTGGAGGGGCTCCGTGGTATTTTCTGACCGATGGAAAATTGGGTAAAATTTCAGCCGAAATTTTATACAAAATTTGGTTGAACTTTTATGTCATTAGACTTGATGAACCGTCAGTGCAAAAAATAATTCGGCCAAACTAACGCGTCAAAAATTACGCAGAACCAAGATATGAATACGTATCTTGAACTTTGGACTGATTGAACTCCATGAAACATTTTCAATTAATTGTCAGAACCAAGACAAGCATTTTCAGAATTAAATCTAGTTTCAGGAAATATAACTTTTATGGAATTTCATAAATATTTACTAATTTTAATCAATTTTTTAATAAAATGGGTGCAAAAAATTTCTGAAGGTGATTATGATTCAGTGAAATCATAATTCTGTATCTTCCTAAATACATTGTAAAAAAAATTGAAAAAATTATGGTGCATTACATTGGTCCGTTGTCTATAATCGGTAGTTGTTTAGATTATAACTTATATGTTAAGAAATTTCTTGCATCGTGAAATAGCTTAGCTTCCAGTCTGATAGTAGTATGCCTTATTCCTCCTTCTACATTTGCTCATAAGAGTCCTTGCTAGCTGCAAGAAGTTACCCTAAAAATATGCAATTTTTTCATATTGGACCAGTTCAAAAAATTCTAGTAATTATGATATGCATCCGTTGGCTTTATAAATATGACGAACTAAAGTTGACTCTGTCTAGATTTTTGTAACAAATTTTGTTTCTCAAAAACACAAAGTTTCAAAGAGTACAACATTTCATATTAACATGACTTCTTATGAATCCTTTGATTGTTAAAAAACACACACTCAAAGAAATGCTAAGTTGACATATCAAATGTGTATAAAAAAATTCCAAAAAAATAAGTAATACAAAGCTAATAAAATTTCTGACGACTTTTACTTTTATCGCAACATGAAATTCTGAACAGAAAAATTGTTTTAGCTTGCAGAAATTTGAAGAACAGAAAAGAATGAAACTTTTTTCTCAAAAAAGGGCAAAAAGTGTAACCCAACTTCACATTTTCACCCATTAGCTTTATTTTAGAACAAAAAATGTATTTTCATGTAAAAAACACTTTGTAAATAGCTCTATCTTGGTAAATATGCTTTTAGAAAAGGGAATTTTATTTTCATGCATGATAATAGTATCTATTATGTCAGCTTTCCCTTAGAAGGGGCATGTAATTTCATGCATAATAGTAATAATAATAATATCAATAGTATTCGAAACATTTCTTAGTTACATGCACACATGAGAAGTTGAGGGGATAGTTTTCTTTCAATAAGTTTTTATATAATTACATGCACAGAAAAAATAGCTAAGTTGCTAGTATCCTTTAAATGAAAATGAATCGTTGTAGTGGTTTTCCTTTGGAAAAGAATGTGTTTTTTGTGTGAGAAGGATCATAGTAATGTGGTGTTTATTTGGACACACTTTTTCTTATAATTAGTGCAAGAGAAGTGTTCTTAGAAGAAGCATGTTGCAGTATTTTATTTACATTTCATGTATCCACATGAATAGATGTTGAAGAATCACTATTCAAAAGTGATTATTGATTGATTAATGATTTATGTAATTATGATATCAAAGTATGTTGATGAAAAAAATGGCACGAAATGATGGTGAACTATGAAAATGATATATCATGTTTAGCATTGTGGCTGGTAGAGAATTAATGGCCCATTGATGGAACCGCTAGGCCACAAATATATAAAGATTGATTATTTATGAGTAAAATACATCATAATGATTGTAATAGCTTTTAGCTAGATATGTTCTATTTAATTATATTTCTTGATAAGCTTTTTTTACAATGGTGAAGGGACAAAATCCCTTATAAGCCATTGATTAAGGGGTGAACACCCTCATGAGCATTTAATTATAAAATTAAATGTTTTCTAGTTTTCACCCTACGAGGTTTGCAAGGTATATTGATGTTCAATGATGTGATTTCTTATTTTGTTAGTCTAGCAATTTTTATTCCTTGCATGATGTGGTTTTCATAATATCAAGCATGTGATTAAATAATCTCGTTAAAGGAATCATGAAATGGATGCAAAGTTACATCAAAAAGTTTATGTTAAAATGCTACAACAGTGGTTCTAATGGTTACGTAATTTACTATAACTTTACTAAAGTTACTCTAGATAATGATGATGATTATATCTAATGGTTAATGAGGAATCTGAAATAGTATTTTGGATACTTATCTATGGGATTTTTTTTTTTTAAATATATTCTAACTCCATGCATTTTCATGTTCGATTACCGACGGATGTTACATAGAATTAAAAAAAATTAAAAAAAATTTGACTCTAAAATAATTTATTGTTGTTTGTGCATGTTCTACTAAGAAATGGTGGCATTGTAATAAATTATATAAGTTAGGAACCCACATGGTAAAGCGTAATCAAAATATCTATGTTTAAAAAAGTTGTTGTGTGTTTTTTTTATATGTATATAAGTTTATCTCATATATTATTATTTTTCTAATTATTATTAATAATGAACTATAATATCCTGGATGTGGGTGAATGAATCGAGTAGGTGGACGATGAGCCTAGCATGTGACACATGGCCTTGTCACATGGTCACACATGGGCTCAAGTGGGTGGCATTTATAACATCCAAATGGTCACAAAATTCCGCCATTAATATGCCCGAACGCCGATGCTGCTCCAACATCCTCATAATGCCTCCATGATGTATCAATCCACCCTCTCCTTCCTGCTGCATTTTCTCCTCTAAGGTCTTAGAGCGAAGCTCTCGAATGCACACATGGAGGCAGTGTAGCCTTTACTGTTGCCTTATGCTTGCTACTAGTATCCATTTCACTCACAACCTTTATTGCAACTTCAATTCTACCCCTTGGTCTCAGAATTCACAGCCTACAACTCCCTCTTTTCAGCGACCTCTACTCACCTACATCTCTAACGCGTTTGACAGCTCCAATATGCCTGGGTGGCACATAATGCATTGCCACCGAGGTAGTGGGCGCGGTCATGCATCTCGTCCCCCTCTATCCATCCGTTCTGAGTCTTCTTCGCCGCCTCACCATGAGCTTTTTGGCCATTATCCCTCCAGCGTAGTGGCAGAGGTCGTGGTCACGCCTCCCGGTCGCCTCGCTCTGTTTCTCCTGACAGGAATTCAAATCTGCATCACACCACAAGCCATGGCATAGGTCAGAGACAATCTTCTCTGCCTCTGCAGACCCTCAATTTGGAGATGCCGCCTCTTTTGGCTAACGTTAATCCCGTTCAATTCCACTACACCTATGGTCTGTACTGTCCCCGCCTTACTGCTACCATCACCATTAGCTTCAAAGAGGAGGCTTCCTTCGAAGCAGACTGAAGCTCCAGGAAAAAATAGAGAAAATCCACGATATACTCTGCGCCTCTTCTACTCTCCCATAAGGCAGAAGCCCTTCCAGTCAAATAGGGCGACCTCTCCTCCAGCAACAAAGGAAATGGTACCAATGGAAGTAGTTGCAGTGGAAGTGGCAGCTTAGAATGGTCAGGAGAAGAAGGCTTCAAAGGAAATTCAAGCACAGTTCACATTGCCACAACTCCTGAACTAGCGGCTCATAAAACGATGCATGCAGATGACTCCTCCGAAGACTACATGTGCCTCATTGTGAAGGAACCATCACCTCAACAAAATGACACCTAGCATGGAGAGGTATTTTTTTATATTTATGTAAATTTTCTATTTCAAACTGTCTCTCCTGAATATTTTCACAACACTTAGCTATTTTTTGTATGAATCTAGTTTCCCCTCCATGGGCAGCTGTATTATGATAGGTTTCCCCATCTAGGGTAGTCACTATTTAGATTTTTTGACATATAATGCCTCTGGAATTGGCTAGTTCAATGATTCCAAAGGCCATAATATCCTTGTACATTATGTTACATTAATAGAATTTAGTCCAACATAGAAGAAAAAATAATGCGCTATAATAAAGTTATTACTCTAATATGCACTCTATAGTCCAATATGAGGGAGACTAAGTGTAATATGGGGAAGATATTGTCACATAATGTAACATTTAAAAATAATAAAATAGTAATTACATAAAAAAATAAAAAAATAGTATAGCCCACTATGGAAGAGATGTTTTAATGTATTTTATTGTTATGTTATGTTAACATTTTGACTTCGTCAAATTAGATAAACTCCATATCTACTAAGCTTATATCAGAATCAAATCTCTTGAGAAAAAATATTATTCTTAGAGTGAAATGAGGTTTTATCACTCTCGGTATTTGTAGATATATAGTTAGCATGGATCTAGAATGGTACACAAATATCAATGTAGGCCTTAAATAAAATAACTCAATTTCGACATCAATTTTACATAAAACATTGTATAAAAAGAGAAAAAATTTTTACTTTTTTAGTATGAAGAGAAATATAATTCATTATCTAGATTTTATGGAGTTAACAAATAACATGTGAAAATATTATTATTGATACTACAATATGCGTAATTCAGTTTACATTTGGTCGACATATAAAATTTAAAACACACACACACACATAAATAAAAACAATTATGATTTTTTATTAAAAATAAAAGACTAGGATTCAACCTACTACCGTTACATTTCATCATAAATTTCATTGTTTCTTGGTGGATTAAGATTGAGTACGTATGCTCAATCCAATATTTCAAGAATTTACCTCATACTTCCAAATTAGCATTCCCATTCCAACTATAAATTCTCGAGAAAAAATCCAAAATCTATATACATTCACATTTCATCCAAGAAAATTGATTTACTTAGGAGAATTACCTTGATCTAACTTGAAGGACTTAGAGATTTGAGGTTGACTTCCAAGTTTTTTGTTTAATTCTACCTATGCCTCTCTAACTTCCTTGTTTTAATATTTTCCTTGTCCTCTTTTGGAGCTTCTCATTTCTTGGGTACTTTTTTAATTCCCACATTCATTTTTTTCCTTTCATGTCTCGAAAAAAAATTCATATTTCTTGCCTATAATTCCTTCGGAATTGTGGAAGTAATGCCTATATTCTTCCCATTACTCCCTAGAGTATTTCCAACTTGCTCTAAAATTTAATAATTTTGATTTTTTTGGGCCAAAGGGTGCTTCTTGTATTTAGGAACGAGATCTAATTCTTGAGTAATGAGTGGTTATTCTGATTTAAAACGTTTAGAAATCACTTCATTTTCTTGAGGTGGTGCTTCTTCCTGCAATGGGGCTTCCTGATATTCTAGGTGTTGTATAGATTCGAAGGTATTTGATGAAGTTGTAGTTGTGTTCTTGATTTGATAATCAGGGTTCATATTTGCAACTAATTTTCATTTAAAATTCCCTTTTCTCTGTGTTTTCCAATGTTATTCTTATATTGGTGGTGCATTTTCCATTTTTCCACATTTTTTTTATCTATCGCGAAATGACCATATTCATGACATGTCCGATATCTGAATGGGAGCTCTTCATAATATAAGGTTTATCGATCAATCCAGTTCCCTTGGGTTAGATTTGTTTCATATGAAAATCCTTTTTCTAGATCTACTTGAACACAAATTTCGGCATAAGAAAACTGAACATTCTACATACTTACCCAATCCATTCCCGATAGCCCTAAGAAAATAATCATACTACCAAGTCAGAAAAATATTTGGGAGGTTAATCCAAACTAGAAATTTTGTAGGGATGTCTTCATCGATATCAAAATCCAGGGACTAGGAGTTCAGATATATTTCTTCGTTTCCAAACAAATATAGACCATTTCTTAATACAACATCTATGTCTTCCTTGAGTTAAAAAAAGAAATTGAATCATCCATTTTAAATATAAAAGAGGCCAAAGTTTCCTTTCATCTTAGGTTTCCAATTCAGGTTGATCCATAACTTCGTTGACTTTGGGGATGACCATAATTGGACTTTTGAAGAGACAAGGGTAGTTTCAGAGATGAGAGTAGTTTCACACGAGGCCAATCCATTTAGTCTTTTGATATTTCGAAATTGAAGTGAAGGATCACATGTTTTCAATTCCAAAGTCGCTTATGCCATGACATAATTGATTTACATTCCAGTTAAAATGAGATACATAAAGACTAGATGCTTTATTTTGTATTTTCTTTTTAAATCTCGAAATGAGGAAGGAGTCAAAATAATAGAATGGTTGATTAAAAAAACAGTGTATATAATAATATAATACTGTTTGGATGACATTTAGAGGTGTTATTCGGTAAAATATTTATATTTCATTTTCGTGAGGTAGTCCATTTGTGTCCCAAGGAAAGAAACTTCTTTCAGGACTCTTTAAGGAGGAACAAGGAGGTTTGTCAGATTTGCACTCTGGAGCAATAACTGGACAATGCCACAATGACTACTACCATAATGAAAACAAACATTGCATGGAATTATTGAAATTTTTGATGAGGCACACAAATGAGTTATACATTTAGGAAATATTTTGGAATTCAACTGAGATGCATTACATCAAACAATTAATAAATTTTATTTCGCAATATTTTTAAAAATGTAAGCTAATTTAATGCTTTTAAGTTTTACTTTTTTTAATGTGATATTATTGACTAAATTTTTATATTTTGATTTTTAAAATATATTTTCAAATATATAAAATTATTTACAACACAAATCAAATCAAATTATAGTTAACAAGTTTAAATTTTCATTTTGATATGAATTCATTAATATATTATAAATATTTTATTTGTTTTTGACAAAAAATGAGAAGTGAGTGTATTAAATTTGCGTCTGGTCACAAAAAAATAGACAAAGAATTCAATACATTTTCATCTTTCTATGGGATATTCCATTTAAATAATGAATAAATTTATGGGAGAGAGGTCGTTGTATTTTCCACAAGTACAAAAACAGACTCCTAAATGTTTGCAAGAGCAAATTCTAACGATTTGCAAGCATAAGAGAATGAAAAAATAATACATTGATTTATTTAGGATGCTTTTAGTTCTCACTTTTATTTATTAGATTCCCCACTTCTTGTGACAGGTGTTTCAACTGTGTTCGAGGAAAATTATTTTTCAACGCTACCTCCCATGCATGATTTTTCATGAGCTATTCTAGTTGATATAAATTCCTTGTAAAAATTTAGGGTAGATCGCTTCATCCCCCTGAGATCTTAGGGCGTTAATACCAATTCTCTTTTCAAAAACTTTGACTCTAGATCAAGAGGGTAAATCCATGCATGGGTTTTCTCTTCATTTTCCAGCATCACTTCTGTATTTCCATGATCCTAATTTGGGGATTCATCTATAGTGACCTATATTATTCTTGTTTTGGATCTCGAATATTAGACTCATAAAAAAATTTGCTAAAGAAAGGTTTTGGTATTGGATCTAATTCAACATATTTCTTGAGGGGTGCAAATTTATTCTGTTCATTTTTTATTTTATTTTTTTATGGTTAAAAACAAACCTCTTTAGAAATAGGGTCTTGGGTCTTCTCATATTTTTTCTTCTAGAGGATTTTTTTGGAAAATTTCTCATGATAGTGAAATATAATGCATTTGAAAGGAATATACTCATAGTCCAATTCCTAAATGTTTCTCCATTCTCCAATATTTATATTCAGGGCTTTTGGTAAACCTTCATTGATGTTTACCTCAAGAAAAATGTGGGAACAATAGAATTTAGCTCCTTTTGGTTATGCTTTATCTATATAGTGGCCCAATTTGTTCACAATCTCGTTTATTGTGTTAGGACCCCAAATATGAAGAGGACGGTGTGACAGCTAATTTCACACTGAAACGATAGTGACCTCAAATTTTCGATTGAAATCAACGGACCAAGGAGTGATAAAGAGTCATCTACACCCCATGAAATATGGACCTAATATTAAAATAAAATCTCTTTACATTTTATTGGGAAACAAAAATACATAGAGACCCCTTGAATTTGCAAAGGAAACTACCTAACCTTGTAGCATGGAAATACATTATTCAACGATTCATGATTCAACTCCTTTTGGATTCATCCATATGCCCATAAATATGCTGACCAAATTTTTTTTTGAGAGATCCAATGCTCTCTTATATGGATCTGAATAAGAGAGACTCATCGTGAGTATTGCAGCTACTCTTTGCATAAATATTTTTGGCAGAGAAGAAGAACCTCGAGGCTTTTGAGCCTGCACGAGGGATCTGAATGTTACCTACTCCTCAATGGCATAGTGATCAAAATTCTCTAGAAAATAGAAGACACAATCAGTAGTGGAAACATTTGGCGCTATGGGATCTCAAAGTTATGGGATCATTCCTAGCACAACGATCCAGGCATTTGTATCAACACCATCCAAACATGCTCGAACCTTGCCCCAAATCTAGAAGAAAACCTTCGACAACTAGGGAAACCTTAGCCACAAGAAGTGATAATTTTCAAAGCACATTGTCTAGCTCTATAGTAATAAATGTTTCAAAATTATAATTGAAATTTTTAAATTCATAAAAAGTTCAATATAATAATTTCACACATTTCTTCATTTGGTTTTATTTTGCAAAGTATTTTTTGGGTTTAAGGACTCTTTTTGGCATAACATTCAAAGAACACTTCTTGGAGGTATGTGATACATTTTTTGGATGTTTTTTGGGCTTCATTTTTTTTTAAGTTATTTTGTGTTTGATTTTGCAAAGGTCAGATTTTGCAAAGGATTTTTTTGGGTTTCAGGACTCTTTTTGGCATAACATTCAAAGGACATTTCTTGGAGGTATGTGATACATTTTTGAATCATTTTACAGAAGCCATTTTTTTTTTTTAAGGTATTTTGTTTTAAGAGGTTTTGGGCTTAATTTCCAAAGGACATTTTCTGAGATGTATTTTGTTTTTAGAGGTTTTTGGGCTTAATTTTCAAAAGTCATTTTTTGGACTTAATTTTTAAAGGATTATTTTTAGGCTTAGTATTCAAACGACATTTTTTGGAGGTATTTTTTAAAGTGATATTTTTTTAGAGGCTTTTTGGAGGTACTTTTTAAAGTGGAATTTTTTAAGAAGTTGGGCTTAATTTTCAATTGACATTTTTTGGAGGTATTTTTTGAGGTGACATTTTTTTAAAGTACGTGTTTTGGGTCAAAGAAAATATTTTATAATGATTTTTTAAAATGAGTTTTTGTCTAACTTTTTAAATGAAATTTTTTTGTAGGACTTGGAAGGAAATATTTTGAGCTTCATTTAATTTTTATAAGACATTTTTTCCTCAGAACTTTTATAGTAAGTGTTTTGCATTGAATTATGTATTTTTTGCAAAAAAATTAAAATGAGTTCTTTTTTTAATTAAATATTTTGTGATGTTTTTTTTAAATGATTTTTTGTCTAAATTTTTGAAGGAAATTTTTTGAACTTCATACTCTATTATCATGGGAAATCGAAGGAATTGCATGAGAAAATATGATCGAGCAAGAGACCCCGAGGAACGTAGAGAATAGGGGAGAGATCCTCGAAAAATAAAGAGAGAAGCACTCTCAAATATTGAAAGGGAAAATTAACCTCAACTAGAAGTCGAAGCAAGTATGTGAATGTCAATATTATGAATTTGATATTTAAAGTTTTCCTAGTGTACAATGTGAAGCTTAATTTTTATTTGATGAACTAATTTGAAAAGTATTTCGCAATGTAAACAGAGAGAAATATTCCTCAAAACATTGATGGTGAGATACAAAATTTTGAAAGAGAAAGTGAAAGAGATATTGAACCAATGATTGAAGATGGTGAAAGTGTTGAAAAAAATTCAAGTGAAGAAATTGAATTAGAAGGTATATATATATATATATATGTCGAACACATGCACATATTATTGAAATTATACATATTTATTAATTTAGTTATTTATTAAATATGTAAACTTAGTATGTACTATTAATTCGACTATGTGCAGATGAAATCAATGCCGATGATGAGATATTAGAAAATGTTGACACTCACACATATGGAGATAAAAGAGTTGACCATGCTATATGATATCGTGTCAATCTAATTTTTGATATGTACTTCATAAAGTAAAATGTGGTCGTTCAAGCCCAAATGTTGAAAGGTCTCCTATCATTAAGGACATTAAAAGAAGCCATGACTCTATTGGGTATTCGAAAATTAACAAAAGATAAACAAATTGAAGTAAAATGTGATACAAAATAAAAATAGTGCTATAAATTTAATTAGAAGATCTAGAGAGAAAAATGTTTTAGTTGCACATAGAGACATAAATATGGAAGTGGTTTCATCAATTACTAAAGAGAATTGCTTGGTAAAATCTATGGCACGAGCATTAGGAACCTCATGAAATATTGCACAAACATCGGATATTTATGTTGCAAGTAGATGTAAATGATGAAATTGCTTGTTGGAGAGCTATTTGTAGGAAACCATATAAAGATAGACTTGGAGAAAATGTTAAAAAAACAATATATGAATATTGGAAGAAATGTTCAAGTGTTTAGCCAAATGCAAGGGATGTGATGCAAAGAAGAACATCACGAAATTAGTACAAAACACATGAAAAAAATTTCTTGGACACCACTCAGATAGAGTTGTTCGACAAGTTCAAATAAGAGAATTGTGAAATTGATGTCTCAATCAATTCTTTTTTGCAACAAAAACCATGATATGTAAAACCTATCACCGTACGCGACACTTGTTGTTCTCATTATCATGTGGAATTTCAGTTATATTATGACACATTCCTTAATTTTTGTAGAAATTTTTTGAAAGATTCACCTCCTCCTTCCACTATTCATGATTTCATATCTCAAATTCTATGTGGAAGAGAAAGCGGTGAATTATTTTACGAAAAGAAATGTGTTGATGGTAAAAAATGTGATGGTTGTGGAAATTTGACTAAATTTCAAAAAAATTATCGTAATGATATAAATGATCAATCATTGTCCAACATGAAAGTAAAATGGAAGAGATATGAATATATCCATGCATCGATTCAAGGTTCAAATAGTGCTAAAATAATTAAATTACAAGAAGAAGAAATCTCTATGATAGATTTTTTGAGAAAGTTAGAGGCATAAATTTTTAAATACACCAAGAATTCCCATAGAGCTTGATGGCAGGACTTGCAGTTCAAAAAATCCCGTGAATTTTTTCCACCAGGGACCATTTTGTCATTAATTGATTTTGTAGAAAACTACATATTTGTTCCACAAAAAGAAATTCAAAGTGAATACTATCATTATGACCAAGTCTCCATGCTCATCCATATTATACATAGACATTCTGAACAAAAATTTGATCATATAGAAAGCGCTAGTGAAAATTGACATGTTATTAAAGAATATCACTTTTATATCAGTGACGATCGTACACATGATACATATTTTGTACAAAAATATTTTGGAAATATTTATGACTCCTTGAAAAGTCATGGAATAAAATTCAATGAACATTGGATATGGTCAGATGGATGTGCAGGTCAATTCAAATCTTCACAATCATTCTTTTGGTTGTGTTGTCTTCTTAAGAAAATCTGCATTAAACATTATTGGAATCTCTTTAATACTGGTCATGGAAAAGGAGAACATGAAGGTGCAGGGGCATGCATAAAATGAGCACTTCAAAGATATCAAATGGACCCCTCTACAAACCAACTTGTGTATGTTAAATAATTTGTTCAATGTTACATCGCAAGCCATGAGACTAACCAATCTAGGGAAGTGAGAAGGTACATTCAATTTAATTTTTATTGGCTATCCAATTTTAAAAAATGTACATTTATCACAATGATTATCTTGGATGGTATTTTGATATATCATATTTACATCCTTATTTGAATTTTTCGTATAGGTTTTTTTGGCATATTAGGGTCGAATATGTAGATAGATCGATTGGAAATGATGTTGAAACAATAAAAGGGACTGAAATTTTGCATTCAATTAAGATAAAGTTTTCCAAAAATGTGTTTTCATTGATAAAAGAAAATATTCTTGTTTTTGTCATGCTTGCGTAGAAAACATAGAATCCAATGATTTTTGTGAAAAAAAATGTACATAAAGTATTGGAAACATATAGAGCTAAATACAAAGGGGAAAATGTCTGTTTCAATGTTTGTAGAAATGAAATCAGAGGAGACTACAATATCATCTGATGGTGATCAAGTTTCTAATCTTGTTAGAGAAGGTAACATTTGAATCACTTTCAAATGATGGATATATAGAAATAGATACTAAAATTATTTTAAAGTTAATATTTCATGTTAATTGTGATCTAAATTTAAATACATAAGTTTTTTTAATTGTGCAGGAGATGTTTTTGCTATAATTGCACCTACTATCAAAGACGAAAATGTGAAGTATTGTTTTACGTGTTGCACTAAACGAAAGATCAAATTATTAGAAAACTATAATGATCATGGGTTTCAATATGACATAGGGTCTATTATACTGAAAGGTTATTTTTTTAGACAAACTAATTAAAGTGTGGATTTTTTTTACTTTGAAGACTATGAACCTGATGTCATGAGTTTCCAATATAGTCACTTGGTGTGTGCATCACATATAAAGTTGATAAAGGCTCAATAAAAAAAAAAATAAAAAATTAAGAAATGGGAAATGTCGAAATTCGATCATGAATGGGTCATTGAAAATGGCATTCCATTGGAATTTTTTTGATTGAACTACCCAAAAATTTATTCTCTTTGGATTCAAGTTTTAGAACCTCCATGACTCAATTAAAAATCGAACTGCCTTGTTATGTTATCTGTTCAAGTGTTTGCACATGTACATTTTTTTGGTACATGCACACTAGTATCAACTGAAAGTAGCTTTTCTATGTGCATTGATTAAAAATGTTGCACATACTGGATATATATGTTCTAGAATGTAATTAACAGAAAGTAAATTTTCTGTGTGCATTGATGAAAAATGTTGCACGTAATAGATATATATGTTCTAGAATGCAATTAACTGAAAGTAGCTTTTCTATGTGCATTGATGAAAAATGTTGCACGTATTGGATATATATGTTCTAGAATGTAATTAAATAAAAGTATTTTTTCTATGTGCATTGATGAAAAATGTTGCACGTACTGGATATATATGTTCTAGAATGAAATTAGCTGAAAGTAGCTTTTCTATGTGCATTGGTGAAAAAATTTGCGCGTATTGGATATATATATGTTCTAGAATGAAATTAACTAAAAGCATATTTTCTCTGTGCATTGATGAAAAATGTTGCATGTATTGGATATATATATGTTATAGAATGCAATTAACTGAAAGTAGCTTTTCTATGTGCATTGATGAAAACTGTTGCAAGTACCGAATATATATATTCTAGAATGCAATTAACTAAAAGTAGCTTTTCTATGTGCATTGATGAAAACTGTTGCAAGTACCGGATATATATATTCTAGAATGCAATTAACTGAAAGTAGCTTTTCTATGTGCATTGATGAAAAATGTTGCACGTACTAGATATATATAGTCTATATTGAAATTAATTGAAAGTATCTTTTCTATGTGCATTGATGAAAAATGTTGCACGTACTGGATATATATACATTATAGAATGAAATTTTAAATTTTTATGATTGTCTGACACATCTAACAAGACCTAGAATCTTATGATTATTTTTAGATACACACACACACACACACACACACACACACACACACACACACAGATATATATATATATATATATATATATATATATACTACGAAAATAATGAATGCGTTTATGTCAATTTATATTGCCGCGAATTTTTTTTTTAGAGGGGCTTCATTGAATTTTTCGGCCGACAGAAAGTCAATTCAAATTTCGGCTGAAATTTTGTGTCATTAAACTTGATGGGCCATTGGGGCAAGAAAGAATTCGGCCATTTTTTTTGAAAAGTTCGGCCAAAGTAACATACTTGCAATTACGCAGAGTTGAGCTTTGAACAAATTTCTTCATCTTTGGACTGATTAAACTCCATGAAACTTTCTGAATTAACTGTCGGAACCAAGACAATAATTTTCAGAATTCAATCTACTTTCAGAAAATATAACTTGTATGGAATTTCATGAATATTTACTAATTTTAATTAGTTTTATAATAAAACAGGTGGAAACAATTTCTGAAGGTCATTATGATTCAGTGAAATCAATATTATCTATCTTCCAAAATACACTGTAAAAAATTTGAAAAAATTATGGTGCATTACATTGGTCCGTCCTCTGTAATGGGTAGTTCTTAGATTTTCAGTTTATAACTTATACATTGAGAAATTTCGTGCGTCCCGAAACATATTCAAAATATGAAACTTTTTCATATTGGATCTGTTCAAAAAATTCTAGTAATTATGATATGCATCAGTTGGTTTTGTAAATATAACCAAACCTAATTAGACTCTGTCTAGATTGTTGTAACATATTTTATTTCTCAAAAAAAAAAGGTTTTCAAAGAATACACTAGCACGTATTATCATGACCTTTTATGAATCCATTGATTGTTAAAAAACACACACTCAAAGACACACTAAGTTGACATATTAAATGTGTATAAAAAATTCCAAAAATTAAGTAATAGAATGCTAATAAAATTTATGACACGTTTTATTTTTATTGCAAAATGAAATTCTAAACAGAAAAAATGTTTTGGCTTGTAGAAAGTTAAATAACAGAGAAAATGGAAAAAAAGTGTAACCCAACTTCACATTTTCACATATACATGTCGATATGTATTGTACTTCAATATTTTTAACAGATATATTCAAACACATACTTGAAAAATTTCTACATGTACATATATTCATGTGAACATTTTTTTGTTTGGAAAATGACAACTTGAATTTTAAAAAGATAACATTATATCATAATCACATGCCAAATGTAGTTCAACTATCCAAAAGTTTAAAAAAAAAAAAACATTATATCACAACATTACTTCACATGCCAAATGTAGTTCAACCATCCAAAACTTGAGTTTTAAAAACAAAACATTATATCAGAACGTTACTAAACATGCCAAATGTAGTTCAACTATCCAATAAAAAAAAAACATTAATATCACAATTGCATGCCAAATGTAGTTCAACTATCCAATAAAAACAAAAAATTATATCATGTCAAATGTAGTTCAACCATCCAAAACTTCAGTTTTAAAAATAAAACAAATTATAACACAACATTACTTCACATGTCAAATGTAGTTCAACCATCCAAAACTTGAGTTTTAAAAACAAAACAAATTATAACACAACATTACTTCACATGCCAAATGTAGTTCAACCATACAAAACTTGAGTTTTAAAAACAAAACATTATAGATCACAACATTACTTCACATGCCAAATGTAGTTCAACTATCCAATAAAGAAAAGACATTATATCACATTCACATGTACCAAATGTAGTTCACATAAAATATGTCCAATTTTTTTATCTCGCAAGTATCAAGTATCAAGTATCAAGTTATATATGACTGCATCTAGATACGACTATATATAAAAGAAGTAAATTCAATATGGAATCTATTGAAAATATAATGTTTCACGTGCATGTGCATCATCCATAAAATACAGATGGACGAACTATCTCTCCCATCAAAGTCACGATCCTCGCGCTATCCTGCGACACATGGGGAACCTGTACATAATGTGTACAAACATTAAAATTTAATGTTTTAAAATTGAATGATAATATATAGAACTTCATGTAAAAAACTAATGTAAAAAAAAGAAGCATGCATTACCTCATAAGGTTCCCTCTCCATTTGTTTCTCGTTTACTAAAACTTTCCCCACTAGAACATCTTCAACGACAAACTATACAATATATCTTCATGTAAAAAACTATGTAAAAAAAAGAAGCATGTACACCTAGTTCCTTCTTCTGATTGTTTCTGCTAATAAAACTTTCAGAGGAATATCTTCTAACTATAAACTATATATATATATATATATATATATATATATATATATATATATATATATATATATATATTAAAAAATTTCAATTGAAAATGCATATATAAACTTATTTTCAATAATATTAAAAAAAAGCTAGACAACTTGTTCAAATGTTTGAAATGGTGTGGATGTTCCTATCTCCACCATACACTCCATCGCTAGAGTCCATGGAGAAAATAAATCCTTTCTAGGAACCTAAAATTGAAAAAATTTAAAAGTATAAAATAACTCAAGATCTAGATCTCAATTTATAATAAAAATTTTGAACTTAAATTTATAACTTATAACTTGAAAACATATATTTAAGTGAAAAATTGAATACTTGTGCTAGTGGATTTGGCACATCTCCTAAGAGAGGCTCCAAAGGAAAATCTATGAAAACCTAAAATTCAAACAATTTAAAAAAACTCAAGATCTCTAGATCTCAATTTATAATAAAAATTTTGAACTTCAGTCTATAACTTATTACTTAAAACATATATATTTAAGTGAAAAATTAAATACTTGTGCTGTTGGATTTGAAACATCTTTTAAGAGTGGATTGGAAAGAAAATATCCAAAAACCTAAAATTCAAAAACTATAAAATAACTCAAGATCTAGATATCTCATTTTTTAATGGAACTTTTTGAGGTGGAATATATAACTTAAAATTATATTTAAAAGTGAAAAATTGTTCATACTTTTGATGGTGGATTTGGAAAATCTCTCAAGGAAGAAGAAGGTATCGCCATCCCAAAAACATCGGACAAAATCAGAATCTGTTAAAGCATTTTATTATATATCTACATATACATTTGTGCAAAATTATTTATTTTAAAAATATCTCATCATGTTTCGATATATATAATAATAGATAAAAAATAATTATACATCATCATGTAAACTTAAAAAACACTATCATTTGCCATCATATCTTGATGGTGAAAACCATCTTGATTGTGTGATTGATGGTGAGACCCATCTTGATTGTTTGAACCAGAGGCTCTGATTGTGATATTGACATTTTCTTCACTCATCAAGCGTGGCAACTGCAAATGGCGTTAACATATAATGATACATTTGTGTTATACTAATGTATACAAATAAATGTATATATGTATATGTATTTATTACAAATCATACATGTGTTAAAATAATAACCCTAACCATTAACACATATCATTCCCATGCCCTCTTACTCATGAAAAATTAGGTCCTACCAACCATTGCGACAATTCTTTGCATATTTTTTGATAACTTCAACACTCATGTTGTCAATCTCTTCATCCGTATAATACAAAAAATTAGCGCGTGCACTGTTTGTTGATTCAGACAAACATGACTCCACCCAATCCACTATGAACATTGTCAATGATGGCATCCCTTTCTTCTCGACTAATTTGATAAGTGGCATCCATCCATGACCGCAAAGTTTCAACACGAAGAGGTCGAGTAAAAAATGGTGGCTCAGGGTGAGGCAACTCAACATCACATGTAGCACCCCTACGATCACACAATCGACATTTCCCAGGACCAAAAAATTCATAGGGAAGGTCATTGTAATTGGGTTTCATTTGCAAAAATAATTCTGCATAAAACAATTTCAGAAAATAAAGTGGAACCTCATCGTTTCAAAGGAGTCTTCCATTGGCCACAAGGTGTTTATCATACAAATAGTGAGGTATATGAGGGTGCTTGAAATATTGCACCTTCATGATCTTTCTTTTCGGTGCTTCTTTGAAATTAAACTTAGACTTGGCCATTTCTGTTGTAACTCTTTGTTTAACAACCTCCCTTGTATCGGGACCCATCATTGTTTCCTTTCTTTTTATCATCACTTCTACAAAAGTATTAGTGGTTGGCCAAAGATTCAGACACACATATACTAGTTCGCTTAAGGAGTGAGTAACTATTTCCAAGCTTTGTCAACTCTCAACAGGGAGAGTCAAAGCAATGAGATTTGTCTTCAATTTTGCATGAAGATGCTGACACCTTTGTAAGGTGCATTCCTGCATGTTTGATTCCCAAGGTATATCAGAAATTTCGAACGGATAAGTCATGGTTGGTGTACAATCTTCTTCTTGAATGATGCGTTCTGCCCTAGGTCTTTTTCGAGCAACATTTTCAGCCTCTATGTCAATATATAAAATTTTCTATATTAAAAAACCACATGTAAGCAAATTTTTACAAATTGAATGAAAATAGTATTCAAATTGATGGCCACCTCGATATGGTTGGCTAGCATCTTGCCTACCCTAAGACCGTTGAGAGCCAGAACGACCCTATTGAGTACTATAAAAACCACTGATTGGTTGAGGACCAAAACGACCATTCGTTGATTGTCCTCCAAGGGAATACATATCACAACCTTCACGCAATTCACCAACATCTTTGATGGCCCTCTATGGGAATGTGTACCATTACCAATAGCACGAGACGAGAGGGAAGCTTCATAAGAAAATATTAATTTATAATCAATTCAAAAATACATTCGTACATATAAACACATGTACATATTCATTGATTAAATTACGTGAACCATGGGCATGCTCCATTGCTGGAGTAGACACGCTTGTCCTCCTACCTCCTAAAAAATAAAAAATGAAACTTATTAACAACTAATTTAACTCACAAAATTGATAAAAAATCAATTCCATATGTACACACATGTATGTATATGTATGGATATTTAATATTATATTTAAATACCATGAGCATCCCTCGATCCTTGATTCCTGTTCTGAAGTCTCTCCTCTGCCATAGAGATATGGATTCTCGCTGATTCTCTAACATTCATCCTCCATGATATATATATATATATATATATATATATATATATATACATATATATATATATATATATATATATATATATATATATATATATATGTTTCTATCATGTAAATATGCTATTTTTTTAAAATTATAAATTTAAAATAAATTAAAATTAAATTCAAAAAATTAATGTAATTTAGTGTACACAAATTATGTAAAACACAACTTTCAAAGCACAAATTGATGTGTGAAACTCAATCCAAGCAAATATTTTATAAAAATGTTAAGTTCACCAAATTGCGCTTTACATGGTGGGAGCACCCTTGGTATATAATTGAAAATATGGTGGGATAAAAATTGGTATAAAATTGAAAAAACACATGGTCATTAAAAAAGAACTGTGAAAATCCATTTAAACAAAAATTTGTTGAAGTTCTCACATTTAATTTTATAAAAATGTGAATTTCACCACTTGTTGCAAATGTTAATTTCACCAAGTTGTGTTTTACATGGTGGGAGCACACTTGGTATATAATTGAAAAAATCACATGGTCATTAAAAAATACGCATTTATAAGAAAAAAACACACACATATCCAAGATATGTTATAATTTCTATCCATAAATTTTGAAGGAGAGTATATCAACACTAATTCATCTCTGAGAGCTAGATCTTGAATTTTTGAAGAAGAGCATATCAAAACTAATTCATATTTGAGAGATGAATATTTCATTGGAATTGCCCTGTATAATTCTAATTCATCTATTAATTCATCTTTAATAGATGAATCCTGAATTGGAATTTCGCCATGGAATAGATCAACAAATGTCTTATTAACATTTGTACAATGTCTTATACTAAAAAATTGAAATTGGCTGACAATATTTTTTTCTTTTCCATGTAGTTGTTTTAGCCTCTCCTTCTTAACTTGGTACAAGCCTTTCATTTGGTTGCACACATGTTCGGAATGGGTGAAAACTACAATTCCAATTTATCCATACTCTCTAGGTGTTCCCAAGGCTTCCACCAATGCAATATAATATGCCTTGTTGTTTGTTGTTCTTCTCGATATATTCATTTTCCTTTGGGCGACCTTACTAGTCACAATATTGAAAATCACATATGTAATCACTACTTTCCCTGGATTGGGATAGCAAGAAACATCTATGAATAAGGTCCATTTTTCAACCATATTTAGTGGGTTTTTTTATTATCCCTGAAAAAATAAAATAAAATAAAATATATTAAATTAAAATTTATTGCAAATGTATGGGAGAAATGACACATGTGCATGAGATAAATGACATTTTCATGGTTTATCTTAAAGTTTTACTTAAATTTTATGGTATAATTGACATCTAGAAACGAGATGCGTTAAATATTGCATTGCCTAGAGTTTAAGGGAGATTTATAACACATATACATGGTTCGTGCATGGTTTGCCTTAAATTTTATGGCAGAAATAACATCTAGAAATGGTATGCCTTAAGAAAGGATTATATCCAGAGGCCACCCAACCCTTCACAGACTCATTTAGAACTTGTAGAAGTTAATACTCAACAAACAAACTAAAATCCTATGAAAGTTCAGACACTTTAGGTTCATTTTTTAGGCCTTAAAGTCTACCTTGAATTAATGGGGGAAAGCCTTGAGTTTGGGGGATCCTATCCTATGGAAGTTCAGCTACTTTAGGTTCAGTTTGTAGGCGTTAAATTTCTCCTTGAATTAAAGGGAAGAAGCCTTGAGTTTGGGGTATCATATACTCTAGAATTTCAGCTACTTTAGGTTCACTTTTTAGGCCTTAAATTTTTCCTTGAATTAATGGGAGAAGGCCTTGAGAAATGACACATGCTTTAAAGTTAATGGGGGAATGCCAATGACACAAAGTTTGCCTAAGAGTTAATAGGAGAAATGACACATGTACATGATTTTACCTAAAATTCTAGTGGTTTGTGGATATTAAAGTTCAAAACTTCCATTTAGATCTGTTCCAGAGATTAACTGTAGGGGCATTTACTAGATATGACACCTTTCATAAAAGATGAGATCGAGAGGCTACCTAGCCCTTTACACACTTTTTCTTCAGAACTTGTAGAATTTAACAATGAACAGAAAAACTAAAGTCCTACAGAAGTTCAAACAAACTAAAATCCTGTGGAAGTTCATCCACTTTATGTTCCATTTTTAGGCCTTAAATTTTTCCTTGAATTAACGGGGGAAGGCCATGATTTTTGGGGTTCCTATCCTATGGATGTTTACTTACTTTAGTTTCATTTTTTACGCCTTAAAGTTTGCCTTGAATTAATGGGAGAAAGACTTGAGAAACGACACATACTTTAAAGTTGATGGGAAAAAGCCAATGACACATGATTTAAAGTTTGCATTAAGATTTTATGTGGATAAATGACACATGTATGGGATAAATAACGCATGTACATGATTTACCTTAAAGTTGTTGTGGTTTATGGATATTAAAATCAAGAACTGCTTTTTAGATATATTCCAGAGATTGACTGTAGGGGAATTTACTGGTATGTCACCTTTCAAAAAATTTGAGATCTAGAGGCTACTAGGCACTTTACAGACTCTTCCTTTAGAACTTGTAAAAGTTAACACTCAACAGACAGACTGACACCCTATGGAAGTTCATCCATTTGAGGTTCATTTTTTAGGCCTTAAATTTTGGCTTTAATTAATGGGAGAAAGCCTTTAGTTTGTGGGAGGAATGGCATGTGCATAGTTTTCCTTAAAGTTTTCCTTAGAGTTTATGGGAGAAATCACATCTAGAAATGACATGCACCTTAAAGTTTTCCTTGCCTAAAGTTTAGGAGAGAAATAAGATGTACATGTTTTTCCTTAAATTTTTTCTTATAGTATATATGGGAGAAATTACATTGCCTTATATTTTATTGGAGAAATGACATAGAAATGACATAAAAATGACACATGCCTTAAATTTTTCCGAAACATTTATGGGAGAAATGACACATATACACAGTTTTCCTTAAAGTGATAGTGGTTTTTACTTAAACAAATAGTGGTAGTGGTTGATTAAGTTATGTAAAAAGTCACACCTTGATGATTTTGTGAGAGAAATTTCATGTACATGGTTTGAAAAATTATTTTATGCACTTACTAAAACAACTAGTGGTAGTTGTTGATGAAGTTATGTCAAAAGTCACACCTTGATGAGTTTGTGGGAGAAATTTCATATAGATGGTTCGCAAAATTATTTTATGCACTTACTAAAACAACTAGTTGTAGTGGTTGATGAAGTTATGTCAAAAGTCACACCATGATGAGTTTATGGAAGAAATGACATATACATGGTTTTCCTGGTTTGCATTAGAGTTTAGTTTTCCTTGAAGTTTATGTGATAAAAGACATCTAGAAACCTTTACTTTGACATCTATAAATAGGCTAAGAACATTAAAAATGAATTTTCAACTTGCAATATTTCTCAGTCCTTTCCTAAGTGACCATACTCCTGCATCCAAGAATCATAAGGAGATGTGCATCAAACATAGTCTAGAAATTCACCTCACAAATTTTGCTAGCTACTCCTTGAACCTGTCGAGACCAAAACACAATAAAAGAACCAATGCTTGACTTCTCCAACTCGAATATGGATTTTTAAGACTGTAGCTATCTCAAAAATCATTCTCCATCACTGAGATGTTCTTGATGATATGTTTGAAAGAGATCCAAGGTATCTAATTTATATTAGATAATGGAGGATACAAGGGGTGCCTAAAGTGCCAATATGACTATTCATATCGGGAAGCCAACTTCATAAAGACTCACTTATGATATACTTATGTTTCTTTGTATAGAATCGACTTGATGAACATGAGTGCTTTCCTAATGTTAATTTGAGTCACATTATTTAATAAGAGGAATAAGAAGGTGATTTAAACACATCAATAATAATAATTTTCCTTTATCCAATTTGAATTCAATTTTGGGGAAACATGGATGCTCCTTGGGATAATTGGGCTTCTCCTTGGGGTAATAAGATTTCTCCTGGGGGAATTCATCCCGGCCCCAAATTTCAACGCTAAGGGGATGCAACTGGTTGGATAGGACTGACTAATTTTTCTAACCGATTTGATTGTAACCAACTAGGTGTAGAAAGGGCCAGGAAATGTGGATTGTATAACTGCTTTGGGGGAGACTTGAGTGATCAAAATTCAACCAAATAAATCAAATTTTAGGGAGAATGTATATGGAATTAATTTTATAAATATAATCAAGCTATGATGATGAGATATTATGTGAATAAATTTGTCTTGTGATGTGTAATGTCACAAGGGTGCTTCTAAACTCCAGCTCTCTTTGTTTGGATCTGTTATCTACTTCTGCAATCCACTTGTGATTTCTAACAAACTGGATAACCTGGAAAAACACTATAGATGAAAGAAAATCTAGAGATTATATAGTTTGTTTATGAAATGCACCTGGTTGTGAAGGAATAAATAAGTGTTTCAATCTTAGTTTTTTAGGTTCTTTGAATTACCTATGTGATTCAAATATTAGCCTCTGTTTGTTATTTTTCTTTAAAAAAATATCTGTAACACCCCAAGTTTATATGCTTTTAAAGTTAAACATTTGAACAAAATCCAAAGGGGAAAGTGGACCCCAATGGAGAATTATTGTGTGGATTTTCTTGAATTATTTATTAATGAAAATAAATGAAGTATTATGTGTGCACTATGACCAGAATGAGATTAGAGATCTTAAAACCTTGATCCAAGAGGATATGGATAGGTTAAGACTTTCCCAAAACCTTTCAAAAGGCATTGAAAGGAATAATTCTAAATTAGATTAAAAAGGAAAAATATAAATTCCCCAATGAAGAGGAAAGTAATTGGGAAGAGGTAGAAAATCTGGAAAAGCAGAGAAATAAGATTTAATAAAGTACCTCATTGAGGGAAGCCTAGGAAAAATAGGAAGAAAGCATCCTAAAAATTTTGAACGAAGAATTTAGAAACAAGCTTGGGGAGAGCATGGCTTAAGTAAGATACTCCAGAACAGACTGAGGTTAGCCTGTCCTTGGAGGATCTTAGCTCAGGGGTGAGTTCTGGAGAGAGAAGGACTATAAGGTTGGGAGGACTATTCATAAAAATAATTGGTATGCTCACTTGATATTACTTCTCTATATTATGTATGTATTAGATGTTGAAACGATTATGAAATTATGTTGAATGGCTGGTTGAACCAAATAAAATAAATGGATAAGGTTCTGATGCATTTACAAGTTGTTATAGCAGAAGTGCTGTAAACTTGTGGTTGCATAGGAGAAAAACTTTGAAGGACCATCCGCCAGAGTGTCTAAACCCTTAGAAGGTTTAAATATGGGGATCAGTGCCTTCATAGAAATTATAATAGAAGTTAATTTACTACCAATTGTTGAACATACTGTATTATGGAGAAACGTTGTTGAGGTATACAAATATAATTAAATTTTAGTAGCTAGCTATGAAAAAATTGATTATGAAAACCCAACACTTTAAAACATCATATGTATAGAAAGATTTTGTGTTTTGCATAATAAAACTATGAATACAATCAGAAAATAAAAGTTCCCCCCATAAATCTGTGGAAGAAATATATATATATATATATATATATTTATATATATATATATATATATATATATATATTAGGGTGAACAATTATAGCATATGAAATTATGGAATGAATGTATTAGAAGACATAACTGTTGATTATTATAATTATTCTTTTCAGAATGATTTTGATAAGCAGTAAACTAATAAGTTATTGAAATGCAAAATAAGATAGGCAGTTGAGTAATCAGCAACGAAATAAAACATAGCATTAAATAGAACATTTTATTCTGGTACTATTATTATTAAAAATAATGGCCATAAAAATAAACAAATTTCTGATAGGCCAGATAAAACAACAAAAAAGATTTTACAGAAAGGAAGATAAACTTTTGAATGTAATCATATTAAATATTGGTATTTCTATGAGTAGAGAAAGCTATGAAGCTTTTACAAAAAGAATTTAGATAAACTGAAATCAGAGATTCTAATTTATTAATCATACATTCTACAACCTGTAAATTATCTTCCCTCTGGGTATAATCCCTTACAATTTCTTAAATAAAATATAGATACTATGTATAATATGTAGAAAATACAACTGAATAGAGGAAGGTTAAATTTCAAACCTGTAAGAGTTGCAAACTTCCTTCTATTCAATTTAGCGATTTTCCATATTTTAACCATTAAAATCATAAAGTGGAAAATTTCAATGGTCATACAGAAAAAAAATCCATGGCGAATAAATATAACGATATCCAGCTATCAAAACCGCAATAGCTAGGATAATATATATATAAAATGTAATGGATGGAAATTCGAGTTTTGGGTACTGATAAAACCCCAGACATAAGAACAGAAAAATATAAATATATATAATCTTATCATTCTGTCCATAACTTAATGTTTTATAATATAGCTAAATAGAAAATGTCTAAATAAGTTCCTTTATAGGAATTTCTCTGTTGGGCAAGAACAAAAAAAGAACAGATAAATGTCAAGGGATTTGACAACTCATTGTCGAGAGTAACAAGACGAGAAAAGGAAATAGGTAGTGCATTCCACAAAGACGTGTTAACCAACCTGAGAAAAGTGAAATGGGTTAGGGTCGGAGAAGAATCCTAATACATCCAAAGAGAGCGTAATGTTAGAGCTAGATGGGATTAACGTCATACCTACAATACGAAAATCATACATTCCCCTTTCAGCCTCATATCATTTGGTTCCAAATAGAAAGAAAAATATATATAAACAAACTATGTGCGTAGAATAGAAATAGAGGAAAAAGATTTTAATACCTGTGTAATAGGGTGTTTAAAGCACATAACAGAGGAAATAGAGGCCTTCAAAGTCGCGAATAGGAGTTCCTGAGCTATGTCTCACAGAATGTGAAGAACGCCAAGCACATTTAAAATTTTTAAAATCGATAAGAAATGGAATGGAACCAGAATAGCAAATCACAAATGAGATTTCTGAACGCATTAGCAGAGTCATTCATACCAAAATCGACATCCATTTAGGAGAATCGAAAATCCTATTCAAGACATGATCACAGCTACAATGCTGTCATAGAGACAGTAAGATAAAACTAATGAGAAACGTACCTAGCACCCGAAACTTTAAAAAAAAAAAAAAGAGGAAGAAATTCTCTCAAGTACTGAGACGTAAAATCTAAGAAAAAATGATATGGTATATCAAACACAGTTGGTAAGTGAAACCATAACATGATTTACGAAACTAAGAGGTTTAAAACGTAACTCAGAGTAGAGAAATTTGAATAGTAGCCATGACATTACCTTAGATTCTGGCAATGAAATAAGCCAAAAGAAAAATCTTCGCAGAACGCGTTGAACACCGAAATGGAGGAGCGAGAGGGTTTCTAAAAAAAGTTAGGGAAGAAATGAACTACAATCTCATTGAATTCCCAGCTTAAATGCTAATGACAGGAACATAAGCCCTAGATCATCTCCACCCTACAGGTGAAACGATCTGCCGAGTTCATGGATCACTGTAAATGTGAACAACAAAAGTCTCAAGATGAATGGAATCCGACGAGCTAACGTACTCAGTGTTTTAATGTCATTAATGATATTCAACCACAAAAGGTGCCACGAGTTTTGAAAATCAATAATAACCCTTACATCTTGCGTATTTACCCATATTCTATTTATAACAAGTCAATTCAACAGTAAGGAATGCAATATATTAAATACATTATAGAGTACTCGAAAATCCCTTGGGGTCAAGTCACAATCTCATGTCAGAACCTCGAGATTTGGTAGGAAATCTATTCCAAAGTGAATTGACTTTATAATCAAAGTAAAAAAGGGATAACGTTTGAATTTATATGTTTCATTATAAATGTTAATGAAAATATAAGATTATTTCGATAGGGATGATATGTGTAAAGAAGTATTTAACATTCGGTTGAATGCTTAAAGTTGCAACTAGTATATATATATACCTTATTAAAGCTAAATATCTAGACTAATATTTCCTTTTTCAATAAAGTCAGAATTTGATATTTCAAGGTAATAGGTATAAGTAAAAATGGGTTATGAGTATTAAATTAAGGTTAGTTTAATACTTCCTTATTGTATGTATATGTTGTAATGAAAATTGGAGAAAGGAATACTTACATGTACAGAAAAAAAAATATGGTGTTCACCTTTTGTATATACGAATATTGTTATAAATATTCAAGGGAAATACCTATGTAGAAGTATTTAAACATTGAAGAGTTTTAAAGGAATAAGGAAAATAAAAATTAGGGAAAAAGATAGAAAAGAGTTATTAGTGTCTTGACAATCGAAAAGTTAAGTACACCATACTATAAAAGAAAAAAGAAAAAATTTGTTCATAATTGAGGAACACTACAAATGGTATCAAAGCCCTAGTTTGAAAACTCGGTTGTCTATGTATTCACTGTTATGAGTTGAATTTTTGTGATATTAAAAATATTACTAATGTTGTATTGCTGTACAGTAAAAAGGTACTGAAAATACAATGACTGAAGAAGATGAACTGTATTTTGATCTGGGTGGTGGAGAGAACATGCAAGATCCCGATGCTCCTTTGATGGCTATGTTGCACAGGATGCAATAGAATATGGCCCAGCTAAGAAGCCAGAATGACAGGCTATCTTGGGCCAGCAAGGAGCAGGAAAAACTTATAGCAGAACTGACTTCGTGGAACAACCAAGAAGGTGAGGTTCCGAAAGGAAGATAAAATGCAGGGTCGATCTCTCAGATGATTTTTAGGAAGACGACGCCACTAGACAACAGTCTAGCCAAAAGAAGGAATTACAGGGTGAATTCTAGAAAATAAAACCTCCCTTCTATGATGGAGAGAAGGAGGAGGATGTTGAGGCATGGTTATTGAATATGATTAAGTATTTTTAGTTCTATGAGTATGAAAGAAATCTGAGAGCCAGATTAGCCATATACCAACTGCAAGGTAAGGCTACTTTGTGGTGGGAAGAAACAAAGATGGTTCATGCTATTGATCATAAAACAGTGACCTGGGAAGATTTTCAAGTTAAGTTCAAAAATCAATATTTGAACGATGCTATTATGATGACAAGGAAAAAGAGTTTCATTAACTCAAATTGGGACAACTCACTATAGATGAGTTGGTGACCAAGTTTAAAAATATGCTGCAATATGTACCTTACATCCGAGAGGAGAAGGCAAAGGTACAGAGATCTTTGAATTGTTTTCCTACTGTTTATAAGGAGAAAATAGAGTTCGATAATCCAAAAAAAATGGATGAAGTGGTGAGGAAAGCCAGATTATGTTATCAACAGTTTCATGGTAAGATGGACGATGGAAAGAGCTGGTCAAATAAAGGTGATTCCAGTGGAAAGAAGCAAAAACTAGCCTACTTGAAAAATTTTGGTAGAAACCATGAGAGAAAGAAATTTAATAAACCAAATGAAAACCAAACTGCTCAATCTCAAATTGGTTCTAAAACTATGAATGGAAATAATAAGAAAGAAGGAACTGTGGAAATGCGAGAATCATTGAAGTGTTGGGGTTGTGCAGAACCTCATCTCTTGAGGGAATGTCCACACTAAAATATTCAGATGGTTCTAAGAGATAGAGAAGCTACCACTGTAAATGATGTAGCCAGAAATATTCCCACTATCAGTGCAGCTTTGGAGAACCGACAAGCAGAGCACCATTCTACTATGGTTGAGATGGAAGGTAAGATTGTTGACCAATCTATTACAGTTTTAATTGTTCTAGGTGCTTCTTTGAGTTATATTAGTCCACAAGTTGTAGAAAAATGTAAACTCAGAACAAAGAAGATTCACCAGTCTTGGTTGGTCCAGTTAGCTACTGGTACCAAATGAAAGGTGACACATAAATTATCTCACATAGCCATTAAACTAAATGATTATCATATAGAAGTAAATCTAAACATTCTGCCATTAGGTTCCTATGATTTACTAATAGGAATGGATTGGTTAGAAAAAAAAAAGCTATGATGAATTGTTGGGATAAAACTCTGCACTACCTAGATACTGAGGTAAAACCCTTTATAATCAAAGGCAAAACAAAACCCATCTCTGTAAGAAAAATCTTAGCCCTTTAATTAAAAAGAACAACTAGAAAGGGATATCAAGTATATACTGTACATGTTGAAGAATTAGGACAAAAACCTGAGGAAAACTTGTTAGACACCTTACCAGTGATCAGAGAGTTTAAATAAGTGTTTCCGAATGAGATTCCTCATCTTCCCCCCAAAAGAGAAATTGATTATACCATTGATTTAGTGCCTGGGGTAACTCCAGTCACTAGAGCCCCTTACCGAACGAGTCCCCCTGAACTAATGGAGTTAAAAATGCAACTGCAAGAATTTTTGGATAAAGGTTACATCAGACCGAGTGTATCCCCTTTGGGAGCATCAGTGCAGTTTGTTAAAAATAAGGATGGCACCTTCAAAATGTGTATTTATTACCGTCAACTGAATAAGTTTCCTATCAAAAACAGGTACCCATTACCCAGAATAGATGACCTCTTTGATCAATTTAGGGGAGCTTCAGTTTTTTCTAAGATTGATTTATGAACTGGTTATCACCATTTAAAAATTAAGGAAGAAGATGTTAGTAAAACAGCCTTTCGAACCAGGTATGGTCACTACGAATTTGTAGTCCTACCTTTCGGTTTGAAAAATACTCCTACCAAATTTATGTGTTTAATGAATAGTGTCCTGAATAATTACTTAGACAAATTTGTACTAGTATTTATAGACGACATTCTCATCTATTCAAAAAGTGAAGTAGAGCATAAAGAACACCTAAGAATAGTATTGCAGACTCTTAATAAAAACTAGTTGTATGCAAAATTTAGTAAATATGAGTCTTATAAGGATAAAATTTAGTAATTGGTGCATATAATATCAAAACAAAGATTGGCTCTTGATGCTGAAAAGATAAATTCCATAAGAGAGTGACTTGTACCTACTGATGTATCAGCAGTAAGATCATTTATGGAGATGGCGGGGTATTATCAAAGGTTTGTAGAAAAATTTTCTGCATTAGCATACCGCATAACTTCACTACAGAGGAAGGGTACAAAATTTGAATGGACTGAAAAGTACCAAAATAACTTTGGAAAATTGAATCTGAAACTCTCTACAACACCTATATTGAAGATTGCAGACCCAAATTAGGAGTTTGTGGTATGTACTAATGCTTGTGGAGAAGGTCTAGGGGGAGTCTTGTTACAAGAAAATTCTGTTATTGCATATGAATCTAGAAAAATTAAGAAACATGAATAGAATTACAGTGTGTACGATCCTGAGTTAGCTGATGTGATTCACGCTCTCAAGATGTGGTGACACTATCTCCTAGGAAAGAAATTTATACTAATGACAGATCACATCAGCCTAAAATATTTCTTTACTCAACCATATTTGAATGCTAGACAATCAATATGGTTGTCTTTTCTGAGTGAATTTGACAGGAAATAAAACATATCAAGGGAAAAGAGAACAAAATTGATGATGCCTTAAGCAGAAATTCTTGGCAACACATAAGAAATATTGGGAGTAGTGTAAACTTTGACTTAGAAGGAAGGGTCAAAAAGGTAGAAAAACAATATTTTCACTATGATCAACTCCAAACTAAAATGTTGAAAAAGGAGATGGCAGGATACAACCAAAATCAACAAGGATAGATATGTTATAAAAATTAGTTGTATATCCCTAATGTAGATTCTTTGAAAAAAGAAATACTAGATGAATATCATAAACAACCTTATTCAAGACATCCTAGATATTAGAAATTACTTACGGCCCTGAAAAATAAATTATTTTGGACAAGAATGAAAAAGGATGTAGCAAACTATTTAGCCAGATGCATGGAATGTCAACTACTCAAAGTTGAGCATCATCATCAAGATGATCTTCTAAACCCTTTAACAATTTGAAAATGGAAATGGGACACTGTTATTATGGATTTTATAGCCGGGTTACCCAGAACAAAGTACCAGCATGACTATGTGATGGTTGTAGTAGATAATTTGATGAAGGCTGCACATTTCATACATGTTCAATCTACTTTTGGAACAACCCAAGTAGAAAATGTGTTCATGAAGGAAATTATAAGGCTACATGGAGTTCCTAAGATGATTATTTCAGACAGAGATGCCAGGTTCACTCCTACCTTTTGGAAGAGTCTGTTTGGGGGCATGGGCACTAAATTGAATTTTAGTACTACCTATCACCCTCAGACGGATGGAAAAACAGAGAGGACAAATCATATTTTGGAAGATATGATAAGAATGTATGTAATGGATAGACCAACTAAGTGGGAAGACTATTTACACCTAGTTGAATTTTCCTATAATAATAGTTATCAAACTTCCATAAATATGAGTCCATTTGAAGCACTTTATTGAAGGAAGTGTCACACTCCTTTAAGTTGGAGTCAACCTGAAGACAAGTTAATCCTAGGGCTAGATGCTTTGCAGGAAATGGAAAGAGTTGTAAAAAAAATTCAGAAAAAACATTAAAATAGCTCAAGATTGACATAAAATTTATGATGAAAAGAAGAGAATTCACCGGGAATTCAATGTGGGTGATCATGTATATCTGCGGATTAAGCCCAAGAAGAGCACTTTGCATACTAGTAGTTGTGAAAAATTGTCTCCTAGATACTGTGGGCCTTTTGAAGTCTTAGAAAGGGTGGGACCAGTGGCTTATAAACTGGCCTTACCTCTGCATGTTAAGGTCCATGATGTGTTTCATGTTTCTTTATTAAAAAAGTATGTACATGATGCTACTCACATTGTTGATTGGAATGTGATTTAGGTGGAATCAAAAGGGGAATTCCTTCCCGAACCACTTCAAATCTTGGAGCGGAAATAAATTGAGATGCGAAATAAAACTCTAGCTAGAGTAAAAGTGCAATGGAAGCACTTTACTGGTGAAGAAGCTACGTGGGAAAGAGAAGCTGAGATGATGGAAAAGTGTCCATATTTATTTTCATAATGAAGTATTTTAGTTAGCTTGTTAACACCGAGGACGATGTTTGTTTTCAGAGGGGGACTATGTAACACCCCAAGTTTCTATTCTTTTTAAGTTAGACAATTGAACAAAATCCAAAGGGGAAAGTGGACCGCAATGGAGAATTACCGTGTGGATTTTTTTTAATTATTTATTAATGAAAATAAATGAAGTATTATGTTTTCACTATGACCAGAATGAGATAAGAGATCTTAAAACCTTGATCCAAGACGATATGGATAGGTTAAGACTTTCCCAATACCTTTCAAAAAGCCTTGAAAGGAATAATTCTAAATTAGATTAAAAAGGAAAAATCTAAATTCCCCATTGAAGAGGAAAGTAATTGGGAAGAGGTAGAAAAGCTGGAAAAGCAGAGAAAGTAGCTTTAAAGTACCTCATTGAGGGAAGCCTAGGCAAAACAAGAAGAAAGCATCCTGAAAATTCTCGACGCAGAATTTAGAAACAGGCTTGGGGAAAGCATGGCTTAATTAAGCTACTCCAAAAAAGACTAAGGTTAGTATGTCCTTGGAGGATCTCAGCTCGGGGGTGAGTTATGGATAGAGAAGGACTGTAAGGTTGGGAGGACTGGTCATAAAAAGAATTGGTATGCTCACTTGATTTTACTTCTCTATATTCTATATGTATAGATGTTGAAATGATTATGAAATTATGTTGAATGGCTGGTTGAACCAAATCAAATAAACGGATAAGGTTCCGATGCATTTACAAGTTGTTATAGTAGAAGTGTTGTAAAATGTGTGGTTGCATGGGAGAACAACTTTGAAGGACCATCCGCCAGAGTATCTAAACCCTTTGAAGGTTTAAATCTGGGGATCAGTGCCTTCATAGAAATTATAATAGAAGTTAATTTACTACCAATTGTTGAACATACTGTATTATGCAGAAAAGTTGTTGAGGTATACAAATATAATTAAATTTTAGCAGCTAGCTATGAAATATCTGATTATGAAAACCCAACACTTTAAAACATCATATGTATAGAAAGATTTTAGTGTTCTGCATAATAAAACTGTGAATACAATCAGAAAATAAAAGTCCCCTCCCCCCCCTAGAAATCTGTGGAAGAAATATATATATATATATATATATATATATATATATTAAGGTGAACAGTTATAGCATATGCAATTATGGAATGAATTTTTAGAGGACATAACTGTTGAGTATTCTAATTATTCTTTTCAGAATGATTTAAATAAACAATAAACTAATAATTTATTGAAATGAAAAATAAGATAGGAAGTTGAGTAATCAACAATGAAATAAAACATAGCATTAAATAGAACATTTTATGCTGGTACTATTATTATTAGAAAAAATGGCCCATAAAAATAAACAAATTTCTGATAGGACAGATAAAACAACATAAAAGATTTTACAAAAAGGAAAATAAAATTTTCAATGTAATCATATTAAACATTGGTATTTCTGTGAGTAGAGAAAGTTGTGAAGCTTTTACAAAAATAATTTAGATAAACTGAAATCGGAGATTCAGATTTATTAATCATACATTTTACAACCTGTAAGTTATCTTCTCTCTGGGTATACTCCCTTACAATTTCTTAAGGAACATATAGATATTATGTATAATATGTAGAAAATACAACTGAATAGAAGAAGGTTAAAGTTCAAACCTATAAGAGTAGCAAACTTCATTCTATTCAATTTAGGGATTTATCATATTTTAACCATTAAAATCATAAAGTATAAAATTTCAATGGTTGTACACAAAACAAATCCATGGTGAATAAATATAACGATATCCAGCTATCAAAACCACAATAGCTAGGATAATATATATATATATATATATATATATATAATGTAATGGATGGAAATTCGAGTTTTGGGGTCTGATAAAACCCCAGATAAAAGAACAGAAAAATAAAAAAATATATAATCTTATCATTTCATCCATAACTTAATGTTCTACAATACAGCTGAATAGAAAATGTCTAAATAAGTTCTTGTATAGGAATTGCTCTGTTGGGCAAAAACAAAAGAAAACATATAACTGTCAAGGGATTTGACAACTCATTATCGAGAGTAACAAGACAAGAAAGGGAAATAGGTAGCACATTCCACAAAGACGTGTTAACCAACCCGAGCAAAGCGAAATGGGTTAGGGTCGAAGAAGAATCCTAATACATCCAAATAGAGCGTAATGTTAGAGCTATATGGGATTAACGTCATACCTACAATACGAAAATCATACATTCCACTTTCAGCCTCATATCATTTGGTTCCAAATATAAATAAATATATATATATAAACAGACTATGTGCGTAGAATAGAAATAGAGGAAAAAGATTTTAATACATGTGGAATAGGGTGTTGAAAGCGCAAAATAGAGGAAATAGAGGCCTTTAAAGTTGTGAATAGGAGTTCCTCTGCTACGTCTCACTGAACGTGAAGAATGCCAAGCACATTTAAAAATTTTGAAATCAATAAGAAATGGAATGGAACCATAATAGCAAATCATAAATGAGATTTTTCAATGCATTAGCAGAGTCATTCATACCAAAATCAACATCCATTTAGAAGAATCAAAAATCCTAACAAGACATGATCACATCTACAATTTTGTCATAGACACAGTAAGATAAAACTAATGCGAAACACACCTAGCACCCGAAACTTTAAAAAAAAGAAAAGAAAAAAAATGAGGTAAAATTTCTCTCAAGTTTTGAGACGTAAAATCTAAGAAAAAAATGATATGGTATATCAAACACAGTTGGTAAGTGAAACCATAACATGATTTATGAAACTCGGAGGTTTAAAACGTAACTCGAAGCAGAGAAATTCGAATAGGAGCAATGACATTACCTTAGATTCTGACAACGAAATAAGCTGAAAGGAAAATCTTCGCAGAACACGTTGAATGCTGAAATGGAGGAGTGAGAGGGTTTCTGAAAAAAGTTAGGGAAGGAATGAACTCCAATCTCATTGAATTCCCAGCTTAAATGCTAATGACAAGAATGGAAACCCTAGATCATCTCCACCCTATAGGTGGCGTGATATGCCGAGTTTGTATATCACTGTAAATGCAAACAACGAAAGTCTCGAGACGAATGGAATTCTACAAGGGAACATACTCAATGTTTTAATGTCATTAATGATATTCAACCACAAAAGGTACCACGAGTTTCAAAAATCATCAATAACCCTTACACCTTGCATGTTTACCCATATTCTATTTATAACAAGTCATTTCAACAGTAAGGAATGATATATATTAAATACATTATAGATTACTCGAAAATCCCTTGGGGTCAAGTCATAATCTCATGTCAAAACCTCGAGATTTGGTAGGAAATCTATTCCAAAGTGAATTGACTTTATAATCAATGTAAAAAAAGGATAACGTTTGAATTTAGATGTTTCATTATAAATTTTAATGAAAATCTAAGATTATTTCGACAGGGATGATATGTGTAAAGAAGTATTTAACATTTGCTTGAATGCTTAGAGTTGCAACTAGTTTATATATATACCTTATTAAAGCTAAATATCCAGACTAATATTACCTTTTTCAATAAATTCGAAATTTGATATTTCAAGTAATAGTTATAAGTAAACATGGGGTATGATTATTAAATTAAGGTTAGTTTAATACTTCCTTATTGTATGTATATGCTGTTATGAAAATTGGCGAAAGGAATACTTACATGTACAAAAAAAAAGATTAGGGTGTAGACCTTTTGTATATAGGAATATTGTTAGAAATATTCAAGGGAAATACCTATGTAAAAGTATTTAACCATTCAAGAGTTTGAAAGGAACAAGGAAAGTGAAAAATAGGGAAAAATATAGAAAAGAGTTATTAGTGTCTTGACAATTGAAAAGTTAAGTGCACCATACTAAAAAAAAAATTAAAAATAAAAAATAAATAAAAAATAATTTTTTTTTTTTTGATAATTGAGGAAAACTACATATTCTTCAGTAAAAATTATATTATGTGATGTAGAGTAACCTTATACAATGCTTTAATGTGAATATAGTACTTTACCTACAAAACAATGGAATTGAAGACTTTGCTTATATATCCGAGTTTTGTGATGACATCTTTATCTTCCCTACCTGAAATGCTATTATCTTCCTTTCCCTATATATTTCATTGTACTGGAAGAATGAATTTTTTGAATGGCATGGTTTTCAAGATGTGGAGCTATTTTTTGGTTTTACTTGGTATTCTCGAAGGGCTAGACATTTATAATCAATTCTGAAGGTTGTTTTATTTGAATTAAATCATGTCATTTTGAAGTAGAGAAAACTTAAGCTGCACTGTTTTGTAAAATTTCTTCAAGCAACAAAAAAATTGAAAAATCATAGTTGTTGAGACATCCATTAGATAGATGATGGAATCAAAGAGAAAAAACCTTTGATTCACACCCTTTTCCAACTAAATCGTTATGAACTTAATTTTATAAAAATAATCAAGATATGATTATGAGATATTATGTGAATAACTTGTTCTTGTGATGTGTAATGTCACAAGGGTGCTTCTAAAATCTAGCTCTCTTTTTTTGGATCCGTTATCTACTTATGCAACCCACTCGTGATTGCTAACAAACTGGATAACCTGGAAAAAACACTGTAGAGGAAATAAAATCCAAAAATTATATAATTTTTTTATGAAATGTACCTAGTTGTGAAGGAAAAAATAAGTGTTTCAATCTTTGTTTTTGAGGTTCTTTGAATTTCCTATGCGATTCAAATATTAGCTTCTGTTTGTTATTTTTCTTTAAAAAAATTATGCTTCAATAAAAATTAGATGATGTTCTGTAGAGTAACCTTATACAATGCTTTAATTTGAATATAGTAATTTACCTACGAAAAAATGGAATTGAAGACTATGCTTATATATCATAGTTATGTTATGACATCTTTAGCTTCCCCACCTGAAATGCTATTATCTTCCTCCCCTGTATATTTTACGTTACTGGAAGAATGTATTTTCTGAATGGCATGGTTTTCAAGATGTGGAGTTGTTTGTTGGTTTTACTTGGTATTATCGAAGGGCTAGAAATTTCGAATCAATTCTGAAGGTTGTTTTATTTCAATTCAATCATGTCATTTTGAAACAAAGAAAACTTAAGCTACGTTGTTTACTAAAATTTCTTCAAGAAACAAAAAAATTGAAAAATCACAGTTGTTGATACATCCATTAAATAGATGACAGAATAAAAGAGTAAAAAACTTTGATTCACACCCTTTTCCAACCATGAAATGAAGTATTCATTGGATGTGGGTAAAATGTATGCATCACCTTCACCTTCTATGAGGTTAAGAATCTACTTTTATGTTCATTTAACATATATTTATATCTATAGAAAATAGCTTCACAATCAAGAGGCTGCTTCAGCAAATGAGAAGGCAGTCTCACTATAAGTGAACAAATTGAAATATTTTTAATAAAAGAAGCCTACTAAATATGAAATATGAAACCAAGCGAGAAATGTAATAAGGACATGCCTGGAGATGATCGATCATGAACATACAAATATGAAGGTAAGAAAAAGTCAAAATCCGAGAGCAAAAATATATTTTATTTTCAACTCATCTATGACTTTGGTTCTTTAAGGAGATGAAAATTTCTTAGATATAGGTATAAAAGGTATCACACATTCATGTTTAGGAAAATATTGAAGGTGATTGTGAAATTTTTGAAGACAGTTTAAGGAAACTTGAGGGTGACCCTGTCTCATGAAAACATGCATACAGGCAACCTTAAATAAGACTAACATGTTTTAACATAGGAGGGTGTTGTAATATTGAATGTGGAAATTCTTTGACACATGTACCAACCTGGAAATTTGGCAACAAGGCCGTAATGAGAAGAAAAGCAAGAGATCAACGAGGACGTCATGGAGGATGCAGATTACAAATTACCTGCAAACAAAAAAACACAACAATAAATTACAACAATAGAACAACAATACAAAAATATTCACAAAGAAAATAAACAGCAGAAAACCAAAAATTTCTCACCTCCTCACCCCTCCGCAACACCAAGACTCTGCAAGAGAAAACAAAAAACACGACATATAACAAACACAAAAACCTCAACAAACACAACAGATAGATTTGTGTCAATGCTAATAAGCCCAAAACCTCTTCACATTTGCAGGCTGACATTTTTATAAACTAAAGTTTGGCCGAATTATTTTAAACGTTCAGCCGAACTAATATAGTCCGGTCGAACTTCTGTTGCTGGTTTTCCCATCTCTGATAAAAAATTTGTTTGTCCATGTCGTCAGTACGTTGTCAATGTAAACGGTAGAATTAGTTCAGCCAAAATAATTTGGAAAGTTCGGCCAAACTCTAGAACATTTCGGCCAAATTTTATAAAATTTCGATCGAACTCTAGAACAGTTTGGCCGAACATTTATAAAATTTCAGTTGAACTGTTGGGAAAATGACTTTTCTGCCTCCGATTCTCACAAAATTATAACCCACCTTCGCGGTTTTACCCATATACATTTTAAATACTTTTCTTCTTATAACAATGATGCATTCTCTTCATTTTTTATTTAAATTTATAATTACTTCTAGTAACTTTGGATAATAGAACAACTTTACATATATGATTCACCCGAAAAAACACATTCCTATAAATCTATTCTTTTCAAAACTCAAATTTATGATCTTTCCTTAAATTCAAATTTTATTTATGAAAAGTCTTTCTCTATAAATAAATTCATATTTAGAAAATCAACCACCTTCACATTAAAAAATAAAATTTTCCAATTATATTTCATTTACTTTGTAACTACGTGAACTTTCCACTATCTATTTATTAGCCCTTAATATGCTATGTCAACTAATGAACAAATGAACAATATGTATTGACAAAACTTTAAAATATGTATTTTTAGTCATATTATCTAATCTATTAATCAATTTGATGCAGGGGCATTAGACACTCGCCAGCAATGTAGGAGGTTTTGTCCACATGTTATGGCTAGGAGGGTTTTAACCGTTGATTTGTCACAGCTAGGTGTCACTACCTTAGCTGATTATGTTATTAGATCAGTTAGAGTCATAAGAAGTCGAATAGCTTAGTTTTCTAGCTGTCATATTTCAGTTAATTGAATTATTATGGTTAGACTGTTGGTTTCTAGAATGGTCCTCTCAGAGGAACCGAAGACTCATCAATCTATGTATATAATTGTAAAACCTCGAATGTATGAGGGGGATAGATGAGAAGAGAAAGAATAGAGAAATTCTGCAGTAACTCTGTGTATTTCAAATCGCTTCCAATTAAATAGTTCTGTGCATTATCTCAGTATCGTGCCAATTTCTTAAGTGTGAAAATATTGTCTAATTGAGAAGTGATGAACTCCTGCATGATTTCCCCTATCTCTGTTGATTGATTTCCAAATCCATTTGAATAATCCCTGCGCATTTAAAAAAAACCCTTGTGGCGTGCTCTGTATAGAAAATCATGGTTAATATTGGTCACTTTTCCCGTATAAAAGAATAACCATGTTTTATTGCATAGTTGCATCAAATTATATTGAATAGACTGTATTGAAACCCGGATTTAATCGATACAATGAAGCTCGAACCCCGACGGAACCGTAGTTTATTATTGTAGCTGGAAAACCGGAACGGATTTGCAAAGGCAGGTTTCCCCGTTCTGCACCACCTTTGTCACGGAGGCGGTATTACCGGAGTGTGGAGTGATTCCATACAGGAATCGACACTTAGCAGATTTGACGTCTGACGAAACCACCCTTTTCGTATATTTTGCGCGTTAACGACAGGATCGAAGTCGCCGAGCAGAATGAGTTCGAGCCGTTGATTCGAGAGGAGGTCATCGGACGGTCCTAGTTCGACAAAGATGCACGATATTTAGTCAGGTACAACGCCCACGTTGATTGGTCCACAGGATATAGGTGGGGCCAGATCTACGTGTTATTCCAGAGCTAGTTGTTTATAATTGTTGAACTATTTATTCGGGTTATAAATCAAATATCAAAGGTTTATTATAAAGTACAAAATGTTGAAATAGTCATAAAAAGTCCGGGAACAGTTATATAAGGCCGAAGGCATAACCATTGATTATAGGGTTCAGATATATATATATATATACATGTATAATCCAGAAGATACAATTGGAAATTTGTTGTGAAATTATTTATTCGTCAATTTCTGTGAAATTGACAAAAAAAAAAAAAAAAAGGAAAAATAACAGAGCCACGTGGGATAACGAAAGGGGAATGCGACAGAGCCACGTCTCAGTGAACAAACTCTCCTTGGCGACTTCCAATTTTGTGTGATTGCATCATTTGTGGTATCAGAGCGGGAAGTTTGAGCTGTTTGCTGACATGGCAATCCGACTTGGTAGAGGTGCTGGCAGGAGGAGACCTGTAGCCAACGCAGAGGTGTTGGAGGTGTTGCAGAGGGTCGAGGCCAGAATGGATGCCGTGGAGTGAAGACAGACCAGAGATCCTGAAGACATCAGCGAACCTGAAACAGAAGCAGCAGAAGAAATTGAAATTCCTCCTGACCTGAGGCTCCTCAGAACTGTTCTGGGGTCTGCAGTTAAGCCCAGGATCGAAGTATCAAGCTATGCAGGAGGAATGAATCTAGAGGAGCTGGTGGACTGGATAAATTAACTAAACAAGTGTTTTGATTATGAAGAAATAAGTGAAGATAAAAGGGTCAAATTTGCAGTGACAAAGCTGAAAGGACATGCTACACTTTGGTGGGATGGAGTGCAGGCAGAAAGGAGGAGAGTTGGCAAGCAACCTATCAAGAGCTGGACCAGAATGATGGCTAAACTAAAAGGTAAATTCTTACCCAGTGATTATCAGCTGACATTATATAGACAAATGCAGAACCTGAGACAGAGGTTGCTGACAGTAAAAGAATACACAGAGGAATTCTACAGAGTGAGCATAAGAGCTGGGAAATTCCAAGATACACCAGAGAAGACTGCCAGATATGTGAATGGTCTCAGACTGGAGATCCAAGATGAGATTGGTATCTTGTCTCCTAAGACAGTGGAAGAGGCATACCAGATGGCCTTGAAAGCAGAGGAGAAACTCCCGAGGAAACAATCTGCCAAGAAGAGAGGTATTTTCCGTGGGAAGGGAAGTCAGGGTGGTAGAGGAAAGCCTACACCCAGGGATGGAGCTAACAGTAGCTCACCTCAGAATGCATCTACAGAGGAGGATGCAAATGGCAGAAGGGGTTCTTACAGAGGAAGAGGAAGAGGAGGCAGAGACAGAGGCAGAGGCAGAGAGCTGAGGTGTTATAGGTGTCAAGGAGTGGGACACAAGCATTATGAATGCCCAGAGAATGTGGGTGCTGGTCCAAGGAATGTTGTTGTTTCCCAGGTTGAAGAAGAAGCAGAAATGGAAGAAAAAGTTCTTCCAGAGAGGGGAGAGTCCTTGGTGGTTAATAAGGTCCTGTTGAAACAAACCAAAGAAGTCACTGAACCTGCACAAAGGAAGACTTTGTTTAGGAGCATATGCAAAGTCCAAGGGAAATGCTGCCAGCTAATCATTGATAGTGGCAGCACAGACAATTTGATTTCCACTGAGGTGATAGGAAAACTGAAGCTGAAGACTAGGGATCACCCCACTCCCTACAGGGTGTCCTGGCTGCATAAGGGGCACCAGCTGGTTGTAAAAGAACAGTGTGAAATAGAGCTGCAAATGGGCAATTACAAGGACAAGGTTTTGTGTGATGTAATGCCCATGGATGTGTGTCATATACTGTTGGGTAGACCTTGGTAGTTTGACAGAGCAGCAGTGCATGATGGCAAGAAGAACACTTACAAGTTCTTCAAAGATGGGGTACACCATATATTGATTCCCATGGAAGAAGGAGAGCCATCCAGCAGAGTGATTGATCCAAAGACCTTGTTGCTGAGCGGGAAGGAACATCTATAGCAGATAGAAGAAGAAGAGGTAAGCTTTGCTTTAGTTTGCAAACCAAAAGTAGTTCTTACTTCTACAAAGATTTCTGATTTACCAATAGAGATACAAGAGATGTTAGACAATTACTGTGACATTGTTGTGGATGATCTACCTGATGAGCTGCCACCTGTGAGAAAGATCAACCATCACATAGATTTTATCCCTGGTTAAAATCTGCCAAATAAGGCAACCTAAAGAATTACTCCCAAGGAAAATGAGGAAATCAGGAGACAAGTACAGGAATTGGTGGACAAGGGGCTGATCAGGGAAAGTCTGAGTCCATGTGCAGTACCAACAGTATTGAGCCCAAAGAAAGATGGATGATGGAGGATGTGTACTGATTCCAAAGCAATCAATAAGATCACAATCAGGTACAGATTCCCTTTGCCCATAATTGAGGATTTAATGGACTGTTTGATTGGTGCTAAATATTTCTGAAAGATAGATTTGAAAAGTGGATACCATCAGATTAGAATAAGAGAGGGTGATGAGTAGAAAACTGCCTTTAAAACAAATAAAGGACTGTATGAATGGATGGTAATGCCTTTTGGGTTGTCAAATGCACCTAGCACTTTTATGAGACTTATGAATGAAGTATTGAAAGATTTCATTGGTAAATTTGTGATAGAGTATTTGGATGATATATTATTTTTCAGCAGAACTAAAGAGGAACATTTGAGGCGTCTTAATCATGTCTTGAAGAAGCTGCACCAAGAGAAACTGCTGATAAATTTAAAGAAGTGCTCATTCATGAAGGAAGATCTGGTGTATTTGGGTTTCGTTGTTTCTACAGAAGGATTGAAGATGGACCCAGAAAAGGTTAAGGAAATTGTAGAGTGGCCTTCACCCAGAAATGTCTTTGAGGTAAGGAGTTTCCATGGACTTGCTAGTTTTTACAGAAAGTTTATAAGAAACTTCAATAAGATTAATGCACCCATAATTGAGACCATAAAGAAGAGCAAACAACCATTTAAGTGGACTTCTGAAGTAGAAAGAAACTTTGAAGTTTTGAAGCAAAAGATAACAGAGAAGCCTGTTTTAATTCTGCCTAATTTCACCAAACCATTTCAAGTAAAATGTGATGTCAGTGGGGAGGCCATTGGGGCTGTTTTGAGTCAGGATGATAGGCCTATAGCCTATTTCAGTGAGAAGTTAAATGACACCAGGAGAAATTATTCCTCTTATGAGAAGAATTCAATGCAATTGTTCAAGCACTGAAGAAGTGGAGACATTATTTGATGTCCAGGGAGTTTGTATTGTATTCTGATAATCATGCTTTGAAGTATATTGTACAACAACCCAAGTTGAAACACAAGCATGCTAAATGGGTTGAGTATCTCCAAAGTTTTAATTTTGTTTTGAAACATATAAGTTGCCAAGCCAATAAAGTAGCTGATGCTTTGAGTAGGAGACATTTGCTTGTTCAAGAGACTAATTTTGAAGTTGCAGGATTCGATTTTCTCAAAGAATTGTATAAAACAGATCCTGATTTTAAAGAAGCATTTGAAGCATGTAGTAACCCTGTTCTAACAGATAGAAGCTAGTGGCTGGATTTTTTCTGCAGGAAGACTTGTTATTCAGAAAGAACCAACTGTGTATACCAAAATGTTCCATGAGAGAAAATTTGATCAAAGAAAAGCATAGTGGTGGACTTGCTGGACACTTTGGTACTGAAAAGACTTATGAGAAGCTGAGTCACTTTTATTTCTGGCCCAAGATGAGAACATAAGTGGAAAATTTTGTGAAGAATTGCAAGATTTGTCAATATGCCAAAGGAAGGAGCCGAAACAATAATTGTATACCTTAGACAGATCCGCATGTGCCTTGGGACATACTGAGTATGGATTTTGTTCTAGGATTGCCCAAGACTCAGAGAGGGAATGATGCAATCTTTGTTGTAGTGGACAGATTCTCCAAAATGGCACATTTTATTCCATGCTATAAAACTAGTGATGCCACCCATGTTGATAGCTTGTTTTTCAAAGAAGTTGTTAGATTGCATGGGTTGCCCAAGAATGTTGTTTCAGACAGAGACACTAGATTTGTGGGTCATTTTTGGAGGACACTGTGGAAGAAACTTGGTACCAAACTGAGTTTCATCTCAGCTTATCATCCTCAGACTGATGGAAAAACCGAGGTAGTGAATAGGAGTCTGGGAAATTTGTTGAGAAGTCTTGCAGGAGAGCATCCCAAGCAGTGGGACCATATTTTTCCCCAAGTAGAATATGCATATAATGATTCACCAAACAGGAGCACAAGGAAGACTCCATTTCATATTGTTTATGGAATGCACCCCAGAGGAATATCAGAGTTAAGAAATCTGGGAAGGGCAGAGCTGAGAAGTGCAGATGGTGAAGAATTTGCTTCAGAGATCCAGGCCATACATGAACAAGTGAAACAAAAACTACAAGGCAGCAGCATCAAATACAAAAATATAGTAGACTTGAGTAGAAAAGAAGTTCACTTTGAAGTAGGAGACTTGGTTTTGGCACACTTGAGAAAGGAGAGATTCCCAAAGAAGCAGTATAACAAATTGAAGTTCAAAAAGATTGGGCCATGAAAGATACTTAGGAAGTTTTCTGCAAATGCTTATGAGATTGAATTACCACCTGGTGTTGGAATATCTCCCATTTTTAATGTTGCAGATTTGTACAAGTATGAGGATGATGGTGCAGAGGACAAGTCAGCAGACAAGGAACAGATTGAGTGGAAAGAACAACTACCCACAGCACAACCATTGCAACTAGAGAAGATATTGGATAAAAGACCATTCAGAAAGACCAGAGGACGAGAATACTATCAGTATTTGATCAAATGGAGGGATAAACCAAAGGAATATGCCACTTGGATGACTGAAGAAATGTTGCAGAAGATAGGCATATCAGTGGAGGAGCTCATGGACAGGAGCCCATGAAGAAAATTTCCCTCGGGAGTCTGATGCAGGGGCATTAGACACTAGCCAGCAATGTAGGAGGTTTTGTCCACATGTTGTGGCTAGGAGAGTTTTAATCGTCGAGTTGTTACAGCTAGGTGTCACTACCTTAGCTGATTATATTATTAGATCAGTTAGAGTCATAAGAAGTCGAATAGCTTAGTTTACTAGCTGTCATATTTCAGTTAATTGAATTATTATGGTTAGACTGTTGGTTTCTAGAACGATCCTCTCAGAGGAAACGAAGAGTCATCAATCTATGTATATAATTGTAAAACCTCGAATGTATGAGGGGGATAGACGAGAAGAGAAAGAATAGAGGAATTCTGCAGTAACTCTGCGTATTTCAAATCGCTTCCAATTAAATAGTTCTGTGCATTATCTCAGTATCGTGCCAATTTCTTAAGTGTGAAAAGATTGTCTAATTGAGAAGTGATGAACTCCTACATGATTTCCCCTATCTCTGTTGATTGATTTCCAAATCCATTTGAATAATCCCTGTGCATTTAAAAAGAAAAAAAAAACCCTCGTGGCGTGCTCTGTATAGAAAATCATGGTTAATATTGGTGAATTTTCCCGTATAAAAGAATAACCCAGTTTTATTGCATAGTTGCATCAAATTCTATCGAATAGACCGTATTGAAACCCAGAGTTAATCGATACAATGGAGCTCGAACCCCGACGGAACTGTGGTTTATTACTGTAGCAGGAAAACCGGAACGGATTTGAAAAGGCGGGTTTCCCCGTTCCGCACCACCTTTGGCATGGAGGCGGTATTACCAGAGTGTGGAGTGATTCCATACAGGAATCGACACGTATCAGATTTGACGTCCGACGAAACCACCCTTTTCGTATATTTCGCGCGTTAACGACAGGATCGAAGTCGCCGAGCGGAATGAGTTCGAGCCGTTGATTCGAGAGGAGGTCATCGGACGGTCCTAGTTCGATAGAGATGCACGATATTTAGTCAAGTACAACGCCCACGTTGATTGGTCCACAATATATAGGTGGGGCCAGATCTACGTGTTATTCCAAAGCCAGTTGTTTATAATTGTTGAACTATTTATTCGGGTTATAAATCAAATATCAAAGGTTTATTATAAAGTACAAAAGGTTGAAATAGTCATAAAAAGTCCGGGAACAGTTATATAAGGCCGAAGGCATAACCATTGATTATAGGGTTCAGATATATATATATATACATGTATAATCCAGAAGATACAATTGGAAATTTGTTGTGAAATTATTTATTCGTCAATTTCTGTGAAATTGACAAATAAAAAAACAAAGGAAAAATAACAGAGCCACGTGGGATAATGAAAGGGGAATGCGACGGAGCCACGTATCAGTGAAAAAACTCTCCTTGGCAACTTCTAGTTTTGTGTGATTGCTTCACAATTACCATTTATATTGTGCACCAAATCAAATTCCATCCCACTAATGGATATATGAAATAAAGAAATTTAATATTTTTTATTTTTTTCAAACAAATTTAATAACTATAACTCAAACTTATATTTTCAACAAATCCCTACCAATTAAATTACTATAACTAAAATTTATAAGTTTGAAAAACCCCTACAAAATCTCATATAATTTGAAAAAACCCTACGAAATCTCTTACTTATATGATTTTAGGTAATACATTTTTTTAAGGTGATTTTAGGTAATACCTATAACATAGTGCAATATTAACGGTAATGCCTAAGAAAGGAACCTCGCACACATTTCCATTTTTTGACCGTCAAACTAGGCGTTATCTACAAAGGGCACGATTTCTTCATTATGGTGAAATTATCGCAGAATCAGGTGAAAAAAATTTAATGATTTTTGGTGGAATTCATTGAAAAATTCAACGATTTTAGTTAGAATGTAGTGAACTTTTTTTCGAAGAAATCTAATCTTCGAAGTGTTTAAATCATTTAATTTAGAAATAAATTCAATACAATAAAAAACACGTAAACACCCGAAATCCTAAAACTTAATAACCATATTAAAAAAAGAAAAACATTATGCTACATTTTTCAAAAATTTACCAAAATTTACATTGTTTACCGACTACTGGTCAGCAGAATACTGACTACCACGAGCTTCGTCTAGTGCTTTTCTTTTAATATTGGGATTTGCACACCCTTCACCCAATTGCAATCCATATTATCGAAATTGCTCTTCTCACCCAATCCAAATGGTAATCCTCGTTAACCAAATTAAAATAAGCTCTCCATTTTTTATGTGTGATGGAGACTTCACCATGAAATCATAAACGGGTGACCCATTATTTTTTCTTTTGGAGCAGATTTTGCTGCAGGTTTTACTCGAATTAGGTTAGAAATCCAAAGAAATATATAATTTTAAGTTGTTGATTTTACGTTACGCAATTTTTTTAAAATTTTTTATAAAATTGAATTCAGTTTTTAGTTTAGAAATGTAAATCATCTTAAAAAGAAAACATTATAATTTCACCAAAATCTTGATGTTGAATTTGTAAGAAAAAAAAAAATAAGCAATTAAGATTTATTTTTTAATATTTAATTATATAGATAGGCATGTCAATCTTAAAATTGAGTGTGGAAGACTTTAATTTAATTATCAGTATTCTAAAAATTATTAGGTGGATGATAGAGACTTAATTTCCATGAAATATTCTAGAATATTCATTGTAATATACACAAAGTAAAGGTTTAAATTTCTCTCCAAAGTAGATATGTTTTTTTGGGACATGTGATATTGATAATCCATTGTGTTAGCTCAAGATATTGTAACAAAACCTATTTACATATTAAGAATTTCCATGATAAAATTAGGATAAATGGACATGGTGTAAATGTATAGATGTTTAAATTATATTATTTATTTTTATAATAATAACGATGTTATAATTTAGTGAATTTGCATGATTCTCTTTAGTAATGTGAGATATGATGCAGTGGTTTGATGTTTATTATGAATTGATGTGTAACTCTAGTTTATTGGTCACTATATAGTTCCACTAATATCCTATGCCATCTATGCTTTTATATGTATTTTAATTAATTACTTCAATAAATGTCTTTATTTGAAAATAAGATTTCTGATCTCTTAAATTAATTACCAATAATTAATAAATAGGTAGCAGTGATTTAATTTCTATGGTGAAATATTTTCAATAGTAATAAAGATATAAAGTAAGTGTGTTTTTTTTCTTTTTAATCTAATTAAAAATATGTTATAGAAGTAAATTAATATAAAAAATATATATTTAAAAAGTTCACTGTAGAATAAGTTGTAGTTCTTTGGGCATGTGGTATTGAGAAACCATGACATTCTAATAAAGTCTATATGTTACAAATCCCTTTGGTAAATTGCAAGGGAAATATCTAGGTTTAAAAATATAGTGATGTGTTTCTATATGTATATAAGTTCATCTTATATTTTTTTCCTCATTATTATTTATAATACACTAAAATAAAGTTATTGTTCTCAGATGCTATCTATAGTCCAGTATGAAGGAGAATGAGAGAAATATGAGGAAGATATGATGATGTAATGTAACATTTAAAAATAATAAAATAATGCTTACATTAACAAATTAAAAAATATTATAGACCACTATGGAAAAAATGTTGTAACTAATGGTATTCTTATGTAAACATTTTGATTCTATCAAATTACATAAACTCCAAACCTAGTAAGCTTCCAAAGGAGTCAACTCTCTTGATATGGAAACTTATTTCTATAGTGAAAAGAATACTAGTACAAAATGGCTAATTAGTTACTAAAAAAAGGACTTAAATTTTCATATAAATGACTATTTTCTGGTTGGTGACCAATAGTAGCTAATCATTAATTTAGTCATTGATTTTATTATTAATTTAGTCATTGATTTGGTCATTAATCGTCACAATTAGAGACAAAGTATACAACAAAATATATTGCTACATGATCATTTGAGAAAACTAGTTAATGACCAATTAAATATGAAAAAAATGTTTGTGGTGTTATAAGATATCGTAAATTAGCTATTAATAGTCATATAAATGCAAATTTTAGTCATCAATTGAAATCGATTAATGACTGAAGAAATATGACTAAATTTTAGTTGTATTATAAGATACTCTTAATTAGCTACTAATAGTAGTATATATGAAAAATTTAGTCGTCATTTGTAATAAAAAATTTATAATTTACAGTAAACATTTATTCATTATATAAACATCTAATTTAGTAGTTTATATTCACTTAATTTACTTTCATTAATAATCATTATAAATGACTAATTTAGCCGTATATTCATTTTATTTGTGTTCATCATTAATCAATATAAACTACTAATTTAGTAGTTTTAAATTTATTTTGTGTTCATTATTAATCAACATAAATTAATTTGTATGATTTAAAAAATGTCATATAATGTGCATGTTCATCTAATATGAAAAGACAAAGTCTCATATTTCAATTACAATACTAAACAATACCAAGTGAAACTATAAATAATTTCAACCACATAGATTGTATTATATGAGATGTCAAAGTATTACAATATGATTTTCCAACTTAATATTGGTTGGACTACAATTAACACATGAAATGGTGTTCAATCACTTCAAAACATAATCATTGTGTTTTCAAGGCATTGCAAGCGAATTCATCAAATGTGAAGACTTGACCATCAATATTTATATGTCTGTCTTATGTGGGATATTGGCTCCAAGAGTATTACCATAACAATTCACCTCTCTTTCTTTTCACATTTGTCGTTCCAATGTTATGGGTCCCCTATTTTTTCAATTCATGCTTTTTAGCATCAATACTGAGTTCACTTTCTAAAAAAAATAAGACACAATGTAGAGTGTAAAACATGAAATACAATGAACACTAGAATATAAACTAAATTATATTAAAAATATTTTATACGACATGTACCTCAACATCAGCAATGTCAAAGCCATTTTTCCCCATACAAGTAAGAAACTCGAACAAATTTTCCTCATTGGGGCGATAATTGCCACTATAATGTGGCCAGATAACATGTATAAACAAAGAAAATAAAATGTCCCCATATATAGAAAATAACACCTTATTAACTTATTATTCAACTTTCAACGAAAGGTTAGGAACAATCATGTCAACTAAGTTATATGCTAAAAAACTGAAGTTGTAGATAACTTGTGAAAACAAATATTCTGAGTTGTGATGTTTTATCCTTGTAATTTTATTCACAAAAACATTTCATTTTGTAATGCATGGACTTATTCGAGTATATAAACAGATGTGCTCAAATAACAACATGAAAGTAACTCTTTCTGATAGTCATGAAAATATTTTAACATAAAATAGCTATAGGGATTCCAATCAATATAGTGTAATACTAATTTCATCTTCAATCTTTGGTTGTAGTTTAAATGGACATGGTACTAAGTATTTTCAATTTCATAGTTAAAAGACAAAAAAAATCAAAAGAAAAGTAAAAAATACAATCAAATAATAAAGAGAGGATATCATGGAATGGAAATTTCAATTATAAAAAATTTCTTTACTTGTCCAGTGATGTCGTGTCTGGCATTCCTAAAACATTTTCTTGCCCAAAATAGCCTTGAGGTGAAATAATCACAACATTAAAAACCATAGTAATTCCTACTAGAAACATTTCCAAAATCGATGGCTTAGGTGTCTAAGAGATCTCTAACATCGAATGAACCATATCTAAGATGTGATACACATTGTCTCCCCATCCTTTTTCCAATCACATTTCCTATAACCTACCCACAACAGAGCTAAGTAACAATCAAACAAATACATTGACATTTGTTTTTATCTTTTATATCTATAAAAGTTGAATCTTATTTGTTTCATGAACATATAAATTCATATTTAAAGCCTTCCTGATATATGAGAAAGTATCAATCAAATAGAACATCAGAAAAATTGACCTCAATGAGGTCCTCAATAAATTTTTGCAATATCAATATTTTTCTTGTTGTGAAATCTTGGGTAGAAAAAAGAACATATATAAAAAAGAAAAATTCATATATTACTTACGGTCAAACTTTGTATATGGTGTATTCTTAAGCAGTTTTTTAAGATGTTCCTCTCCCTTTACCAAAGTGAATTATAGCTTGGTTAAACTATGTATCCTTTTATTCATCATCAATTTCTGCAAGATAAATGTGACACATTATTCTTTCCCATTTCTCAACATGCTACATATGATAAATTGAAAGTTACATAAAACCAAAAGAAAACCCTTTTCTAACCAAAACAAACAAAGAAACAGTGTCTCTAATAAAAATTCATTATAATATTAGAAAATGAAAAGAGAGTGGACCATTTTTGATGTTTTACTTTGCCTATTTTTGTTATGAAAGTGCTCGAGCATCAAGAACCAACAAATGTGAGGGAATTCGTAAATGTGAAAAAAATTGTGTTGACCTAATTTGTAGACTTCTTCAAAATGATGTGAATGGTGACATATTCAGATGTGGTAAATCTCTTAAGAAGAAATGCAATGTATTCTAGTAAATTACATTGCAATGACTACCATGGCCCTCCACGGGTTATAGGCACTCAATATGTTAATCTTCATGATGAAAGAGAGCTGGAAACGATAAGTATGGGTGGTCCTAGTTTGTATGGTGGCTATCTTCAAACCAAGGTCATCATCTCAATGAACCTAGGTTCTAACATGGTAAACCTGGATCCGGTCTTCACCCAGTTTCATTCCATGATACTTTGTTAAGACTCAAGAGGACATAATTGTGCTTCATCTTATAATAGCGTTTATTTTGAGGTTATAAATAAATATTGTCCAAAGAAAATGGATTTTTGTGCTCCAAGAGATATGGATAATTTAAATGATAAAAATTATACATTTTTTTTCCCAAGATTCAAATGTAGGGATACATTTTGTGGATTTTACAAATAAGTAGAATGAGAGAAATAATCCATGAGGAGAATATACTAGTCATTGTGATTAGGGAAATACTTGGAGATAATAAGACTATTTAGGTTCAAATCAAAGATGATGTTGATTCTTGTAGCTCCTCAATTGTTGGTAGTTTTTAAGGTAGGAATTTCAGTTCTTCAAGGGTGGGGTCCTTCAACATAATCGCATCTTCCTTGCACCTATCACCCAAAAGAAAAACATAATCAAGAAAGAGTAAATATTTCAAGTTTAGGGAAAATAACTTTTGTATAGTTGTCAAGCTTATAGTCATTTTTTACTCTGTTATAACTCTATTGAGACCAACTATGCTATATTAAGAAATGGAAGAGGAGCCATTAGTCATACCTACCGATGGTCTCTTGTAGGCATGATAGAAAAATATGTTGAGCCATTAATTAGAATTGCACATATATTGAGGAAAGAAAATTCATTATATAGTTAACCAATTGGACATTGAACCCTATATGGATGAGTAGCCCTAAATAAAACAACTCTTCTCTATCATATGCGTTGGAAAGAGAAACTCACTAACATTACTTGTAATTTTTTAGTTTCATGTTATAATTTCCTTCTTGGGCAACTCCTATTCCGTAATGGATTTGTTTCCTAGGAAGGATGCAAAATTGTTCTAAAGACATGGAATTAGCTTAGTGGATTTTGTCCCTACATTACTAAGGAACTCAGGAGCCTTGGGAGCATCCATAGTAGCATCCTCCAAATGTAACAATAGCATACATTTTTTAGTAACTAATTAGACATTTTATGCTAGAAGACCAAGATGTCATGGACTATGTGCAGAGGAAGATTCAAGAGCCTCCATCAAATGTAGCTACTGCCACAAAGAAAAAGTATAGAAAAGGGGAAATCAAGGCAAAGATGATTATTTGGGATTATATTCATAAGCACTTGGTTTCTCACATTTCTTAGTTGGAGACATCTAAGGAGATGTATGATAATCTGGTGAGCATGTTCAAGGCTAGCAATGCTAATCAAATCCTCTTCTTAAAGAATCAATTAAAGAATATCAAGAAGGGTAAGGATGAATCTATTCAATCCTATTTTACCAGGCTTGCTGAAATCAGGAATAAGCTCCTAGCTATTGGGGAATAAATATCTGATTGAGAGAAGGTTATTATTGCACTTGGAGGTCTCCCCCATGATTGGAATGTATTCGATACCCCTATTCTTAATAATAATGTGATTCCTAATTTTGATGAAATATGGACAAGATGCACTCAGGAGGAAATGAGAATGATGGAGTATGCCTCTAATTGTAATGTAAGTGACCCTACTACCTTCGTCGCTCATGAAAATAAGAACCATGGTGGACCGGGAAATGAAAACCATGGTAGAGCGGGGCTCAAAGGAAGGAAGGGAAGATGTTACACTTGTAACAAGTCTGGTCACTATGCAAGAGAGTTCCCTAATAGAAGGGACTCTCCCAGGTATGATGACAACAACAACTAGAGAATGAATGGAAGGAACAACATGTTCCAAGGAAAAAGGAAGGGTCCCTCTAAGCATAGTTGAAATGGGAAAACTTTCAAGAGGTCAAGAAATTCCAAGTACAATGAGTCTAATATTGCTAATAATAAGAGAAATGAATTTATTCTTGTATCTGCACTCTTTTCTGCATCTCCACCTGACACCTTGGATGTCTAGTTTATTGATAGTGGTGCTTCAAGGCACCTCACTGGTTATAAAGAAGCCCTTTCTGATTTGGTTGAGAAGGATACTAATCTGTAAAATATCCTTGTAGATAATGCCACCTATCCTGTGAAAGGGACAGGGACTGTGACCTGTTTGGTCAATTTAGTGTGTCCTAAATTGCTGCATTTAATTTGTCAATCTGGGAATCGTAAGCTGATGAAGTGCGGCGCACTATATGTGCAAGATAACCTATTTCTTAACTTTTGTCGTTTTTGGTTTTTCTAAGGTGAAATGGAAATTCTAAAATGAAAAGCAAGTTTGGTTATATTTGTTCAAGGAAGTGATATCCCCTATAATGATTTACCAACTTGAAACTTTAAAAGCAAATTGAAAATTACAATGACAAGACTTTGAAAGAAAATGAAAATGTACTGATGAAATGAAAAGATGTTGCTAATCCAATAAATCAAAACAGTAAACTAGTGAACATGAAAATCAAACTATTCTTGCTGCTGACTAAACACAAAGGAAACTATGTTTAAGGAAATTAAAAATTGCAATAAAATAAATCTAAATCAGATTACATCAATTTATCTTCTGACCCTTCATCATTAGTCCAGCTATGATTTTCGGAAGTAATCATAAACAACTTGAGTAACTGATATTTAATTTGCAGAAAGTAAACTAATACTAAACCACACATTTCATAATGCAATCCCTCACCATCAGTCCAGCTGTGGCTTTCGGAGGCAACTGAAGATGCTATGAGCAGCTTAATATATCTAAATTTGCAGAAAAGAAACTAATACTAAAATACACATTTCATAATGCAGTCCCTCACCATCAGTCCAGCTGTGGCTTTCGGAGGCAACTGAAGACGCTATGAGTAGCTTAATATATCTAAATTTGCAGAAAAGAAACTAATACTAAACTACACATTTCATAATGCAGTCCCTCACCATCAGTCCAGCTGTGGCTTTCGGAGGCAACTGAAGATGCTATGAGCAGCTTAATATATCTAAATTTGCATAAAAGAAACTAATACTAAACTACACATTTCATAATGCAGTCCCTCACCATCAGTCCAGCTGTGGCTTTCGGAGGCAACTGAAGATGCTATGAGCAGCTTAATATATCTAAATTTAACTACTGAAGCAGATAAGCAAAACTGAAATGAACAAAGCTAGACTGAATTTAAACAAAAGCTATGAAAAGCAAATTAGCAGCAGAACAATGTTAGATCCATGTCATTAGTCAAAAAGCTATAAAAATTCCCGGGCTGCCTATCTATAACCTGCACAAGAACACTGATCAGTGATTAACAATCATAAATCATGAAAGACAGAAATGAAATGGAAATTATGGAAATATATGAACAGAAATGAAACAAATGCAATATATGAACATATGAATGGATTATGACACAATGGAATGAAATTAAAATCACACACTAATACACAAAACCTTAGCTGAGCAGGGGCCCTCTACATCAGCTTTGGCAACGGTCTTCAAACACGAATTAAGTTGAAAAACAGAGTCTTCTCATATTAAAAAGCAGTTCATTACAGAATGGTAATGTTACGGCACAAGTGCAGCGTAATCACTACAGAGCAGACTAAAAGATAACAGTGACTACATTCACTAACATCAACTATCAACTAACTTTTTGTGCGTATGCAAGCGCAACATATATAACAACAAACTGTAACTGTCTCCTAAAGTTCATGCTGGCAGAGAGCACGTAGACCACTACGTCCACAGATATAGGAGCATGGCCGTGTTGGAAAGTGAATCTACGGAAGGTGGATGCTTGAATTCGACTCCAGAGCTCTGCACAGATGTCGATTTAACCTCCGCAGGCTTAGAAATGGCCGTATGGATCTTTATGTGCCACGAAACAGAGTCCGGCCGACATGAAACTCCATGGTTGACTTCCATGTGTACGCCTTTGACCGCGGCTTCTTTGGACGAGTTTGCTTGAACCAATAGGACACGAACCATGTCCACGTCATTCCTAGCTTGCCCATGTGGCTCGTTTCCCTTGTAGACACCTGTAGCATAGAGTTCCACAAAATAGCTGCGGAAAGTTGCAGCAGCTGCGGAAAGTGGCAAGATTCCGTAGCTAAATGAACAAAATCTAGATCAAATAGAAAACACAAAATATAATTAAAAACCATGTTAGATACCCTTTTGCACATGATATTGACAATTTGGGAGGTTTAGGTGAGTGAAAAAGGTATGGAAAAGTGTATGGAAAAGATGAAAATTTGGGACTCAACATACCCCCACTGTGAAGGTGTTGCATGTCCTCATGCAACCAAAATTTTGATACTCTTTGTTCAGTTCATGTGCCTTGATACTTCAGCCAGCACATCCAATCCCCTTCTCTTCTTCTTTGGTACTGCCATCATTTTGGGTTTCTTCATTAAGCACCTAAATTTGATATTCACAAGTGCTCTGCTCAATCTCTGGCATTTCCTTTTCAATTTCTTATTCTTCTTTTGCCATATTCCCAAATGTAACATAGTATTATCATGGATGATCTTGTCCAGTTTGCCTTTTTCTTTCAATGTTTCATTTTCATTTTTGATGTGCCGATTTAAAAGCTCCAGCTCAAAAATTTCCTGTTTTAATGACTGAACTAAATCATCCTGCAATGTATGAGGCTGAATGGAAGAGGTACTTGGACATGTGGCTGCCTTTTCCAAGGATTCTATATAGTCATATACCTCCTGCTGCTTGGGGTCTACTTCCGGTGTCATTTTCATTGGGCTGTCCCCAAAATGCTGTAAAGGAGAATTATGTTCAAAATCTGGCCGAGGAGGGATTACATCAATATTTTGCTGAGAATAAGATGGAGTATGCTCATTGTCCGATTGGGAATGAAAGGAACCAGGTTCACTAACTGACTGAGATGGACTATGGTCAGTTGGGGACTGTTCAGATGTCTCCTCACCCAAATCAATGAAATGAGGACCCTTAATTTGCGTTTTTCTCAATTTCCCCTTAAGCCTGCTGCTTCTCCTCACACGCTGTGGTACACTACCCTTTTGTTCTTGTTTTCCTGTCTCTGCCTTCTTGGATATAGATGACTGTTTTTGAAGATAAACTAATCTTTCAGATAGTATTTGGTGATCTTCTTCTTCAGAAGAAGGAGTTTTATGGACAGCCTCAATAATTTCTTTCCCTTTTGGTATTATTGGCTTCTTAGCTTTAATTTCCTTCTTCTTCCTTTTTACCAATCTCTCTTCCCTATCAGTTTTTTTCATAGTAGTAGTAGAAGTATTTTGGATTTCTTCTATTGTTCTTTTCCTTCTACTTCTCTTTGCTGTGCTAGCTGCGGGAATTTCCTGAGTAGGAGTAATTTGGGTTTCAACATTCATTCTTTTTCTTCTACTCCTTCTAATTGAACTACCTTCAGGAATTTCCTGAGGTTCTTCAAAGAAGTTTCTAACTAGGAATTTTTCCCATGTATCTTTTCTTCCTTTAGCTCCTTTTCAATCAGAATTTTTATAAGGCCGTGGTGATAAAGATGAGGCTCTACATCTCCTAAGTGTTTTTGAACAGTCACAGCCATTTTCTTTAAGCTATTGAATAGAAAATAAGGGAGATTGAGAGTTTGGTTTTCAAGAAAATTCATCAATAGCCTGGTATGGCACATGTACATAGACCCAAAACAGCCTTCACATGTAATAAATTTCTGAACAATTAGTATTAAAGTGGCCCATTATTCTTTTATTGCATGCACAGGGATTCCTCTTTTGAAAACAGTTATGTCCATACCTTGGTTTCGTAGGATTGTTCTCCATGCCTCATCACTGATGCTTTTACTTTTGAACCAACGCTCTCCCTCCTGAAGAAGTTCTGTGGTTGTTGCTATTGATGCTTCATTGACCGAAAACTTGAGGTCTCCAATTTCTGCTTCCGAGCCATCAAATGACCTTGCAAACGCTTTCGTAACTTCTTTGTGGTAACCTCTGAATTTCTGAATAAAACGCAGCCATTTAGCTTTCTTCAATATCTCTTTTGCTTGCGGATATCCCACTATAAACTTTGGTCCTTCCGGCTCTGCTCTTAGCAACTTACCCATTTCACTTTTATGTGCTTCACTAATTTGCCTCTGTGAGGGTTTAAGTGGAAATGGAACGACTGAATACACAGGATCGAGCACAATGACTATGGGAATGTATCATAGAATGGAAATGAGCACCATAAACGGAATGGAGTAAGACTGTGGGTAGATATACGGAAGTGAGAATGAGAAAAAGGAGCGAAATGGAGTGAAACAGGGAGTGAGAATGAGTAAAGTGGGGTTTTGTAAACACGACAGAGACACGACAAAGAGGTTAACAAAGTATAATGCATTCGGCCGCGTTTTGAATTTTGGTGGCTGTGTGATAAATATGAACACGTTTCAATCAACGGTTATGAAGTTATGCGGCTTGTAAGAGTCCTTTGTCAACTCAAATACGTCTCATTATCTCCGGTGGGATATTGGAACATGAGTGAGAATCGGAATTTCAATGATGAAACCGTTTATGAATGAATGCAAGAGGATAACATGGAGATTGTGACCGGTTACGGAACTGTCAATACAATTATTGCGCGTAATGGGTAGAGCTCATGGTTTAAAATTATATAAAAATGTGTTTTTCAACACTATTTGAAATAAACTTTATTCATACCTTTGGAATCCTTGCTTTTGCCCTTGGTCTTCAACTGATTGATCTCCATTGGTGTCTTGAATGTTCCATTGATCCTCTCACCTGCATTTTATTTTGTAATTATGAAATTAACATCTGACTGTACATTCTCTTTGAAAACAGAGTAGTAGCTACGAAATCTGCTTCTGGCTGCGGAAACTGGAGTCAGCTGCGGAAACAGATGTCAGCTGCGGAAACTGACACAGCTATTACTTGGTTGAATATAAATGAACAAATGACAAATGACCAGATGGAAATGGTCATGAAAAAGATTTTTATTGATGGAATGGATGAAATGAAGTGGAATGAAGTGAAATGAAATGGAATGAAGTGAAATGAAATGGAGTGGGTGGTAAAATGAAATGAAATGAAAGAGAGATTTTTTTTTGGAAAATATAGAGTGTCAGGTGTCCCTGATTTTCACCCTATATTTTCTGCATAAGACTGCCAATCAATGATTGGTTTTCAGGCTTATACCATTTTTTTTTTTATTTTTTTTTTTTTAAACTTGAAAAACAAAAGCTAGGCTGGTGGAGAAGAAGAATTCTTCTGTACCAGCCTGATTGCGGAACTTTCTTGAAACATCTTGACAAAATCCTCTTTAGAGAGTGGCTTATGATAAACTTTCAATCTATGGCCATTCACAATAAGAGGAGTTTGAAACTCATCAATGGTCTTGGTTCTTACAGCTCCATTGCTGAAGATCTTATCAATCTCATATGGCCCAAGCCAATGAGTCTGAAATTTCCCTTGAAAATATTTAAACTTGGAATCAAATAACAATGCCCAATCTCCTTCTTGAAACTTCTTCTCTTTGATATATTTGTCATGCCATTTAGTTCTTTGATATTGAACCAGATCAGTTCTTAGAATTGCTTCTTGTCTGATCTCATCTAGCTCATTCAACTGCTCCATTCTATGCTTTTGGGCTTCTGATAAGTCCATCCCCAACTGAACTGCTATCTTGAAGGTCTTGACTTGGAACTCAATGGGGAGAAAGACTTCTTTCCCATAAACAAGTTCATAGGGAGAATGTCATGTTGTATTTCTCCATGTAGTTCTATAGGCCCACAAGGCTTCAGGAAGCCTTTCTGCCCAATCTCTTCTATGTAGATGAACAGTTTTGGTGATGATACTTTCAAGAACTTTGTTTGTAGACTCCACTTGACCATTTTCTTGTGGATGGTAAGGAGCAGATCTTCTGTGCTTGATTTTGTATTCTTCCATCAACTTCTCCACCAAATTGGATGTGAATTGGCTCCCCTGATCTGTCACAATTTCTCTTGGAACACCAAAGCGAGTAAAAATATCCTCATAAAGAAAATGAAGAACTGAATTTTCAGTAGCAGATACTAATGCTTTAGCTTCTACCCATTTAGTAACATAATCAGTGCAAACCAATATATACTTCTTTTGCTTAGATGGTGGATTAATAGGTCCAATGAAATCTAAAGCCCATTTTTCAAAGGGTTCAATGAGTACCTGTGTTTGCAATGGCATTTCATTTGAAAGGGTAGGTTTCCCCACTCTTTGGCAGCTGTCACACCTTTTGACATATTGTTTTGCATCTTTGAAGAGGGAAGGCCAATAATATCCTAAAGAGAGGATTTTATAGGCCGTCCTTTTGTCTGCAAAGTGTCCGCCGCATGGTTCATCATGATATGCCTTAAGAATATCAGGCATTTCATCTTCCCTGACACATCTTCTGATCACAAGATCTGGCCCTGTTTTAAACAATTCGTTAGAAATCCATGAATATTTTTAACTCTCCTGAATAATTTTTCGTTTTTCTCTTGGAAATAAATGTGAAGGTAGTTTCCCTGTAACCAAATAGTTAGCAATATCTGCATACCAAGGGGTCTTAATAGTTACTGCAAACAAATATTCATCAGGAAACTTATCTTCTACAGGAGAATCTTCTTTAGTATTCTCAATCCTAGACAAGAAATCAGCTACTGTATTCTGTTTTCCTGGTCTATCCAACACAGTAATATTGAATTCTTGCAAAAGTAAAAGCCATCTTGTCACTCTGCCATTAGTAACAGGTTTGTTCATTAAATATCTAATTGCAGAATGGTCAGTATGAATAAAAGTTTCATAGCCCGTTATGTAATGTCTAAACTTATTAATTGCATGAACAACAGCTAAGAACTCTTTTTCAGTCACAGTATAGTTCAACTCTGTGGGAGTCAAATTTTTACTGGTGTATTAAATGGCATAAGGAATTAAATCTTTTTGACCCAACACAGCTCCAAGAGCTGTATCTGAAGCATCTGTAGAAATATGGAAAGGAAGTTTCCAATTTGGTCCTCTCAAAATAGGTGCTTCAGATATTCTTGTTTTCAAAGTTTCAAAAGCTGATTGACAATCATGATCCCATTTAAATTCACAGTCTTTTGTAAGAAATTTGAAGAGTGGAGATGCTATTTTAGTGAAGTTTTCTATAAATCTTCTATAGTAACCAGTAAATCCTAGAAAACTTCTAACATCTCTTTGACAATTTGGAATAGGCAACTTGGAGATGACTTCAACTTTTGATCTATCAACCTTAATCCCATCTCCTGAAATATGATGTCCTAAAACAATCCCTTCAGTAAACATCATAAAGTATTTTTCATGGCTTAATGAAAGGTTTGTTTCTTTACATCTTATGAGAACTTTTTCCAAATTTTCTAATGCCTCTTCAAATGAATTACCATAAACTGTAAAATCATCCATATAAACTTCTACACAATCATGAATTAGATCAGAAAAAATTCCTAGTACTGCTCTTTGGAATGTTGCTGGTGCATTACATAACCCAAAAGGAAGCACTCGGTAGGCAAAAGTTCCCCATGGACAAGTAAATGTGGTCTTATCTTGATCTTCAGGTGCTACCTGAATTTGATTATAGCCACTAAAACCATCCCAAAATGAAAAGTACTTTTTACCTGCTAATGTATCTAATACCTGATCAATAAAAGGCAAAGGAAAGTGATCCTTCAAAGTTGCTTTGTTCAATTCCCTGTAATCAATGCATTCCCTCCATTTACCATTCTTTTTAGGTACTATAACCAAAGGAGAAACCCATCGGCTATCTGAAATTGGATAAATGAAGTTCACATTGAGTAGTTTTTGGAGCTCTTCTTTCACTATCTCCCTAAGATTTGGATTCATCCTTCTTTGAGGTTGTCTGATTGGTCTACTATTTTCCTCAATATAGATATGATGGATGCAAGTCTTAGGATTAATACCCTTCATGTCAGTATACTCCCATGCAAATGCAGTAGAATGTTTTTGCAAGATTCTGGTTAGTTCTTCTTGTTGTGACTTCTCCAAATGTTTGTTGATATTCAATGTCTTTTCTTGAAAAATCTCAATAGCAGAATTACCAAACTCTTCCATAGAGTAAAGAGACATTTGTCTTGATGATAAATATTCTATGTCAGATTCCAACTGAAATTGTGTGGGGTCATATTCCGAAGTTATCTCAAAATTTTCTAATGTGTTCAGAATTTGACTATCCTCACTAATTTCAGAAATGGTAAAGACAGGTTGTATAGTGTTCTCATCATCGACCCATTCATTGTCTCCTATTTCTGTGATTGCTCTTGCTGGAGGATAAAAATTGAATTTCTTTGTCGAATTACCATTAGAAATGTACATGTCTCTAGATCTACAACTAATAAAAGCATCAGCTGTGGCTAGCCAAGGTCTTCCTAAAATAAGTGGATGTCCTCCTAGATTACTTTTGGGAGTCAAAATCATAAAGTCTACTGGATATTCCCAAGAATCTAAGGAGACTGAAATATCTTCTAATACACCATCTGGTTTAATAACCGATCGATCTGCAAGTTGCAATAAAGTAGGTGTAAAAGAAGGTTAGGAAGTTTTAACTGTTCCATAGTCTGTCTACTCATAATGTTGATAGCAGCCCCTAAGTCAATCAATGTGTTTGGAATTTCTATCCCATTTATATGTGTTTTGACAATTGGACTTCCTGGATCTACATATTTCTGCATGGCAATTTTTCCCATCATAATGTCTGCAATCTTTCCTACCAGGTGGATTCTTCTTGTGTCCTTTAGCTTTCTTCCTGGTCTTTTGAAACTCAACTCCTTTATGGTTTTTGCTAGAACAGGAATTTCTCGAATGGCTTGTAGCAATGGAATCTTGATACAAACATTCTTCAATTCATCTAGAAAGTCATAGTTAGGCAACAAAATTTGTTTTTCCACCCCCTTATCAATTTGTAGTCTTTCCGGAAAAGGAGGTGTAGATGAAGATACAGGTTGCTCAACTATAGGAGTTGTGGATGCTAGCTTTTCTTTTTCTTTTTTCTTTTTTGAATTTTGAAGAGATTCTTCCTCAGAACCCTTATTGACTTGAAGAGAGTCCTCCTCAGAGGTATCTTGCTCTTGAATGTCTATAGAAGGTTTTTCTAAAACTCTACCAGATCTGAGTTGTACATCGTTGAGAGGAACAATCATATAGGTAGGAAATTGTTGTCTTTCTACCATATAAGTAGTTTGAGGATTCTTATTGTTAGGATTTGGCAATGGCTGAGCTGGAAGTTGATTTGTCTTCTGTTGGTATGGGAGCATGAGTTGAGGATTTGTATTTTGTTGAGAAGGTTGTTGTTGTGAAAATGGCAATGAAAGTTGTGGATTTGGGCTTGGAAGTTGTGGAGCTTGTTGATTTTGAAAAGATGGAGGATATTGATAAAATTGAGCAAATCTCCCATAAGGATTTTGCATCCCTTGTACCCATGGCTGATATGGATTTCGATGTTGGGGCCAAGGTTGTTGCCAAGGATTCCAATTTGGTGGGGTTTGAAGATTCATAGGGTTGTTAAACCCTTGAGTTTGTTGTCCCTGCCAAGGTCTTCTTGCAACAAAACAGAGAGATTCTACTGAATTTGGGTCTTCTACCTAATTTGGATCTTCTTTTTTGAAAAATGTGCTTCTTGAGTCCAAGAATTAAAGGACAATCCTTGATCTCATGATTTTCTGAGCAAATCATACATGTTTCTACAACTTTTGCATCCAAGGGACACTAAAGCATGTTTCTTTTCACATTTCGGATTTAAGATGGCTAAGGCATACAGCCTACTTTCGCTGTTTTGGATTTTTAAGGGGTGTCTAGTCGTTCACTAAGGCTCCCTAAGATATCACTTTTGAACTCATCAAGAATATTACCAATCTCTACCCTACTTACTGATCCAGTTGCAGATTTGTTAGCCCTAATAAGAGAAGGATCCCTAGGCCCTTTTCCTGTTTTAGATTTTCCTCTTGAGAGATGGACACATAGTTCTGTTATGTCACGAAGTGGAAGTTGAGAAATGTTTCCTTTCCCCATCATGTTTAAAATATCTATCCATTCATCTCTAATGGCTTTTAATATGAGGGCTTTCAAGGTTTCATCATCTAAGTTGCTCATTTTTTCTCTTTTCAAGTTGTATTGAAATCTTTCAAGTAAGTCTTCCAAATTTTCATCTTCTTTTTGCATCATTTTGAATACCTCATCCTTGTGATTGGTGGGCATACAATAGTCCAAGTATCTATCCAAAAATTTTTGTTTCATATCATTCCAAGTCATGATAGATTGAGTGGCTAATCCCATGAACCATTTCAAAGCAGATCCCTTCAATGTTGAAGGAAACAGTTTGAGTTTTTGAGAATCTTCCATATAGTCATAAGTTCGGCACACAACTTCAAACTCAAACAGAAATGTTTCAGGATCCTCACTTCGCAATCCATAAAAGAGATAATGAAGGGTGAACATTTTTTCATTGCATGAGCCATCAACTATAGAATCTGCTCCCCCCCCCCCCCCCCCCCCCCCCCCCCTTATTTCTACCACTTATTTCCTTCACCATTGTTATCTTCCTTATCTCCTCCTCTTCTATCTCCACCTCTATTTATTACTTCCTCTGCCATGATAGTTTCTCTAGAGTCCTTATAGTCCTCTATTTTTTCTACCAAGGAAGGATGAGAGAAAGTCTCTTTGTTTTCTAAGTGGGTTTTAGTAGGTGGTATAGGAGAATCCTCTAATTCAGCTGTTCTTTGACTTCCAAAAATCTTAAGGCTAGGGGTAGATGGTGGTGAATCTGGTCTATGCCTTGAAGAATATGGAGTTGTGAAAATCGAACTCTTGGCTTTAGCTATAAACCTTCCCCTAGAATCTCTTGCTCTATGCATGTCATTTTTATTTTTTAAAAAGTTGGGCTAATAATTCTCTTTCTGATCTTTCAGATCACACTAGGTGCAAGAAGAGAGCATACTTAAGAAATTACTAAACCAATAACTCTCTTTTCTGATCCTCCAGATCACACTAGGTGCAAGAGGAGAGCATACTTCAAGAAGTTATCAAGTTTTCCCTTCTTTTATAATTTATGTTTTTTTTTTTTAAGAAATTGGCTACCTAGTTACACTTCCCCGGCAACGACGCCAAAATGTTTGGTCAATTTAGTGTGTCCTAAATTGCTGCATTTAATTTGTCAATCCGGGAATCGTAAGCTGATGAAGTGCGGCGCACTATATGTGCAAGATAACCTATTTCTTAACTTTTTGTCGTTTTTGTTTTTCTAAGGTGAAATGGAAATTCTAAGATGAAAACAAGTTTGGTTATGTTTGTTCAAGGAAGTGATATCCCCTATAATGATTTACCAACTTGAAATTTTAAAAAGCAATTTGAAATTTACAATGACAAGACTTTGAAAGAAAATGAAAATGTGCTGCTGAAATGAAAAGATGCTGCTAATCTAATAAATCAAAACAGTAAACTAGTGAGCATGAAAACCAAACTATTCTTGCTGCCAACTAAACACAAAAGAAACTATGCTTAAGGAAATTCAAAATTGCAAAAAAATAAATCTAAATCAGATTACATCAATTTATCTTCTGACCCTTCATCATTAGTCCAGCTATGATTTTCGGAAGTAATCATAAACAACTTGTGTAACTGATATTTAATTTGCAGAAAATAAACTAATACTAAACCATACACTCATGATTCAATCCCTCACCATCAATCCAGCTGTGGCTTTCGGAGGCAATTGAAGATGTCATGCATGATTTAATATATCTAAATTTGCAGAAAAGAAACTAATACTAAACTACACATTTCATAATGCAGTCCCTCACCATCAGTCCAGCTGTGGCTTTCGGAGGCAACTGAAGACGCTATGAGCAGCCTAATATATCTAAATTTGCAGAAAAGAAACTAATACTAAACTACACATTTCATAATGCAGTCCCTCACCATCAGTCCAGCTGTGGCTTTCGGAGGCAACTGAAGATGCTATGAGCAGCTTAATATATCTAAATTTAACTACTAAAGCAGATAAGCAAAACTGAAATTAACAAAGCAAGACTGGAATTAAACAAAAGCTATGAAAAATAAACTAGCAGCAGAACAATGTTAGCTCCATGTCATTAGTCAAAAAGCTATAAAAATGCTCGGGCTGTCTATCTAAAACCTGCACAAGAACACTGATCAGTGATTAACAATCATAAAACATGAAAGACAGAAATGAAATGGAAATTATGGAAATATATGAACAGAAATGAAACAACTGCAAAGTATGAACATATGGATGGATTATGATACAATGATTTTTAAAGAAATGAAATGAGAAATATACACTAATACACAAAACCTTAGCTGAGCAGGGGCCCTCTACAAAGCCTTGGTAACGGTCCTCAAACACGAATTAAGTTGAAAAACAGAGTCTTCTCATATTAAAAAGCAGTTCATTACAGAATGGTAGTGTTACGGCACAAGTGCAGCGTAATCACTACAGAGCAGACTAAAAGATAACAGAGTACATTCACTAACATCAACTATCAACTATCAACCAACTTTCTATGCGTATGCAAACGCAATATATATAACAACAAACTGTAACTGTCTCCTAAAGTTCTTGCTGGCAAAGAGCACGTAGACCACTACGTCCACGGATATAGGAGTATGGCCGTGTCGGAAAGTGAATCTACGAAAGGTGGATGCTTGAATTCGACTCCAGAGCTCTGCACAGATGTCGATTTAACCTCCGCAGGCTTAGAAACGGCCGTATGGATCTTTATGTGCCACGAAACAGAGTCCGGCCGACATGAAACTCCATGGTTGACTTCCATGTGGATGCTTTTGACCGCGGCTTCTTTGGACGAGTTTGCTTGAACCAATAGGACACGAACCATGTCCACATCATTCCTAGCCTACCCATGTGGCTCGTCAGACACCGTAGCATAGTTCCACAAAATAGTCGTTGTGTTGCGTTGTACCGGCGAAAGCAAGATTCTCACTGAACAACAAAATCTAGATCAAATAGCAAACACAAAAATATAATTAAAAACCATGTTAGATGCCCTTTTGCACATGATATTGACAATTTGGGAGGTTTAGGTGAGTGAAAAAGGTATGGAAAAGTGTATGGAAAAGATGCAAATTTGGGACTCAACATGACCCTCCATCTATCTCAAGGTCAACTCCTCCGATTAGAAGATGTGTTGTATGTACCTAATTTGAAGAAGAAGCTTGTGTCCATTTCTGCAATGGAAGACAAAGGGTTCAAGGTGGAATTCTCTGATGGAAAGGTAGTTACCTAGAATAAGAACTTCAAGGAAGACCTTTCTATTGGTTTTTGAGTTCAGACACTCTACTAGGTTGGAGGATGTTCATTAGGGGTTATGACATGTGACAAAAATCTTCAAATGGAGTTATGGCACCTGAGGTTTTCACACCTTCATTACAAAGCCCTTCTTGAAGCAAGGAAGGTGGTGACAGGGATGTGTGAATTTAGAAATAATTATGAAGGTATATGTCAGGGTTCTGCCGAAGGGAAGCATACAAGGGGACCATTCCCCTCAAGTGTCACAAAGACAAATGATATCTTGCAGTTGATACATTCTGACTTATCTGCTATGATGCCCATGACATCCTTGGGAGGATGTTCCTATTACATGAATTTTACAAATGAATTCTCCCACAATAACTGGATATATTTTTTGAAGAAGAAGGACAAAGCTTTGAAATGGATTCATACCTTCAAGTCCTTGGTGGAAAATAAAACCGAGAAGAAAATCAAAGTTTTGAGGACTGACAATGGTACCGAGTATTAGTCAAATGAGTTTAATGAATTTTGTATAGAAGCTAAAATTAAGAGGGAGAGCACAATTGCGTACACTCCTAAGAAAAATGGTGTTGCTGAAAGAAAGAATAGGACCATTATGGAAGCTACCTGCACCATGCTATGTGACCGATGTCTTCCGAATTTTCTATGGGGAGAAGTTCTAATCATTGTTTTATATGTTCAAAATAGATGCCCGTATTTCGGTCTGGACTCAAAAACTCCCAAAGAAGTCTTTTCTTGTAAGAAACTTGATTTTTCTCATTTTAAAGTTTTTGGTTGTCCTATTTACTTTCATGTTCCAAAAGAAAAGAGAGGCAAGCTAGATGCTTCTAGAAAGAAGGGAATGTTTGTGGGCTACAACGAAACTTCAAAGGGATATAGAATATATGTCCATGGTAAAATAGAAGTGGAGATATACCACAATGTCACCTTCGATGAAGATGTCTCCCTCAAGAAAGTGACAAATCTTCCTAGCTCCAAGGAAGACAAAGAATATGAAGAAGGAGGGAAGTGGGAAGAATCGAAGGATGACTTGATGGCCGATGTTGAAGGAAATATGGATCCCATTGATCCACCTCCTTTAAATAAGAGAAGACCCTCATGGCTCTAGGATAGTCTCATAGAAGCTGAGGGACATATTGCCCCAAGGGGGACATTTCGTGAAAGCAAGAGGCTGAAGAGATACCAAGGGTATATAACAGCCATGAGTACGATAGTACAATCTGAGCATAGATTGTTTGAAGAAGCCATAAAGAATCAAGTTTGGAAGGATTCCATGCACGAAGAATATGAGTCCATTATGAAAAATGATGTCTGGGAAGTGGTCTCAAGACTGGAGGACAAATATATTTTCACCTCGAATTGTCTCTATAATATTAAGCATGGATCTAGCAGAAGTGTTGAAAAGTACAACACTAGATTTTTTTCCTGAGACTTATCTCAAAAATCAAGCATAGATTATGATGATATATTTTCACCCGTGGCCTGCTACACCACCATCCGATCTATTATTTCCATTATTGTAATGCAAGGATGGATTCTCCATCTGATGGATGTAAAGACTGCTATTCTGCATGGTTTTATAAAGGAAGAGGTGTATGTGGAGAAACCTCTAGGGTTCGAAGTCCGAGATAGAGACAACCATGTATGCAGGTTGAAGAAATCCCTCTATGAGTTGAAGCAAGCCACCAGGGCTTGGTAAGAAAGGATAGATAGCTACTTGATGAATTTGGGCTTCACTCAAAGTAATGTTGATTTGAACCTTTATTTTAAGGTTGATAGAGAAACACCTCTCATTTTGGTTCTCCATGTGGATAATATCTTCCTCACAAGTGGTGGCCTTCTCATTCATCAGTGTAGGAGGGAGCTAGCTTGCAAGTTTGAGATGAAAGACCTAGGACTGATGCACTACTTCCTAGGCTTGGAGGTCTGAGAGGGGCTAGTCAATATTTTCCTTTCTCAAGGAATGGTAGACTGTAAGTCTGTGTATAAACTGATGGAACTCAAATTTAAGAAGTCAAGTGGAAACCCTGTTGAGCCCATTCTAGAAAATCCTACTGAGTATTGACAACTCATGGGGGCCCTGCTGTTCTTAGTGAGCTCCCGTCCAGACATATGTTTTGCAGTGAACACTTTAAATCAACATATGGTTGATCCTCATCACATTCACTAGATTCGTGCCAAGAAAATGTTGAGATAGCTTTAGGGAAAAATCAACCATGGGCTAAGATACCCTGCCTGGAGTTTGAGACTCCATGGATATTCAAATGTCGATTGGGTTGGTATCGTGGTGGATCGCAGGAGCACATCTAGATGTTTCTTCACCTTGGGTTTTGCGTCAATATCTTCAGTGAGCATGAATCAAAATTTGGAGACTTTGAGTACCAATGAGGTCGAACACATTATAGTGAGTATGGCCTGTTGTGAAGTTGTTTGGTTTCGAAATCTCTTCAGTGAGTTGTTTGGGCATGTGCTATATACCACTGTTATCCTTTGTGATAACCAGAGTGAGATTATTCTTTTTGAGAATCCTGTGTTCCATGATCAATCCAAGCATATTGATATCAGGTACCACTTTATTTGGGATATGGTACAGTGAGGCACCATAAGGCTCGATCATACAGGAATTCAAGATAAGGTCACAAATAGTCTCACAAAGTCCCTATGGAAGGTCAAGCCCCTAACCTTCTTTTATTAGCTCGGAATTGTGGAAAGACCTTATTATAAGGGTCTTGATTGAGTTGGAATATGAGCTCTGGGAGCTCCAGGGGACTTGGGGATAGCTTCTTGGGGCTATAAGTACATACGAGGCTAGGCTTGCCGAAACTTGTTCCACTTCTGCCCCACCATTATGATATTGAGTTGGTTTGCCTCTCTTTGATTTGTGCCCCACATGCATCCTACCCATGGAGTTTCATACTCATGGGAGGTACCTCTCATTTGGCCAATGAGGTGGGAAATGTGGATAGATATAAATAGAAAGACCGATGGATGCATCAAAGATTTATGTACTCTCTATGTTTATGATGGCATGTGTCCAACACCTTGATCTAGGATTAAGTATGATGAGATTCTTACCTCTAATCTGACTTAGGGTCAGTAAACTAACTTCGGGTTTGTATGAGACTCTTTTTGAGTCCAAGAGAGATTTTTACCTCTAAGTTGACCTTAGGTGAGCTAAGTGTGATGTCTTTATGACTCACCTTTTGGTCTATCTAAGAAAGAGTCAGAAAATCAAGCTACGACAATAGGACACACGATGTTTGGTGAAAGTACATGATGGAACTGATGGATGGCACTTGTGGAAAAATGGAGTTCTCCCTAGTTGAGAGGAAGTGTTAATTTTGGACAACTAGGTCCAAACTCCATGTTCCGATGCTCATATGATGATGGTCATATTTTTGTTGGATTTCTCTTTCGGAGAGGTGAAATAATGATCTAAATATCATCTTGATCGAATGAGAAAAACATTTATTTTGAATTTATTTTCCACATGTGCAAGGTCAGCCAAATTTGTAATGTAGTCTCACATGCCTAATAGATGTGTCACTCACCCTCATTTATGGATATAAATTGGATATACTTGGAAGTCATTTCATCATCAAATAATCACACATTCTCTTGTTTTGATATAATTGGTTCAATAGCCTCTGGAGGCCTTTTTCTCCTCGCACGTCTGGAGTGTAACTATTGTTTTATGCCTATCTGTTTAAGCCCTTTCGCTGCAGCGTTGACCGTGGTCAACCCTTGGTTGGTTGACCCAAAACTTCTGCCAAAAATATGATTTTATGAGGTCGTACTGCTAGGCACTAAAATCGAGGAACTCCTAGTTGCTTGACCGAAGCCCTAGTGTGTTGCATTGACTACATTGTGTTGACTTTCAATTGACTAGCGTTGAATTTTGATGAGTAGTCTTTGAGGGTTGTGGGTGTGACACATGGAATATTGGCTGACTAAGAAAGAATTTCTTGGTTAAATCATCCTCTTGATTGTTGTAACACAACAATATCTCATATCTTTGCTAGAAGGATTAGCCAATTGAGGATGCTACTTGGATGATAGAAGTTATGTTGTAGAAACTGGGCAGTTTTGTGGAGGAGCTCATGGACAGGAGCCCATGAAGAATTTGGTCCTTGGGAGTCTGATGCAGAGGCTTTAGAGTTTAGTCAGCAATGCGAAATGTTGTTCACAGTAGTGATTGGATGGGTCTAAACTTCATTCAAAAATGGGTAAAAATCAGTTTTACTGAGAGGATTGGGTTCCTCAACAATTTGTTAAAATATATTATGTAATAGATAGGCGTGAACTAGTAATTAGAGGAAGTTGAACATGTTTGATTCGTGTCATTTTAATTAGGTTTAGTTGATGGAATGTAGAAATGCATGTCATAATTATGAGTTTGTTTACGTTTGAATAATTCGATCCTCAGAAAGAGGTCGGTTACATTGTAAAAAGGCTATAAAGTGTAACCTCTGTAACAGAGGAAATGGGAAATTTTTGTAGAAGACTAGACTTGAGAGGGTTGGCCTCCGAATTAATAAAGTTGTAGAGTTATTGTTTACCTCTGTTCTTGACAAATTTCTTGGAGGGTAAATTCCTTAGAAATATCATTGGGTTAATGTGTTCTGTATAAAACTTGAATGTACACTTGTTTCTGCGTGAAGAGAAGTTATCTGTATTAACCTCTGTGTGGAGAATGGATTCTATCCTTTAAAATTCCTGAGTTATATGTGCTTGTGATCAATTGAGTGCAATTAAGTGTTTATTATCTCTGCAAAATTCGTTTAAGAGTTCTGCTTTCCTTTGAATTGATCGAACTCACAGGGTTATATTTAACTTGTTGAATATCAGTATTAATCATAGACCTATGTCTATTGATTATTATTTGAAAATAGAGGTTCCAAACGGGATTAATATCAAGTCCAAAAATCAGTGAAACTCCGATTTCAAACAGGGTCGGAACCGAAGAGTTTCGGTTGAACAGTTTTGGAATACGAAACCACCGGTCTCACATAGCCTTTGAGCCGGTAGCGGTTTTAACTTGTGGAACGTGATCCTTTTATATTGTGACACGTCATAGGCTTAATATCGCCTATTTTCCATAACTTTTGGTTGTTAAAGATCCCTGGGAGAAGTAATGCGATCATCGTCTGACCTGCAGAGATCCGACGGCATTCGCATCATGCGATAGGAGGAGGTTTAATACAAGGTATGGATCCGATGAGTTATGAAATAAAGTTTAATTAAGATGTTTTGAGGTCCAGATATTCATTTACGAAAGTTTAAATATCATTCCTGAAGAGTTATAACTCTGTTTAAAAGTCGTTTAATATTCTCGAAGGTCTTTTAAACCTTGGCTAAGTTGCATTGATATATTTCCGGGAGAATTAAAGCACTGTTTGGAAGGTCAATTATTATACCACCAAGGAGGATTAAAACATTGGAAAAGCAAGTTGTAATACACTTCAAAAGAGTTTGAATATTACAAAAGTGAATTATAATGTTTTTGAAAAGGAACCATTGTTCTGGATGTGTATTTCATTAATCAAATTTCATAAATTTGAAGAATGAAATTAATAATGAGAAATTGCCACAGATTCCTCTAGAGTTAGAAACAATTGTACAAGGTGAGAAAGGCTCTCCTTAATGTCTGCACCCACACTGCCATCATTTGTTGTATTAGAGCATACTTCAGAGCATTTATTAGAGATTGAACAGACTTCTAAGAGTCAGAAGAAGAAATCCAGCATGGCTGTCCGAATTGGTAGAGGTGTTGCTGGTAGAAGAAGAGGTAGGCCAGTTGCAAATGCAAAAGTACTGGAGACTATGCAGCAGATCCTAGCCAGATTGGAAGAAATTGAAGTAGGAAAACCAAGAGATCTTGAAGATATCAGTGAACCAGAAGCTGAAGAAGAAGAAGGAGGAAATGTTGAGGTTACTCCTGAGATGAGATTCTTAAAATCAGTTTTAGGATCTACATCGAAGCCTAGACTTGAAGTATTAGTTTCTGTAGGAGGATTGAATCCAGAAGAATTTATAGACTGGATCAATGAGACAAATAAATGCTTTGATTATGAAGATATGGGTGAAGACAAGAGAGTTAAATTTGCAGTGAGAAGGTTGAAGGGACATGCAGCACTTTGGTGGGACGGAGTGTAAGCAGAGAGAAGGAGAGCTAATAAACAACCAATCAAGAATTGGAGAAGAATGGTAGCAAAGGTGAGAGGTAAGTTTTTGCCTAATGATTATCATATTTCATTATCTAGACAAATGAATAATATTAGACAGAGATTAATGATAGTGAAAGAGTACACAAAAGAATTTTACAAAGTGAACATTAGAGCTGGACAGATCCAGGACACAGCAGAGAAGATTGCCAGGTATGTGAATGGTCTTAGATTGGAGATTCAGGATGAGATAATTATATTTTCTCCTAAGAGAGTAGAAGAGGCTTATCAAATGGGCTTGAAAGCTGAAGAGAAGCTATTGAGAAAACAGTCTGCCAAAGGAAGAGGTACTTTCCGAGGAAAGGGAAGTCAAGGTGGTAGAGGAAGATCTACAACACCAAGAGATGGAGATAACAGTAGCTCACCTCAGCATTCACACATATAAGGTGATGCATGTGGTAGAAGAAATTCCTACAGAGGAAGAGGAGGCAGAGGCAGAGGAAGAGAAGTGAGATGTTACAGATGTAACAAATTGGGACGTAGAGCCTATGAGTGCCCAGAGAAAGAGAATGTAGGTATAAGTCAGAGAAATGAAATGATTTATTTGACTGAAGGAGTAGCAAAGTTGCCTAAACCAGAGAGAGAAATTATGCCAGAGATGGGAGAATATTTGGTTGTCAACAAGGTTTTGTTGAAACAAACAAAAGAAGTTGTTGAGCCAGCCCAAAGGAAAACTCTGTTCAGAAGTGTATGAAAAGTTCAAGGGAAATGTTGTCAATTGGTAATTGATAGTGGTAGCACAGAAAAATTGGTCTCTACAGAGGTGATGGAGAAGTTGAATTTGAAGATAAGAGAACATCCAACACCCTACAAGGTGTCATGGCTTCAGAAGGGTCATCAACTGATTGTGAAAGAGAAATGTGAAATAGAATTGCAGATGGGCAGCTACAAAGATAAAATAATGTGTGATGTGATGCCTATGGATGTGTGTCACATACTGGTGGGTAGACCTTGGCAGTATGACAGAGCAGCAGTGCATGATGGTAAGCATAAAAAATTGTTACCTATGGAAGAAGGAGATGCATCAAGCAAAAGGTCTAATGCAAAGACTTTATTGTTGATTGAGAAAGAATACTTGTAGCAGATTGAAGATGAAGAGGTAAATTTTTCTTTAGTTTGAAAACCTAACGTAGCATTTACTTCTACTAAAATTTTTGATTTGCCAATTGAAATTCAAGAAATGTTGGACAACTATTGTGATATTATTTTGGATGATTTTCCTAAAGAGTTACCACCTGTAAGAAGAACCACCCATCAGATAGATTTGATCCCAGGATCAAATCTGCCAAACAAAGTAGCTTATAGAATGAATCCCACAAAAAATGAAGAAATCAAAAATCAAGTGTAGCAATTGGTCGACAAAGGTTTGATCAGAGAAAGTTTGATTCCTTGTGCAGTACCTATAGTGTTGCGTCTGAAGAAGGATGGAGGTTGGAGAATGTGCACTGATTCAAGAGAAATCAACAAGATAACAATCAGGTATAGATTTCCTTTACCCAGAATTGAAGATTTAATGGACTGTTTGAGTGGAGCAAGATATTTTTCAAAACTAGATTTGAAAAGTGGATATCATTAGATTAGGATAAGAGAAGGTGATGAATGGAAAACAACCTTTAAAAAAAATGAGGGATTGTATGAGTGGATGGTAATGAACTTTGGTTTGTCGAATTCACCTAGTACTTTTATGAGGCTCATGAATGAAGTTATACAGGAATTTATTGGTAATTTTGTAAGAGTATATCTAGATGATATATTAATTTACATCAAGACAAAGGAAGAGAACTTGAGGCATCTAAATTATGTCCTAAATAAACTACATCAATAGAAGTTGTTGATAAATCTAAAGAAGTGTTTTTTCATGAAAGAAGAATTGGTGTATCTGGGTTTTGTTGTTTCTGCTGAAGGGTTAAATATGGATCCAAAAAAGGTAAGGGAAATTGTGGAGTGGCCTTCACTAAAAGGTGTTTTTGAGGTAAGAAGTTTCCATGGACTTGCTACTTTTTATAGAAAATTCATAAGGAATTTCAGCAAGATTAATGCACCTATCATTGAAACCATCAACAAGGGAAAACAACCATCTTATTTTTTCCTAATTTTAACAAACCATTTCAAAAGAAGTGTGATGCCAGTGGAGAAGCTATTGGAGCTGTCTTAATTCAAGAAGATAGACCTCTAGTGTTGGTGGTGTTGGGAAAATACCGAGAGGGGGGTGAATCGCATCGCATATTCAAAACTTTTACTTTTTCTTGCTTCTAAAACTCCATACGCTACTTTCTCTCGAAATGTACTGTATATACGCGGGATACCCTTTATGAAATCGCGTATACACAGATATCTAATTATGACATAGGTTCTTCACTTAGATCATTCCATCATTCATTCATCAGATGTATAATAAACAGTAAACATATGTAGTAAGAACAGAGTAAACCATCACAAAAAGCATCACACATGAACACCAGGATTTTTAGGTGGAAACCCAAGTCGGGAGAAAACCACCGCTGCCATTGCTCAGCCTTCAATATTTTATTATAGAGGAAACATCTTGCATAACATATGTGCTAGTGTACTCCTAACAAAGACGTTGTGCACCCACCTGCACTCGTTTTACCAGTACCTCTCCCTAAGGAGCCCAACCCCGCATCACACACCTTCGTGGAAGGGAGCTACGACCCCGATCTCGTTTACCCGCCTCACCGGGAAGGGAGCTCCAACCCCCCGATCAAGGTCACTACAACCCTCAAGACTCTAAAGACCACGTTTCATCAATTTTCACACCTGATCCAAAGCTTCCTTAGACACCACTCTGCGTGCCACATTTCATCATATTTTCAAACTGACCCTTTCCATACTTAAGCACGGTCAACCATGAAACAGAATACATATAAATCACTGACAGATATCAGTAAACCAGCAGAACAGATCAGACATTTCTTACCACAGACTTTAGCAAACCCTAGTTTGCATACGCGCTTTCCTTTCTCTGATGTCGCGTATATACGCGCTTCCGTTCACATAAACCCGCGTATACTTCAGTATAAATTATAGAGCTAATTTTATTGCGCATACGCGCTTTATCTTCAGCGAAGCCGCGTATATACGCGCTTCCTCTGCGGCGAACTAGCGTATAGATCTTCAACTATTATAGAGCAGCATACTTCTTCAGATCAGATATTCAGTTCAGATTTACCCTTTTGCTTCAGACATATGTTCGCCTCATCTCAGATCTAGGCCTTCCATGAACAGATCTAGCAGATACAAGTACAATACAGATCTAGATCCCCTTCTTCATCACTCCTTCATTGGTGCATCATACATTCAGATCTTTCATTCAACTGTAACCCTTTCCATTCAGATATACTTCAGAGAGAAGTATTCATTCAAGCTCAGACATCTTGCCCCCACACTCATGATTTGCACAATGAGTTTCTTCTCTTTATATAGGTTTACCCTTTTTCAATACCATGAGCCAAAACCACATTACCTCCGATGGTATTCCTGGACGGGGTCATTTAGACGAATCATTACCCAATACAATGGGTCAATACCATGGTGGTTACCCCTGGTTTTGCACTTTAAGAGCACTTTTTCCCATACGCGACTTGGCACGTTGATTCCCGCGTGCATACGCGACTTCTCCTAGGAAAATTCGCGTATTCCTAGAAACATACTCTTTTCATCAAGATTTAGCACATGCTGAATTCCTTTCTTCATTGCCTTCTGTACACACTGTAGATACATCAGATTTACTTCATCAAGAACATATTCTATCAAGCACAACTTCATCAAGTAAGTTTCCATCATCTTCATCAAGTGGGTTGCTATTCAAGAATAACACTCAGCATCATATGGCTAGCAAACATCATTTCATATCAGATTTACATCCTTTACTAAGTCCAACAGGTCAAGAATAACTTCATCAGGTGGTTCGCCATCAAGGACAACACATGTCAATAGTCGCATGTCTTCATCTTCATTCAGTGGGTTGCCATCAAGGACAACACTCTGCATCATATTGCCAACAATCTCCCCCTTTGGACTTGATGGCAACCACGATGGTGTTTGGTTACTGGTTACCATGTCACATGCCCCATTTTTGACTTCATTCAAACACCATGTCACTCTCCCCCTTTGACATCAAGGGCAAAGGGTGGATCAAAACCAACATACTCTCCCCCTGTTCTCCGCATGTGGAAGAAGCGTTCTGCAGATCTGATATATACTGAAGTGACCAAGCTCCCCCTGAGTTCATGCTGAATCTTCAAACAAATTTTCAATGAAGTACATGACTCTATGAACTTCCTATCACCAAAGACTCATACTTACATCAAATATCCAACCAAGTGGATTTACATATGAGACTCAAGTACCCAACCAAGTGGGTTTACACATTTCAACTCAGCTACCCAACCAAGTGGGTTTACAAAAAAAATGACTCAGCTACCCAACCAAGTGGGTTTACAAATTTGACAAGTCCTTACAAGACTGAATATTACAAATTTTACATCATGGGTCTCAACTTGACCTTTTCATCAAACTACACATATAACATTAAAACCAACACCAGAAAGTTCTCAAGAAAGAGAACATATTTCAGAACCATCATAAAGCCAACAATGCATAATGCTCCCCCTAAAACTGTGCATCCAAGCATCCTTTTCATAGGACTAAATCTCCCCCTTAGTTTGTGCATCCTGAACACTTTCACCAACAAATCATCAAGGCATCTTTATCAAAAAAATTAGAAAAGAATTATGAGAACTGGAACACTACCAGAGATACCAAACAGTATCAGAGATATTAAACAGCAGTGCAGATGTGCTGAAGAGAGCTGACTCCAAACAGAAAAATGTCAGCAATTTGACATACGCGGTTTTCTGTGCATGAACTCGCGTATATACGCGACTGTGTTTCAGGAAATCCGCGTATCCAATGCTATTACACATTTCAATTCAACTACCCAACCAAGTGGGTTTACAACTTTAACTCAGCTACCTAACCAGGTGGGTTTACAAAAATTGAGAAGTCCTTACATGACTGAATATTAAAAATTTACATCATGGGTCCCAACTTGACCTTTTCATCAAAAAACAAATATGACTTTTCATAATCAAAACCAAAAGACCTCAAGAAAGAGATCATATTTCAGAACCATCATAATGCCAACAATGCATTATACTCAGCAATGTCACTCTCCCCTTGAAAATGTGCATCCAATGCATTCTTTCCAAATGGCCAAGGCTCCTCCTTAACTTGTGCAACCTGAAACACCTTCAACAGCAAGTCATCAGCAACAAACTCTACATGATCTGTTCGAAAGCAGACTGATGCTCCCCCTGAACCTCTGTTCCAGATCTTCAGTTATCATATAAATTCTCTTATCATTAATGCATACGCGACTGTGTCTGCTGTAACTCGCGTGTATGCGCGACTTTTGTTCACCGAACCCGCGTATGGAAAGTGAAGCATAGAAATTTTCACATTCCTTCATCTCCCCCTGAACTTGTCCTTCCTGTACCTGTCTTCTTCATATCAGATGCTTTGTCAGGCAGAAACATAACCAGAAAAACCAACCAGTACTGCAGAATGCTGACACCAACCAAAAATTAGTCAGCAACTGTTCATACGCGACTTTATGTTCATATACTCGCGTATATACGCGACTGTACATCAGAAAAACCGCGTATCCTATTTAATCTTCTGAATTTATGCAGATTTGTTCTTTTGACTGGCAGAGAACACTCCCAGCTTCTGTCTTAGATACTCGAACGCTTCCCTGGGCAGAGGTTTGGTAAAGATATCAGCAACTTGTTCTTTGGAGGGGACATACTCCAACTTCACCTTTTGCTCAAGCACTTGTTCACGTAAGAAGTGATACTTGATGGGAATGTGCTTGGTCTTCGAATGCATAACAGGATTCTTTGAAATACCGATGGCACTTGTATTGTCACACTTAATGGGGACAGGAGGTGTACATTTGATTTGAAAATCTTGTAAGGTTTGCATCATCCAAAGTAGTTGAGTGCAACAAGATGCGGCAGCCACATATTCTGCTTCTGCTGTAGATAAGGCAATAGAATTTTGCTTCTTGCTGAACCAAGACACTAACCAGGGTCCCATATAGAATGCACCACCACTAGTGCTTTTCCGATCATCAACACTTCCAGCCCAATCTGCATCAGTGTAAGCATGAAGAGTAAGATCAGCATCCTTTGGATACCATAGACCAAAGTCTTGAGTTCCTTGTAGATATTTGAATATCCTTTTGACGGCCTGAAGGTGAGACTCTTTTGGATTTACTTGGAATCGTCCAACAATCCCAACAGCATGCATAATGTCTGGTCTGGTCCCAGTGAGATAAAGTAGACTTCCAATCATCGATCTGTATTCTGGTTGATTCATAGTGGGAGAATCATCATTAGAACTGAGACTGCATCCGGTTATCATTGGTGTACTTACAGGTTTGCATTCTTCCATGCCATACTTCTTCAGAATTTGCTTAAGATATTTTTCTTGTGATAGGAATATACCATCTGCATTTTGATGCACTTGTAAGCCAAGAAAGAATGTTAGTTCCCCAAGTAAGGACATTTCAAATTCTTGCTGCATGACATAAGCAAATTTTTGACTCATAGATTCTTCGTTACTTCCAAAAATGATATCATCAACATATACAACCACAATCAATAGTTTATCATTTTCAACTTTTGTGTATAAGTTGCTATCAGCAGATCCCTTTGAGAATCCTTGTTGATGAAGATATTTGTCAAGGCGATAATACCATGCCCTTGGAGCTTGTTTGAGACCATATAGAGCCTTTTTAAGTCTACAAACAAGATTTTCATCATTTCCCAAAATGAATCCTTCCGGTTGTTCTATATATACTTCTTCTTCTAGATCGCCATTAAGAAAAGAAGATTTAACATCCATTTGATAAACTTTGATTTGTTGACAACTTGAAAAAGCAAGAAACATTCTTATGGCTTCAAGTCTAGCTACAGGAGCAAAAGTTTCTTCAAAGTCTATACCTTCTGGTTTAGTATACCCTTTGCAAACCAGTCTAGCTTTGTTTCTTACAACATCCCCATTCTCATTTAACTTGTTCTTGAAAATCCATTTAGTTCCGATGAAATTTTTATCATGTGGTCTTGGTACCAAATCCCAAGTGTCATTCTTTTCAATTTGATCAAGTTCTTCATTCATGGCTTGGTTCCAACTTTCATCTTTGCTAGCTTGATTGACATTAAGTGGTTCAATTGTGGATAGAAGTGCCAGATGACTAGCAGATCCCACAAGAGTTCTCCTTGTTCGTACACATGATTACTTGTCTCCCAAAATTTGAGATTCAGGATGATTCTTTTGAACGTATCTGGAAGGAGCTTTTTCAGATAGATCATTTTCAGGTTCTTCATTGGATTCACTGTCTATATCATTTCTATTTACTGTAGAAGGGAATAAGTCACCATCATCTTCTTTTGTTGTTTGATTTTCTTCTTTAGGGGCTGCAGGAGACTCATCAATAACAACATCAATACATTCAACAATCTTTCGAAGCCTTTCATTATAACATCTGTATGCTTTGCTTGAAGATGGATAACCAAGAAATATTCCTTTATCTGATCTAGGTTCAAACTTGCCAAGCTTTTCATCATTATTTTTTATAAAACATTTGCTTCCAAAAACTCTAAAATGCTTTACAGTGGGAGATTTGCCATACCAGAGTTCATATGGAGTTTTATCACTGTTTACCCGAACATGTGCTTTGTTGTGAATGTTTGCTGCTGTATGAGTTGCTTCTGCCCAGAAAGTGTCAGGTGCTCCAGTGTCATTAAGCATAGCTCTAGCCATTTGTTGAATTGTTCTATTCATTCTCTCTGCTACGCCATTTTGTTGTGGAGTGCCAGCTACAGAGAACTGTCTTTTTATGCCATGTTGTTCACAAAATTCAAGGAATTCATTTGAAGTATATTCTCCACCTCGATCAGATCTAAGGCACTTGATTTTTAGATCCAATTCATTTTCAACCAGTTCTTTGAAGCTCTGAAATTTTTCAAATGCTTCATCTTTGTGTTTCATGAACCCGATCCAACACATTCTAGAGTAATCATCAATAAATAAGATATAGTATTCTTCCCCTCATAGTGACTTTTTCCTCATAGGTCCACATAAGTCAGTATGAATGAGTTCAAGAGGCTTACTTGATGATCCTTCTTTGGCATTAAATCGTACTCTAGTTTGCTTACCGATTTGACAAGATTTGCATATGATATTTTCTGGTAGATTAATATTGGGAAGATCATGAACAACTTGAAATCTGTTTGCTTTGTTGATTTGAGAGAAGCTCAGATGCCCCAGCCTTCTATGCCATAGCCAATTTTCTGAAGACTTGCTCAAGTAACATTGATCTTTGTAGTTTTTCAGTACATACAGGTTGCTTGGATTTCTTTTCCCTTTTATGATAATTTTACCTGTATCAAGATCACGAACCACACATTCTTTTGAACTAAAAACAACTTATGTTCCTTGATCACACATTTGAATTACACTTAACAGGTTATGCCTTAATCCATCCACATACATGACATCTTTAGCTTTCACCTTTTCTTTTAGAAACACTGACCCTTTTCCTTTAATTACAGCAGGAGTATCATTTCCAAATGTAACTTTCTTTTCCCTTTCTAGAGCATTATATGCAAAAAGTTTGCTTTTGTCACCTGTCATGTGTCTTGAGCACCCACTATCAATGTACCATTGATTTTATTCACCTTCTACAAATAACGCTATCCCACAATTTTCAACTGCTATTTCTTTCTTTTTCCACACTTTAGAGCTTGAGGGAACATGTTCTTTTGGCTGGACCTTGCTCCTGCATTCAGATTCTTCATGACCAAAGTTATTGCAATAAGTACATTCAACTTTGTTTTGAAGAGGAGAAAAGTTGTTATAGGTGTTCTTCTTTGGTTCAATATTCATCCTTTTCTCTCTTGCTTCTCTTGTCATGATGGTTTTATATGCAACACATTGAACAGCTTTATGACCAAAATTGTGACATGAGAAACATTGGCCATTGAAGTAGAAATTTATGCGATCATGAAATATTCTATTTGAATTTACCTGTTGGTTGTAGCTTCTTTGAAAGATCTCCCTGTTAGTGTTCCTTGAATTGAGATGATCATGCTTTACCTGTATAGATCCTTTGTTCCCTTGCTGAGTGGTTGAATGTAGTGAACCAGTTGTGGCTGCTTTTAGAAAATTTGGTGCTGAAGTCTGGGAAGATTCCCCAGTATATCCAACACCTGTTTTTATAAGAGGAGACCGTTGTACCTTGATAATCTCATCTAAGGTTTCTGAACTTTTAGCAAATCTAAGATTGAGAGATTCCACTTTCTTATTATCTTTCCTTAGACTTACTACTTCACACTCCAATTCCTCAATGCATTTTTCTCTTGCTTCACGCTGATTTTCAAGAGTCTCTATGATTATGTTATTTTCTTCTAGGCTTACTTTGAGTTGAGTGTTTTCTTCAAGAAAAATCATTGTCCTCTAGAGCATCACGAAAGTATCCTTTTCTTCTCTTTGTTCAAATCATGAGAAGTCTAAGTCTTCTTCACATTCTTCCTCACTATTAGATGATCCATCACTTTGTCTTCATTAGTATAATAACTTTTCCTTGTGCTAGATCGATTCTTATTCCTTCTTTTCTTCTCTTCCTTTAACTTCGAGGTTTCTTTGTAAGGACACTTTGCAGCATAATGACCAACTCTTCCACAATTGAAACATTTTGAAAGAAGCTTACCTTTGAACTTTCCGGTACCTAGTTGAAGTCTTCTCACAAAATTTGCTTCTTCTTCTTCTTCGGATATATGTGGATTCTTTGACAACTTCCTTTTCTTTTTCCTTTTACAGGCTTAACCAAACAACTTCTTTGATTTGAGAAGGACCTCTTTTCTCATTTCAAAAGCGATCGAATACCTGCAATTAGACAATAGTAAGAGTTTGCAGATCTTGCCTTTCTTGATAGGCCAAACTTTAGAGTCAAATTTTGAAGTCAGGATCTTAAGACCTTTTCCACAGTGTGACAACATGGTTTCACCAAATTTCTCATCAGAGTTTACAATATCATCTAGACGAAAACGCCAATATTTTCATCCCACTCTACTACTGATTTCATAATGGATTCTAAGAGTTTGAGTTTTGCATTTTTACCTTTGTGTCTCCTTCATAACTTAGAATGATTTTAATACATATCTCCACTAGCTGAATGTATTTGTCTTTATGAGTTACGATTCACCGTATTTTGTGTTCATTTAGCGGCATTGATTTCATGCTTCTTTCTTTGACGTGACATCGGTCGGAATACTTGGGGTATTGATAACCTTCTTCCCACCGATTGCCCATACATATTTTAAGACCGCTGGAATCATAATTTTTGTTAATGCAACCCGTGAGTCTGGGTTGTTCCATTGAATAGAGGTGGCTTCATGGATGATACATATTGACTTCCCAGAAGAGCAAAACGAATCTCCTTCAAACGATTAGCTCCCTAACAGGCCACGCTACCGATACCGATTATTTGGGAAAAATGTTTGAGAGGGGGGGGTGGGTAGTATTCTTGCCTGTTCAAACTTTTCTTTTCCTTGCTTCTAAAAACCCATACGCTGCGCAGACGGTACGTGTATGCGCGGATACCCTTTGTAAACTAGCATTGAGATATCTAATTAAGTTCAACAGATCTTCATGATATTCATCATTGTTCATGGATGTTCAATAAACAACAAACATGAACACGATGCAGAAGCGAGAGTAAACCATCACACAAAACATCACACACAGACAAGTTTTTGGTGGGCAGAAGTCGGGGAAGAAAATACATTTGGTTAACAAGTATAAATACATAGCTGTGAGAAAACATCTTACACAACATGTCTGTTGGTGTAGACTTCTATGCATTGACACCCACACCCTCGTTTCGACCCTCTCTGGATGGGTGCTCCAGCCACAAGCTGTTTACAGGCCTCTGGAGAAACTCGTGCCAGTCTAGATTTGTGACCTGCTGGAGAGAGCTACGATCCCACTAGTGAAGGCTGGCCTCAGCCTGCTCCTAAGATGCATTTGTGTTCCCCTGCTGGGATCCAACAACGATGCAGTGCAACTTGAACACGAATTTCATCATATTTTAGGCCGGATACATTCATACTTTCTGGCTCGACGCAAGCACCAAGCAGAGATACTATGGTCGGGACAACACAGTGAGATGGCGATGGCACTGAAGAAGCCGGATCTGTATGTTTGCCCAGTAGCCGACAAACCTGGTTTACGTACGCACTTTCACTTGCGGTCGCCGCGTGTATACGACGCTTCCGTCCCCCACAAACCGGTAGTAACTAACAGCACGTGCTGTTTTGTTCGCATCTGGCCGCCCCAACATCGGGCCGCGTGTCGCGCTTGTTACGCGGTGTGGCGTGTGGATACGATCATTGTGAAGCGACGCCTGCTTCTTCGGATCGAGATGTCCAGCTCAACACACTGTTGGGCAGTTTGCTGGTCTTCGCCTCATCACGAGTCTGACACTTCCATGAGCGGATCTAGTGATGCAAGTGCATTTGGGATCTAGATCCCCTTTGTGGTAATTGCATCATCTGGTGTTGGGTTATCATTCAAGTGTAACATATAAAATTGATTTACTTCGAGTGGTATTCATTCAACTAGAGACATCTTGCACCCACCTCATAATTTGCATAGTAATTTCATCTCTTTATATAGGTTTATCTTTCAATACCATGAGCCAAAAACTACATTATGAGTAGAAATAATTTCTGGACGGGGGTCAATTAGGCGGATGTTCACCCAATCCAATGAGTCCAATACCATGGTGGTTACCCTGGTTTTGCACTTTTAAGCCTTTATCCCATATATGAGCAACACGATTCTTTTCCGCGCTGCATACGCGTCATATGGACTGCTGTCCGTATTCCTTGAAGACATACTCTTGTCATAGATTTAGAACAATACGAATTCCTTTCCTTCCTTTTGTCTGTACCTCTTTATGAATACATCATATTTCCTCCACATGAGAACATATTCTATCAAGCACAACTTCATCGGGGTGGATTTCCATCAAGGACAACACATGTCCAACGGTCGTGTCTTCATCTTCATTCGGTGGGTTGCCATCGAGGACAATACTTTTCATCATAATGTATGGATAAACACAATGGTGGACTTGCTGGGCCCCATTTTGGTTTTGATAAGACCCATGAGAACCGATCATTTTTTTATTTTTGGCCAAAGATGAGATCTGAAGTGGAAAAGTATGTGAAGAATTGTAAAATTTGTCAATATGAAAAAGCGAAAAGTCAAAATGCAGGTTTGTACATTCCATTACCTATTCCACACAGACCTTGGGATATGGTAAGTATGGATTTTGTTTTAGGATTGCTTGAGACACAAAGAGGAAATGATGGAATTTATGTTGTAGTTGACAGATTTTCAAGAATGGCACATTTTATTCCATGTTATAAAACCAGTGATGCTACTCATGTTGCCAATATGTTTTTAAAGGAGATTGTCAGATTACATAGGTTACCTAAAAGTATTGTCTCTGATAGAGACACCAGATTTGTTGGTCATTTTTGGAGGAAATTATGGAAGAAGCTTGGTACTAAACTGAGTTTCATCTCATCTTATCACCCTCAGACTGATGGGCAGACTGAAGTAGTGAACAAGAGTTTGGGTAATCTTTTGAGAAGTCTTACAGGAGAACATCCTAAACAGTGGGATCATATGTTACCACAGGCAGAGTATGCATATAATGATTCACCTAACAAAAGTACGAGACAGATTCCATTCCATATAGTTTATGGAATGCACCCAAGAGGAGTATCTAAATTGAGGAACTTGGGAAAAGCAGAAATGAGAAGTGCTGAAGGAGAGGAGTTTGCTTCATAAATTCAAGCAATACATGAACAGGTAAAGCAACAGCTACAAGACAACAACATCAAGTACAAAAACAGAGCATATTTGAGCAAAATAGAAGTTAATTTTGAAGTTGGTGATTTGGTTTTAGCACACTTAAGAAAAGAAATATTTCCAAATAGGGAGTATAACAAGTTAAAATTCAAAAAGATAGGACCATGCAGGATATTGAGAAATTTTTCTGCAAATGATTATGAAATTGAATTACCATCTGATATTGGAATATCTCCAATATTCAATGTTGATGATTTGTACAAATATGGAGATGGTGGCACAGATGACAGACTAGAAGACAGAGAACAGATTGACTAGGTAAAACAGTTACCCACAAAAAAGACACTACAGCTAGAGAAGATCTTAGACAAGAAAGTGTTTAAGAAGACCAGAGGACAGGAGTATTTTCAATATTTGATCAAGTGGAGGGATCAGCCAATTGAAGATGCTACCTGGATGATAGAAACCATGCTGCAAAAATTGGGCAGTTCTATGGAGGAGCTCATGGATAGGAGCCCATGAAGATTTTTGTCCTCAGGAGTCTGATGCAGGAGCATGAGTCTTAGAGACATAAGGCTTCATTAATTATTCCAAAAATCCAAAAAAAGTTTACAAGCAAAGGTGTTGGTACCTTTAGCTGTCAATTTACAGCTGTACTATATAAGGTTGAACTAGTATCTAGGAAGATTTAACAGTTTTAGATTAGATTCAATATATTTAGTCTTCAGTTGATATATTTAGGAAAGATATTATGTAATTAGGATTTTACCTAAAGTTAGGAGAATTCGATCCTCAAGAAGAGGTCGACTGTTATGTAAAACCTATAAATTGTAACCTCTGAGAAGGAGAAAATCAAATTTGGACCATGGAGGACTTGATTGAGAGGATTTTGCCTCTATTTTAATAGAATTTGCAAATTTTATTTATCCGTTGCATACTTGGAAAGTTCCCGGAGGGTTTCATCCCTTCGAAAATTCATTTGATTAATGTTTTCTGTGTAGAATTTGAATGTAAATTAGTTTTTGTGTAAAAGGATTCAGAGGAACCGAGGAATTCTGGTTCTTTGGTTGAGATTGGTTATCCGATAATTGGTCTATGTTTATCTATTTTGTAGCGGAAAAGGAGGGGTCCAAGAGAAGTTGAAGTTTAAACCGTAAAACAGTAGAAAATATGTGTCAACGTGACCGAAAAACGAAAATTTGAAGAAAAGCGATTTTCAAGAAACTAGACACTGTTGTCGTGCCGTTTTTGGGTTGTGAGTGGTTTTTTTTTTATTTTGAACGTGATCGTATTGGATCACGACACGTCACAGTTTTAAAACCACCAATTTAGCGTTTCTTTGGAGTGATAAGTCGCCAGGGTAAATTGGACACGATAGCCGTCTGATCAAATGTGTTGGAGATCCAAAGGTGCTCACTTTAAAAGTTGCGTGGGAGTTAATAAAAGGCATGGACCCGATGAAAGATTTTAATAGAGCTTTGTTAAGGGTTTGAAATCTGATACCCTTGCGAAAATGTATTAAAAATTGTTTAAAGTGCTTTATAATAGTTCTGAAGGTTTAAAAATTTCCGAAGCTTTTTAACATTATTTCAAAGGAACTTATTACATTGCTAAAGGTTTTAAACATTGATTCCAAAGGTTTTTAAAAAATTGGTTTGAATTGTATTATTATGTTTCCGAATGTATAAAGGGAATTTTTCTTCCGCATATCATTTTTAATTAGTTTTATCAAACAAACTTAATAAAGTTTGATGACCGAGAATGGAAAGGAAGACCAGGAAATAATTCCTCCAGAATTAGAAAGAATTTTAACTAAGTTTGAGCAGCTCTCCTTAACGCTTGCACCCACACTGCCATCACTCTCCAAAGAGCTACTCAATGGGAAGAGGTGGGATTCCCGACCAGGAACACCTAGTGCTAAACAACACTTTTCTCAGCTAAACAGCCAGAGAATGATATATGTCTAAACAGAAAATATATTCAGAAATATGATAACCATCAACAACCTTCTCATGCTGCCATCCTCTTCCTTTTATAAGTTGAGAGCTTGCAAACCCTAAAACACCTTCAATGAATAAGATTCTTTCACGCAAGCCATCACCATCTAAACTGCGTTGTGCCTCATTGATGACCACTCCTCCAAGACATCATTGTAGATTTGGTCATGATTGACCCAGTCAAAATATCCATCCCCTTTCACACCTAAGGATGCTTGTTTAAACAAACAAGATTTAGCCTTTTTACATTTAGCATTGAGTTATTCATTGTTTAGGAGTATTATGGACCTCCTTTAAATTTGTATTCTTGAAACAGAAAAATAAAACATAAATGAATATTCCCATTAGCTTTGGACTAATTGGGAATATTACAAGAGGATGTAGAAGCATTTATTTGTTCCATTTATTAATGGAAGAAGTGTCCCCATGCACATAATTTTATTAATAAGGAAAATAAATTACATAAGAAATTTTGCAAGAGTTTACACCCGAACACTCCAACACTCTTGCAATCATGAGAATGAGCTATATATAAGCTAAATGTCCTAACATATTCTAGTTATGGATCACTTATTAAATTAAAAAGTGTCCATTTACAATAAATGTCATCCTAACATATATGCTAACTTTTTTCCTATATTAGAGCCTAAGAAATGACATATTTCTATATGTCATATCTCTTGCAACTAATTCTATTTATAAAGTTTCTCCAATATTTTATTAAATATTCCAAATATTTAAATATTCTATTCTAAATTTTAAACTATGATATTTTTATTTTTGGATCATCTAACATTCCCCCCTATAATCCAAAGATACACTACAACAGATACCAAGTTCATCCCTAAGCTTAATAAAATTTATCCTGCCAAGTGGTTTTGTAAAAATATCAGAGATTTGATTCTCGGAAGGACAATACACCAGCTTGATGACATCCTTTGCAATGAGCGTTATGATGTGATGATACTTGGTGTCCACAAGAGTTTTTTAAATGAAAAACTAGGTTATTGGAAAGCTTTATGGTTGACTCGTTGTCTATGAATAACGATGTAGCTTCTTCTTGAGGAATTCCCAAGTCCTATAAAATTATGTGCAACCAAACAATTTCACATGATGCTTCCCAAGCTGATATGTATTTGGCTTCTGCTGAAGAAGTGGCCACCGTAGCTTGCTTCTTGAAACTACAAGAGACAGCAACTGACCCCATGTTCATTAAATAACCTGAGGTTGATGCCCTATCATCAATACTGCCAATGAATTCGGCATCTGAAAATACACCAAGTACAAAGTTTTTAGTCTTTTTGTAAAGAAGACAAAAATATTTTGTTCCTTGGATATAATGAAGATCTCTTTGGCTGCATTCCATTCGTTGTCTCATGGTTCCTACATAAAGCATGAAATAATAATGATGACATATGAAAGATCTAGTCGAGTGGTTGTCAGATAAATTAGGTTTCCAATCAACTGTCGATAAGTAGTGCTATCCACCACTCCCCCCCTTTCAAATTTTTAAAGTTTCAAGTTTTGTTCCATGGAGGTAAGAACACGCTTGCAATCCTTCATTCCAAATGGCTGAAGAAATTTGGATACATACTTACTCTGAGAAATGAAAATATGATGTGAATGTTGGAATACTTCAACTCCGAGATAGTAGTGAAGTAGTCCAAAATATGTCATCTTAAAACCTGCATGTAAGTTATTTTTCACCTGTGGAATATGATCATCATTATTTCCAGTGATGATCAATTCATCTAAATACATAACAAGAATCACCGGAATTTTTCCTTGTTGGTGTACATACAAGGTATCATAAGATTCACTTCGTTGAAAGCTAACTTTCCAAAGGTATTCGTACTTTTTGGCATACCAAGCTCGTGGAGCTTGTTTTAACCCATATAAAGCCTTTATCACTTTGCAGACTTTATGTTCCTATCCTTCAATTTCAAAACTTGGTGGTTGTGTCATATATACTTCTTCTTGTAAATATTCGTTGAGGAAAACACTTTTTACATCCATCTGATGAACTTTCCATCCTTTTTGGGTTGTTATTGCAAGTGTTAATCTGATGGTGTTCCATTTAGCTATGGGAGAAAAAGCTTCCTTATAATAAATACCTTCCTTTTGTGAAAAAACATTAGCAACAATTCTTGCTTTGTACTGGTCGATATCTCCAATTTGCTTGTATTTTATTCGGTAAACCCATTTGCATCCGATGGGTTTAACATTTTGAGGACAATCAACAAGTTTCCAAGTGGTTTTTTATAGAACTGCCTGATATTCGTCAACCATAGCATTTTTTCATTCTTTATGTTTTACTGCCCCTTTATATGTAGAGGGTTTAGTAAAACAATTTGCTATCAACGAAAAATTTCCTTCACTTCTATGTGACCCCCTTGTTCCTGTTTTATTATGCTCATCAGACCTTATGTCTTTCAAAAGTTGAACTTCCCATTTTTGCAATTGATGTTCACTTGTTTGAGATTCTGAAAAATCACCATCATTGTAAAGAGGGTTAATATAAACAGATGTTGATTGATCAACTACAGATTTTGGCGGTAGAGAGTCACTTTCATAAGAACTGCTACTACTAGGAGTTTCTGATGAGATGCCAGAAGACCCAAACAGTGTTGGTGAAGTAAAACTAGATGGACTGGGTGAATCATATTTAGAAGACGGAAAATCAAGTTCATACCAATTTTGTGAAGTTGGTTGACTTTGCATATTTCCTTTCCTTTTATTTCCTGTAGTTTCCAAATTTTTAAGAGGAAATTATATTTATTCAGCACTCTTACTCTCAGTTTCATAAAAAATCAGATCCCTTCTCACAATAAATTTTCCATTGGAAAAAATTCGGTACCCTTTCTTCTCATCATAATACCCAATAATTGCACATTTCAAGCTTCTTAAGTCAATATTAGTGTGTTTTTCTTTTGGAACTAAGGAATAACATACAGATCCAAAAACTGTTAGGTGTTTAATGCAAGGTTTGAATCCAAACCATACTTCATAAGGTGTGATTTCGTCTAAAGAAGCAGTTGGGGATTTGTTCCTTAAGTAGGCAGCTGTATGGATTGTTTCTGCCCAATATATAGCGACTTAACCTTTTGAAAGTTAACATAGATCTCACCATTCTTAACAAGGTGCGATTCATTCTTTCTACTACTCCATTTTGCTGTGAAGTGTAGACATTTTTAAGATGTCATTTTATTCCATTATCCCTGCAATAAATTTGGAATTCATTAGAATGGAATTCCCCTCCATTTTCTATTCTAAGAGTTCCAATATTCTCTTTGATTTCATTTTCAACAAGTTGGGGAAATTTTTTAAAATTTTCAAATTCTTATGACTTTTGCTTCAAAAAATATACCCAATTCATCCTACTAAAATCATTAACAAAGAGTAAGAAACATCCGCATCTTCCCAGCGAAGTTTGTAAGGGTCCACAAATGTCACTGTGAACCAATTGCAAACACCTATTTGCTTGCCATGGAATTTTCGGAAAATGCAAGCTTCACATTTTGCATTTTCCCTTTTGAAGGTTGGAATCCCTTAACCATTCCTTGTCTTTTCAATTGAGAGAGAATTTAAACATTTAGATTTCCATAGTTTATTGCCACAATATTATAGGTGAAATGTCTGTACTTTCTGATCCTGCAAAGTCAGAATTCCTTTGAATAATTGTCCCTTTCATCCTTAATAGTTTTCCATCTTCATAACCTGTCATCATTGTTTTCATGCTCTATTTGACCGAGTTGATTTTAACAAAGTCATCCTCCATAATCACCTGATGTCCTGCTTCTCGAATCGTGACTAAAGACAACAAATTCTTCTTAAATGTTGGTACATACCATACATTTAAAATCATTATTTCTCCAATGTCGGGTAGACAAAATTGAACTACACATTTTCTATAAGGAGTATGTTTTATATCATCAACAAGATAGATTGAATTGAGATGACTTCGTTGGAAGTTCCAAAAGAAGTCACATCGAAAAGTCATGTGTTGGGTTTCCCCTGTATCTAAAATCCATGCATCTTCATAATCACTTTTAAGAGAAGGGGAGTGTGTGAAGACATATTTTGAGCCGTTATGATCATCTTGATCATTTGAAAACTATGTAGTGTTTTGATGAAACTTTGGAATTTTTTCAATGGAATTTCTACAATCCTCAGAAAAATGGCCAATTTTGTTACATCTTCTGCAAAAAATTTGACTTAAATATCTCCCTCTACCTCTGCTTTAACCTTTGTTTTGATTTTTTCCTTAGCCTCGACTTTTCCCTCTTCCTTGATTATAGCCTCTATCTTGATTGTTTCCTTTGCCTTGAAAATTTCTCATGCCTGAACTGTAGCCTCTGTTGAAATTGTTTCTTCTGCTTTAGCTTCGACCACGACCTTATACACTATGTGTTGCTTGATTTTGATTGAAATTTCCCCTTCCTCTGCTTCTAGAACTTTTAGTTGAGTATTTACTTGTGCTAGCCTCTCTGAAGAAGATATCTTCCCCAATCTGTTTCTTCTTCCCAAAGTTTTTGTCATGTTGGGCTAACATATCACTTAACTCATAAAACTTGATCTTCTATAATTTTCCAATTGCTTGTAGAGTTTCTAGAAAATGTGTGTAAGAAGATGGCAAGCCAAAAATTAAAATTGTAGCCAAGAAACTCTCATCTATAGCTTGAAAACTTGCATTTATTATTTCATGCTTGATGTTTTTAAGATGTGAAATATATTCAAGAACATCACCTCCTTTAGTTAATTTTTGTTGGAGAAAATTTAATTGAAGATCAACCTTTTTTTATTCAAGTTGTGTATCAAATAGTTATTTGAATGTACAAAAAGCAGTCCATGCATCTGAGGCGTTTTCAGTATGAATATACATGTCATTGTTAACTGAAGACTTTATAAGACCTAGTGCCTTGGCATTTTTTACTTCCCATTTTGAAAGTAATGCTGCATCTGTTGGTTTATTAGGCTCAATGTCTCCATCACAGATGTCATGCCACAATTCATTATATATTAGAGTGTTTTCGATGATATGCTTCCATGTCTTTTATGATTTCCCTCTTTAAGCTTATTAGAATCAGAAAACAAATTAACTAACTTCGACATTGTAGTGTTGTATCTTTGCACCAAAAATAATTAAGCACAAAAATATCAAGATGAGGAGCATGTCACACGAAACACCCCACGCAAAAAATTATCTATCGAGGCTTGGCATTGACCCTCGTATAGTCGTCGAAAGAAAAAATGACTGGGCTTTGTACTTGGCTCTAGTCAAGTTTTCGAAATAAGATTTACAATGAAATATTTCAAAATGTTACCTGTTTACAATTCCCTTGCCAATTTTTACTCAAAAAAATACTCTAAACCCCCCTCAAAGTAAAGAAATTACTTTGAGCTAAAATATCACTCTTACCTCTCGAGATTAAAAACTACAAATAGAATCTCCTTATTACTCCAAAAATTACAAAATCCTTATTTTTCTAATAATAAAAAAAATATTACATAAAATTATATACCTTATCTCTCCATTTAAATTAATAAAGTTAAAATCACTTTATAAGAGTGATTTATAAAAAAATAACTTGAGTTTCCCAACTTCTCACTTTTTCAATTTATAGAAAAGCCATTTTATTTTCCCAAATATTTAAGTAGAAACATTTTACTTTCCCAAGGATTTCACACTTTCAAATATGAATATGAAAACTTAAGTCTGAAAAAATGCTTGTCCAATTTAAACTCCACGCTATTGAAAAGACTTACGACCTTTTGAATTATGCTACCTTTAATTTTTACACAGGTTACTTCTACTTTGAAGATATCTTCTAGGCAAGAGGAAAGATACTTTCAGGTTTCCCACATTGTCTACACTGGCATTTCTCCTTAGCAAAACATTCCAACTTTTTTCCTTAGTACTGCGTGGGCTTCTTCTCAACACTGTCTCAACGTTTCTCATCTAGCTTCAGCTCAACGCTGCCCAATATTTTCTCAGCACTGAAGTAGATTGAAGCGGATTTTTATGGATTTCTGCATATTTCTACAAATTTCTGAGGATTTCTACATATTACAAGACTCAAAGGCTTGGATTTATGCTTGTGGAAAGACTAAAAGGCTTGGATATCCTCCTTGAAACTTCCTGAGCATTTGATGTTGTAGTCTACTCCTCCACGAGTTCTTTCATAAAATAGGAAGGCACCAACGTGGATGTCAAAGAAGGTAGGCCGCAATGGAAAATTCCAATATGTTTGATCTTCTTGGCGATAAAAACAATGGAGATGTCTTGTAGCTCATCTTAGTCCCTTAGGAGAAACCGACGGCTAAAAAGGTCTCTCAGCCTGCTCAAACGACACTGGCCAAGATGCCATCCATACCTCTACCTTCGGTTCACGCTGTGAGAGAATCAATAAATGGAGTGGGCAGAGGAGGTCGAGGAAGGTGTGGAGGAGACCACAATCGAGATGTGGGCTATGTAAATCATAGTTGTGGCATCTATAGTGGTGGCTGTTTTAATCAAAATGGTTATAATAATGACAATGACAGTAATGGAGGCAAAGTAGCAGGTGTCTCGACATGTAGATAAAAAATATCAACGAAATATTGTAGAAGCTCATGATAAAGAACGACTAGAGAAATTCAGGGTAGAAAAAAATTATTTCTTGTAATTTTAGATAGTTGAGGCTAAATTGAAGGCATAAATGAAAGCTTGTTAAGAACATAAGGGGGTGGGGGGGGGGGAATTTTTTATATTTAAAAAAAATGGATCATAATAAAAAAGAATGATTTTCAGATTTAAAAATCTAAAATCAATAATAATCATCAAATTTCTTTTCCTTTAAAAAAAATTGGTCAAAATGCATACCAATTAATCTGCTGATCAATTCAATGGATTTTACCAAGAGACTATAGAGCTGGAATTTCCTCTTCACATTTGTTGCATCATTTGTGCTCTGATACCACAATAATGGTAGAAGTGTCCTGAGACGAATAATTTTATTAATCAGGAAAAGAAATTACATAAGAAATTTTGCAAGAGTTTACAATCGAACACTCTAATACTCTTGCAATCAGGAGAATGAGTTATATATAAGCTAAATGTCCTAACATATTCTATTTATGGATCACTTATTAAATTAACAAGTTTCCATTTACAATAAATGTCATCCTAACAAATCTACTAACTTTTTTCCTATATTAGAGCCTAAGAAATGACATCTTTCTAGATGGCATATCTCTTGCAACTAATTCTATTTCTAAAGTTTCTCCAATATTTTATTAAATATTCCAAATATCTTGAATATTATATTCTAACTTTTAAACTATGATATTTGTATTTTTGGATCATCTAACATTTCTATTATCCAACCAGATAGGATAACAGAAGGAACAGATGAATGGAAGAATGACGAAGAAGTGTGGAAACTCATTCAAAACTTGCAACAAGATCCTAATACATCTAATAGATTTAGCTAGAAGAATGATTCACTATTGTACAAAGATTACTTATATCTTTGTAATAATTCCCAACTCAAACAAAACATTCTTTTGGAAATGCACACCTCTCCCTTAGGAGGCCACTTAGGATTTTTAAAAACTTACCACAGGGTCAAGAAGGAATTTTTTTGGCATGGCCTTAAATCTAATATTAAAAAATTTGTGGCGGAATGTTTGGTTTTCGAGAAAATGAAGTTGAGAAAATTAATACACCAGGTCTGTTACAACCTTTATCCATTCCATGTCAACATTGGGAGGAGGTTTCGATGCATTTTATCATAGGTTTACCCAAGTCCGAAGGAAAGAGTGTCATCATGGTGTTATTTGTAGACTTACCAAGTATGCACAATTTTGTGCATCATCCCATTCATTTAAAGCTAGTACAATTGCTACTGTATTTATGGAAACAATTCAAAAGCTACATGGAAACCCAAATATTATTATAAGATACAAAGATCCCATTTTCACTAGAAACGTTTTCACGTAATTATTTTCTTGTCTGGGTAGTCAATTAGCTCATAGCTCATCTTATCATCCTCATCTAATGGGAAAAATGAGATAGTGAACAAATGTTTGGGAGGATATCTTCATTTCTTTGTATTTGATAAAAAAACACAATGGGTCAAGTGGTTACTTCTAGCATAATGGTGGTATAACACTTCCTTGCATACTACAGCAATAATGACCCCATTTATGGAACTTTATGGATATCATCCATCGTCCATCACATCATATTTAGGAGTAAATTTCAAGGTTCAAGAAATGGAATATCACATCGATCATGAAAAACATATTCTCCAACTCTTAAAGTATAACCTCATTTTGGTGCATAATCGAATGAAACAACATGGTAGATCAACATCACATCGAAAGAATATTTGATGTCGGTGACTAGGTATTTACGGCTACAACCATACAAACAAAAATCCCTCAAGAAATATAAGAAGGATAATAAGTTATCACCAACATAATATGGTCCTTACAAAGTGTTGCAAAATATTGGTACTATGGAATCCAAATTAAAGATTCCTGCATCATCCTGAGTGCACCCATTTTTTCATTTTTCATGCTTAAAGAAGGTTATAGTCGACAAGCTTCCAATTCAAATAATATCTCCAAAACTTGATGAGGAAGAAAAAATCATATTGGAACCTAAATAAGCCACGAAAACAATATCTCGACAGCTACGAAATCAATCAATTTTAGAGTATCTCATCAAGTGGAAGAACCTACGTGCTAAAATTCCACATGGGAGGATGAAAAATTTGTATATACACATCTAGAACTATTCACTGGCATCGAGGACAACAATTTTTTGAAGAAGAGGGGCATGTTAGGTCCTTATAATACTAGTGTAGCCCCTTATTATTATTGTTAGTGTAAACCCCTTATTTTATTTTTGTGTCCATGTAGTCCCCATATTGTTATTATTTTTCCCCTTAGAATCCCACTATTGTTATTTTTGTGCCCTTACATTATTATTGTTATGCCAACTCTGATTATATTATGACTCCTTAGAATCCTATATATAGAAAGGAGGTTTTTTCACTTGTATAATTCAATAATTGTTCATTTATGTAATCTAAACGATTTCCCCCCCTCGAAGATGATAATGTTTAAGTCATTGATCTATATTTTCTTCTATTTTGTGAGCTGGTTGCATAAGACAAAACATTACCCAAAGTAAAACTAGAGAAACCTAAAAACACCCTATAAATGTGTAATTTTCCCAACCTCACTTCCAATAATTTGGTGGGCTACATGCAACACCAATCCCATCTAGCATGGGGTATTACCCCAATCAATCTATGCCCTCTCTGAACACTCTCATATAGGCTAACCAATACCCTCCCATGTAAGGTAACCAATATTATCCCACGCAGAGTAACCAATACCCTTCACGTACTGTAAATATGGTTTCAACCTAATAAACTACATACACCAACCCAAGTCAAGGGAATCCTTACTATCCTGTCTTTTCACCTCAACAAACTAACATCCCATCTTAGCCAAACCCAGGGGTTGATTTCATGCAACCTTCCTTCTGTGAGAAATTGTAGTCGTTTAAATAGCTAAACCCTGCAAACCCTCGAAAAATTAACACAAATAAAGGGAAGAATAAATATAAATGAGAACTAGAATAGGGGGGGAAAAACCCACATTATCCTTGATGGCTGTCGACCGAGGAAATCCCCATAATAAAAACCCAAGCCAAAATTAGGCTATAAATGACCCACAAAAGAAAAACAATAATTATAGTCTTCAAACAAATCATGCTTGTGCTATTTATGGGGAGTGTGGTTATTACAACCATCATTTCCCTTAACTCACTGAGTTGAAGCACATGACTGAGACTAGGGAGAAATGGGGAATGAACCAAAAACCTACAATATTGTAGAACCCTTTCCCTCACTAAAGAGTGGTAGCCACACATCACGAGGCCACCCCTCCACCATATCAAAGTCAATCTGAGGTAGTTCTAATGATGGAGTAAATCATGACATTTACATGGTAGAGAAAAATAATCTCTTACAAACATGAAACTTTGATAATGGAACCCCTCCAGAAACAAATCCCTCAACATCAACTAATTGCAACTGCACCAACTTTGACATTTCCACGACCCCCATTGAACCCATCCCAAATATGGTCAAAGGGGTATTAGGTCGTACCGCTTATAATTCAAGGGAAGCTTATAGCTATAACATTTTTTATGACCTAGCATGGTCGCCTTCATCCATGTCAGCCTTAGAGGTCCTAAAAAGTTTCCCAACTCAAAGGAAAGAACTATTTTCCATGTTAGGTGTAATCGATCCATCCGATTCATGATTAAATTTTTTTTATTTGGACAACTCAGAACCATGACTACCATTGATAGTCTCCTTTTAGATTCTGGTCACAATTCATAATATCACCATCCATAGGTGCATCATTGACATGGGGGAATCCACTTGTATCATGTCCAAGTAAGTTTGGAAAAAATTAGGATCCCCTAAGCTTAGTGGTTCGCTTATTACTATGAGGGCATATGAAAGATGCAATTTGGAACCCATAGGAATTTTTTAGAATGTTATGGTAGAGATTTCCAAAAAAATAGTTCTCATATATATTGAGATCCTCAATTCTAAAATAGATTACAATATCTTGTTGAGACATAGCTATATGTATGTGATGAGAGAAATAATATCATCAATATTTCACACCATGATGATTCCAGAAATGGTAAATTCATCACCATTGACCAATTGACGCATTACAAGATGCAAAATTATCCATACCCTACTGGTGTGCTACCCTTTGTTGGGTCTCAAAATGAATTGGTACTATCCTAGTCGAAGCTTTTATAGGGTTGTTCAAAGCATCGTCACTCCTTGGAACATATCCAGGAGATCCACCAAATGTCACAACAGTTTCAACAACACTAGTATGCATGATGAGTTCATCAAATTCTAGCTAGTCCCTGGACCCTTAACCACACCTGGAAACCCCCAATGTCATGAATAATTTTCACAGCTCATAATAGGTACTGTAATGAATAGAGATCTTTGTGCATAATGGTCTTCTTACCCATCATGTAATGTTTCTAAATTTTGATAGCTTGTACTAGAGAATACAACTCCTTTTCATAGTTAGGGTAGTTGAGAACAACTTGATGAAACACTTCATAAAGTTAATGTGCATGCCTTCATCCCTTCATTAAGACTACCCCCGTGGAATATTCACTCACATCTATCTCCCTTGTAGTTGGTTTCTTCCTACAAGGAACATACACACAAATAAGATATGCTATGGAATGAGGATAGACTAACAAATCATTGAAATTAATAGAAACAATGCATGAAAAAAAATAAACTACAACTACACTAAATAACACAAAACAAGCTTGTGAAGCAAAGCAAATGAACAAAGGTATAGTAAAAGAATCATGTTTAGTGATTGTTGGGGGTGGAAGTTTTATAATAAAAGTATCCAGGACACTTGAAGATAATTTCTTGAGAAATGGTGCTCAGTAGCTCTCAATAAGTCTTTCCCCTTTTAAATATATTTTTCAATCTATTTATTTCTCAAAGAATCACCTAAAACTCTATACAATGGTGGAATTATCCTCACAATGGTATGGTAGATTTCTTGGGATAAATTTTGGTAGAATAACAATTAACAAATTATTTTTATTTTTGGCTCTCCATTAACTTGTATTTATAGAGTTTTTGAACACTCCTTCCCTCCTTTGGCTCATTAATGTGGTTGTTTTCCTCATAAATGAGATGAGAGTTACTATCCTCTTACCATTAAGGATTCTTGGGGCTCAAGGCTTGAATGGTCAACCCATCATGTCAAGAGGAGAAGTTTTTTTCAAGCAATTTCATGTCCTGGGGCACTGAATGTACATCTCGAAACCCTTGTGGCTATCAAAGGAAGAGTCATGAGGTAGTTAATTTCTAGTTGTGGTGCATTGTAGAGGGCTGATTTTTTAACTCAACCTTAGGAATGGTTTCGATTTCTCGGTCTTCATGATGTTTCCAACTAAAAATGTAACCCCTGTACATGTTATTCACTAACTATGAATGTATTATGCTATGTAAAGGTGAGTGTACCATCTACCTTTAATCATTATTCATGATGTTGGGGGTTTCCAGGTGTGGTTAAGGGTCCAGGGACTAGGTATAATTCGATGAACTCATCATGCATACTAGTGTTAAAATGTGCCTTAAAAATATGAATCATTAAAATGTGCCTTTTGTGATCTCCAAGCTCAAGATATAATCGTTGTTATATCTCTTTCATTTTCTTGTTTACACTAGAATCAAGGTGTGGTTTAAGAGGAGTTATCAAGTCTAGGAATTATAGAAATATATGAATGATTGTTATGTGTGTAATTTTTCTATTGACTATGGTTACAAAATTTTTTTATCTGCAAGCATATAATTATCAAGGCATGCAATTATCAAGCTACAATGTAAAAACATGTGGAGAGGGAGCACGTTGGTAGTTTACAACTTGATATAGGATACCTCTCATTTTGGAAGAAATGGAACAACCTTCCCCTTTTGATGTAAAGAAACCTCATAAAAACTATACAAGTATAGATATGCCACTTTTCAAGGGATAACAAGACCGACTTCATGATGAGAGAAATTCCATTGGAATGTTGCAATAAAATATCATGGTTACAAGCCACCACGACCAAGCACAAGAATGTTGGAGTTGGTTGGATGAAGATGCAACATGGTTAAATATGAGACCAAATCAAAGGTTCGTTTGTGTTTTAGCATGCAACACTTGTTTCCATGCCAAAGGCTCACACAACCAACACAATCAAAACGTCACTCGTGAGGATCATCATCTCTCGTGGTAACTTGAACAGTTTTAATTACCTTCTTGCCTATATTAAAACTAAAAAACTAATCATTGCCTTATTTTGTAAACTCGTTGATCTGCAGAGGTTGAGAAATATTAATATGTTTGAATGATGCTCACCTCATTTCATGCCTTTGCTTATTATTCTAAAATACTACCAGCATAGGCTCCAAATGTAGTATGAATTCATACAATGGAGATGACTCTAAGTAAATTACAGAATGATACATAAAGCTTTATATTTTCATGCATAAATAGGTAAATATCACTTTAAATAAATGGACATACATACATACATATTTATCATAATTGGAAACTGACTAGGAAATTTCAATGTTCACCAAGATTACTTTCTCATTGCTACCACTTTTGTTACTGTTGATGGTATTATTGTGGAGAGGTATCCATAAAGTATACTCCTTGGAGAACATATAGGTGATTATGGTTAGAAATAAAGGCTTGTAACTTTTGAAACTATTATGAACCTTTACCACTAACAATTTTCATTTAGGGTATGCGACCTTGGTCGATTTCTTAAAGGTGTTCAATTTGTTTCAAATATTTATAGAATTGTGGCTTTTGTGATCCATCGTAAAATTATATAGAAATATTTTGGTAATAATCACATCAAATGAAAATTGTTGATGTGTTTCGAACCAACTAGTGTGGTTCATCATCAGGACTAGGTGAGAGATCAGATCAGGATGCTGAGTTTAAATAGATGCAGAAATGGCTAAACTAGCCATTAGGATAATGGCTAGTTTGACTTTGAAATCTAATAACGGCTAGTTCTATTTAATTGATTTAATTATTTAATTATTTACTATATATATATATATATATATATATATATATATATATATATATATATATATATATATATATATATATATATATCTTTTTATTTTATTTTATTTAGTTAATTAATTATTATTATTATTATTATTATTATTTATTTCTTTATTATTTAATTATTTTTTACCTATTATATTATATTATATTATATTTATTTTTTTTATCTATATTTAAATTTATATTCCTATTATTCTCCTTTCTCTGGAGGTAAAAACGAAAAAAAGGCGGAAAACAATAGACAAATAATACCTGTAAATATCAATAGAGATGACGGCTGGAATATTAGCAGGTGCTGGATCCCTACCCTATATTCTTAATGGTGTGTTGTTTTCCAGAATTTTTTTTCGCCTCTAGAGAAAGGAGAATAATAGGAATATAAATTTAAATATAGATAAATAAATAAATATAATATAATTTTAGGTCCCTATATTACTAGTTTAGTCCCTTATTGCTATTAGTATAGCCCCCTTATTGTTATTGTTGTACCCCTGTAACCTCAATATTGTTATTATTGTGCCATTAAATTATTATTTTTAGGTTGGCTAGGATTATATTGTGGCCCCATGGACTCCTATATATAGAAGGAGGTTTTGGTCATTTGTAGTATCCAAGAATTGTTTATTTATGTAATGTATTGGAGGTTTCCCCCTCGAAGTGGATGATTTCTAAGGCACTGATCTCTCTTTTCTTCTATTTCTGGAGCTGGTTTCACAACATTTGGTATCAGAGCTTTGGATTCTAGGGTTTCGCTGCTCCAAACAGGTCATCATAGAATTTTCGCTATAACGTTTTTTATACGAAGGTGGAGAAGCTGAAATTTTTAGAGCGCGAAACCGAAATCATGAGGAACATCCTTGCAAACTTTGAGAGCTTGGTTAGCAATATTTTTGGAGTTATGATCTCTGGAATTTAGGGCTTTTTGTAGGCTCCTGAATTTAACCTAAATAAGTCATCGAGGAATTTTCTCTATAATGTTTTTTCTACAAGGTTTCAAAAGCTGATTTTTTCACAGAGAGAAGCCGAAATCCTGAGGAACGTCATGGAAAAATTTCAGAGATTGATTCAAATTATTTTGGGAGGTAGGATCTGTGGAATTTAAGGCCTTTTTAGGCTCTCAAATTTCATCTCAAAGAGGTGATCGTGGGAAACTCTTCATAACTCTCTCTCTGAGCATCGGATTGGAATTCTGTAAAGAGTGGCCAAAATTAAACGGAATGTAGTTTCCTATCTATAAATTTCAAATCTGAAGGAGGAAACAGTGACACATTTCAAGTCATACAAGTTCGCTCTACTGAACCAGTCCATAATTAGTTCATTGTGGGAGATTCGACATAACTTTGCCTTGAAGAATCCAAATCAGGTCAGAACTGTGGCATTCTAAAGAGGATTCAAAGAGATACATTAGGTCCAAATTTTAGATATTGAAGATCCAAAATCACAGAGATAATTCAGTTTCAATATCGAGCTCCTCAAAAGCAAGAAAAAGTTGTGTATTTTTTTTTCCCGAATTGCATAAGTCTTGTGTAAAAAATCAGTTTGAAGTGATTCCAAGGGCCTATTGAGCATATATTTCAGTATTAGGTTCTAAAATGCCTCTTAAAAATAATTCAACACCCATTAAGCCCTCAAAATACTCTACTATGACTCATGAAGATGAAGAATTTCAACATGATCTATCACAATTACAAGAGAAAGTGCACCAAATTTCGCTCTTGCAAACATCAACAAAAAATGAAATGGAAGTTTTGAAGAAAGGTGTGGAAGTGAAGATGGATGGTTTGAAGAAAGGTGTGGAAGCTAAGATGGATGACATGGAAAATAATATGGAGGACATGGAAGAAAAAATTAAAGACAACATGGAAAGCATGAAGAATGATCTAAAAGAAGACATGGAAGGTTTGACAAAGTTGATACAAGAAATGATTCCTAATGGCGGAAAGATAGTAGAGGAAACTCATGACGAGAACAAAATATATGTTAATCATGATTTCATAAACTCTAATGTTGGAGAAGAACCACCATATTCCAAAGATAGATATGATGAAGTTTGATGGCAAGGATCCCCTAACATGGATACTACAGATGGACCAATATTTTGATCTCAATAATGTGAAAAACACACAAAAGGTATGCATTGCAACTTTACATTTAGAACATAATAAATTTGTATTGTATCGATGGCTTTGTTCCTGTAAAAAAAATTTCACTTGGTTAATTTTTATGGAGGAAATGATAGCACATTATGAGGATACAAAGAGAAACACCTTCTTTAGCCAATTGATAAATGTCAAACAAAAGGGTTCAGTGGTGGAGCACATTGAGGACTTCAAAAAATTGAATATAATGGTAACTAATATTCCAGAGGAACACAAGATTGATGTCTTCATAGAGAATTTAAAGGATAACATCCAACATGAAGTTCGAGTTTGGGAACCTGATTCATTGGAGAAGGCATTTAGGTTGGCAAGAAAAATTGAATGTAAAATTATGGCGACAAGGAAGCCTACCAATCACATATATAAATATGGAAGTGTTCCTACTCCTAGACTTCCATAACCTAAAAGGTTGACACCACAAAAATTGGAAGAAAAAAGTGCAAAAGGGCTTTGCTACAGTTGTGATAGAAAATACACTAAAGGTCATAAGTGCGCTAAGAAGAAATTATTTTACATAGATTGTGAACAAGAAGAATAAAATGAACAAGAATCTTCAAAAGAAGAGGATATACACCAGGAACCAACATTAGAAGAGGAGGAAATGAGTCCAACCATATTGTGTAATGCATTGGCAGGAATTACCACTCCTCAAAATCTCAAGATAGAGGGACATATCAAGAAGAAAAAAGTAATAGTGTTGATTGATTTGGGTAGTAACCATAATTTTATTCATTGTAAGGTAGCCAAGGAATTGAATTGTTTCCTATACCCAACACCAGAAAGTCAAGTGATGGTTGCAAATGGAGGAACTATAAATTTCTCTGGAAAATGCCATAATATCAAGCTAACCATGGGGGAATATGTATTGAATAGTCCAATGCTTTCCATTCCAATGGGAGGTGTTGATGTTTTACTAGGATTACAATGGTTACAATCTTTGGGGATGGTAGCTTTTAATTTTAAAGAAATTTTCTTGAATTTTTTTTCAGAAGGAAAGGAAGTCGAATTACGGGGTATTGTAGGGAATCTGGGAAATATAATAAGCTCTAATTTCATGACAAAGCTTCTTAAGAAAGAACAACAAGGCGTAATTGCACAGTTATGCTCACTAGAAGTTCCAACATCAAAATCATCTATTTCTATAGATCTCCAAGAAGTCTTGGACAATCATTCGAAGGTGTTTGAAACTCCCAAAGGACTCCCACCTATTCGTGATCATGATCATGCTATTCATTTGATTCCAGGAAGTGTTCCTCCAAACATCAAGCCTTATAGATATCCTTATGTCCAAAAGGGAGAAATTGAACGTATGATTGCAGAAATGTTGCTGGTATAAGTCAACCTAGTCAAAGTTCTTTCTCTACTCCAGTAGTATTGGTGCATAAGAAGGATGGATCATGGCACATGCGTTCAGATTATAGGGAACTCAATGAGCTCACTATTAAAGATAAATTTCCTATTCCTATGATTGATGAATTATTGGATGAATTACATGGAGCAATTTATTTTACCAAGTTGGATCTTCGTTCAGGATATCATAAAATTAGAATGAAGACTAAAGATATTCCGAAAACAACATTCCGAACTCATGAGGGTCATTATGAATTTTTGGTCATGCCTTTTGGCCTTACCAATGCACCTTCTACATTTCAAGGGTTGATAAATTCCATTTTCAAACCCTTCCTTAGAAAATTTGTGCTATTATTTTTTGATGATACACTAATCTACAACAGGTCTTGGAAGGATCATGTTCAACATGTTGAAAGGGTGCTCAAACTATTGCAGGAGAAAAAATTATATGAAAAATCATCAAAATGTTTCTTTGGAGTACAATATGTGGAATATATGGGTCATATTGTATCTCACAAGGGTGTTAAGGTAGACCCTAAAAAAATTAAATCCATTACGGAATGGAAAGTCCCCACAACCATAAAGCAGTTGCAAGGATTTCTCAGGTTAACAGGGTATTATCGAAAGTTTGTTTAGAATTATGGGAGAATAGGAGCACCTCTAACAACATTATTGAATAAATATTCATTTTCATGGACTTCTAAAGCAACTAAGGCCTTTGAACATCTTAAAGAGGAAATGTGCCTAGCACCGGTCTTAGCTATGCCACATTTCAAAAAAATCTTTATTGTTGAATGTTATGCCTCAAGAAATGGAATTGGTGTTGTTTTAATGCAAGAAGGAAGACCCATTGCTTTAGAAAGTCTTCCAATCAAAGGAAATAATTTACAGAAAGCTGTTTATGAGAAGGAAATGTTAGTAATACTACATGCACTAAAGAAATGGTGACCTTACCTAATGGGAAGACACTTCAAGGTAAAAAATGATCATGATAGTCTTAAACACTTTTTGGAACAAATACTATCTTCAGAAGAGCAACAAAAATGGGTCACAAAGATGTTGGGTTATGAATTTGAAATAATCTACAAAAAATGAAAGCTAAATGTTGTTGCAGATGCACTCTCAAGAAAGAATGAATAGGTGCAAGTATTGCTTTGTGCCATTTCTATTATCCAACCGGATTGGATAAACGAAGCAAGGAATGAATGGAAGAAGGATGAAGAAGTGTGGACACTCATTCAAAATTTGCAGCAAGATCCTAGTACATTTGATACATTTAGTTGGAAAAATGATTCCTCATGGTACAAAAATCACTTATATCTTTGTAATATTTCTTAACTAAAACAAAAGATTCTTTTGGAATTGCACACTTCTCCTTTAGGAGATCACTCAAGATTTTTAAAAACTTACCACAGGGTGAGGAAAGATTCTTTTTGGGATGGCCTTAAATCTAATATTCAAATGTTTGTAGCAGAATGTTTGGTTTTCTAGCAAAATAAAGTTGAGACAATTAAGACGCCGGGTCCTCTACAACCTTTATCCATTCCAAGTCAATGTTGGGAGGAGATTTCAATTGATTTTATCACAGGTTTACCCAAGTCTGAATGAAAGAGTGTCATCATGGTGGTAGTTGATAGAATTACCAAGTATGCACAATTTTGTGCATTATCTCATCTATTTAAAGCATGTACCATTGCTACTACATTTATGGACACAATTCAAAAGCTACATGGAAACCCAAAGATCATTGTGAGTGACAGAGATCCCATTTTTATTAGAAATTTTTGGTCGGAGTTATTTTCTTGTTTGGGTACTGAACTAGCTCATAATTCATCTTATCATCCTCAATCCGATGGTCAAACTGAGATAGTGAATAAATGTTTGGAAGGATATCTTCGTTGCTTTGTATCTGATAAACGAACAAAATGGGTCAAGTAGTTACCTCTCGCTGAATGATGGTATAAAACTTCCTTTTATACTGCAACAAAAATGACCCCATTTATGGCACTTTATGGATATAATCCACCATCCATCACATCATATTTAAAAAAAATTCTAAGGTTCAAGCAGTGGAAGATCACCTCGGTATCAACAAGAATTTCTCCAACTCTTAAAGGATAACCTAAATTTGGCACAAAATCGAATGAAACAACAGGCAGATCAACAACGCAACGAGAGAATTTTTGATGTAGGATACTGGGTATTTTTATGGCTACAACCATACAAACAAATGTCCCTCAAGAAGGCTAAGAAGAATAATAAATTATCGCCAAAGTAATATGGTCCTTACAAAGTGTTGCAAAATATTGGTACTATGGCATACAAATTGGAGCTTCCTGCTTCATCGTGAGTGCATCTAGTTTTCCATGTTTCATGCTTAAAAAAGGTTATAGGTTAAAATCTTCCAATTCAAACAATGTTGCCAGAATTTGATGAGGAAGGAAAAATCATATTGAAACCTGAGGCGGTCACGAAAACAAGAACTCGACAACTATGAAATTGATCAATTTCAGAGTATCTCATCAAGTGAAAGAACTTACCCACTGAAGATTCTACATGGGAGGATGAGAATTTTATACAGAAGCACCCAGAGCTACTCAAGCATTGAGGACAACAATTTTTTGAAGGAGAGGGGCATGTTAGGTCCCTATATTACTAGTTTAGTCCCTTATTGTTATTAGTATAGCCCCCTTATTGTTATTGTTGTACCCCTGTAACCCCAATATTGTTATTATTGTGCCCTTAAATTATTATTGTTAGGTCGGCTAGGATTATATTGTGGCCCCATGGACTCCTATATATAGAAGGAGGTTTTGGTCATTTATAGCATCCAATAATTGTTCATTTAAGTAATGTATTGGAGGTTTCCCCCTCGAAGTGGCTAATTTCTAAGGCATTGATCTCTCTTTTCTTCTATTTTTGGAGCTGGTTTCACAACATATAATATAATAAAATAGGTAAAAAAGAAATAAATAATAATAATTAATTAAATAAAATAAAATAAAATAATATATATATATATATATATATATATTATTAAATAATAAAATAATTAAATTAATTAAATAGAACTAGTCGTTATTAAATTTCAAAGTCAAACTAGCCCTTATCCTAATGGCTAGTTTAGCCATTTTTACATCTATTTAAAATCAACGTCTGGATCTGATCTCTCACCTAGTCCTGATGATGAACCACACTGGTTGGTTCAAAACGTGTCGAAAATTTTCATTTGAATGTGATTATTACCGAAATAATTCTATATAATTGTTTCAAACATGTCAACTAAAAACATTGCAACTAATTTTACCATGTGTATTCTTAGTTTCCATCCCTTATCTCTTCCCCTCCTCCTCTTTCAACCCCTAATGATTCAAAATTTTCCATTTATATATATCTTGAGCTAACAATTTAATACACCTTTGATATTTCATGATACAACTCAAATAACTATGCTTATGAAGTTTCCATTAAATATCCCTAAATTTGAAGGGCATATGAAGGAGGACTCCATCAACCATATGATTAGTTTTAATATATGGTGTTCCCCCTAATACAATAATAGAGTATTGTGTCATGTTTAGACAATTCGAACTCAAAATCATCAATATTACATCCCAGTGGTATGGTGACATTGAAATTGGGACATGCACAACCTTTAAGGGTATCGTCAAGGTATTTTCTAACTTTTAAATTACCACTCCACCATGTGTAACATGGAAAAGTGAGTAAGGCACAATTATATCATAAGAAGGAAGGAGAAAATGGAATATCCACTCATTTTTAGGATAAAATTGTAAAACCTTGGGTGAGGATGGTAAAATATAAGAGAGAAGGACACCAGAATAATTAATCATTTACTCTTAATTTATTATCTAATGTTCTAGGTTAATTTGGATATTTTGATTAGGGTTTACATCAAATTTAGTATAAAAATAAATAAAAGGACATAAAACAACCTAGGGTTATTTACCAATCACTTTTGTTTTGCTAATTGACCTAAGAATCATAAACTAAGGGTGGATGTGATGGAAAGAACTCATTCAAAAGAACATTAATGTACATTTCAAAGCTACTACAATTAAAAAAGAGATTTTTGCTAGGCATGCAAGGAAATATTCCATGGTATGACCATAAGAGGGGCATATATGGGTTAAAATGGTATATATTGAGGGTATTCCTAGTAAAGGCCCAACATGTGCAATTACTCAAGAAAAATACATATAGAGTTCAATATAGGACCAATGACAGCTAATACTTACCTCTCGTGACATATAAATTGCAATGGAAATCGTAAAATAAAACAATATATTTATTACGAGAAATTATCAAAGGTACTTGCCATTTTATTAGAGTACAATTTAAAATGGTGATACTTAAGCAATCAAATTGTTTTCCATTATATATAAATTTTATTTATGAAAAAATGGCAAAACAAATTGCATTCTTTTAGAATTGGTTTGTTACTTTTCCTATAAAATATATTGTGTATATTTACATTAAGGCATTGGTTTAGTATCTAAATAATAAAATTCCTTGAAAAAAATATGAATAGTTGTACATAACATTTAGTTCTCATGTGTTATTATTTTTCCATTATTTTATATTTTATATTATATATTCTATATTTTTTTAAACTAATAAATTTAGTGGGTCCCCAAAATTATGAGGTAAAGTGTTAAGATCATGCTTCCAGGTTTCAACATAATGAATCTCTTTATTAATTTTTTAGGTCTGTGTGTGTACTTGTTCTCCACAAAATTTGTTTTCTATATGGACAAGGAAATAAAATGTTATGTCAAAAATAAGGGAATATATATTTTAGAATTAAGATATATGTACAAATGTCAAGTCTTGCTAGTACAAAATATTGAGGATGGGCCTTGTCAGCAACGCAACTCGAGATCAAACCTCATGGGGGTGGCTGTGCCTATGTTAGGGGGAGGAGACATGCTAAAAAACATAGTAAGATTAGGGCTAGTCTGGCCTAGGCCGAGTGCGATCCCTGAGTGAATTTGAAGAATTAGATGCCCCTAGGTCACGGTTTCTCGAGCCATAGTCCAAGAATAGAGTATCATAGACAACTTGACAAACAAAAATAAAAATATATATGTAAAAATAAAAATATATAGGAAATAGAAAACAATATTTTTTCTCCCCACACACAGACAAACATATATAGAAATGAATATGTTTATCATATTTATAAACATGGTTGAGATGGAGATAAGAATAAGGAGCTATAAAAATAGATGATTTTTTGGTTATATAGCCCCAACCCCCAAGTTTTTCAAGTTAAATTTAAAACCAAAATAGGAAACTCATTCAACTAATATAGAATTAAACATTATATATTTTTTCAACTAATTTGATAATTTCTAAGTAGAAAAACTGGAGTTATTGGGTTCTAGGGCCCATTTCAAGGGTAGGACCCACTTATATGATTTGAAGTAAAAAACCTTTCAATCCAATTTAAGGCCTTAAAAATCCACTTTTAGGGTTAAATATATACAATCATCACTCCCAACTTAAATGGCTACAATGCAAGAGGGAAGTGGAATATGAGATCTAGTTATTGCTAGACTCTCCATTGCCAAACATTGGGATAGATAGACATACCATGATCGAAGAAATTAAACGAAAGAAGCAGTTTTAGTAGCTAATTAAGTTTGGTTTCATTCGAACAAGTACCATTTCTTATGGGTAACCCATCATAATTGTGCCAAAGAAAAATAAGACTTGTTGAATTTGCATCAATTACAAAGCATTAAAAAATGTTATTCCCAAGGATAGGTACACCATACCTAGGATTAAAGATATATTGGATCAATTTTACAAAAAAAATAGTTCACCAAGATGCACTTAAAACCATGGTATCACTAGGTGAGATTCAAGGGAGAATGCACACGGAAGACTAGCTTAAAAAATAGACAAGGTTTCTAAGAGTGGTTAGTCATTCCATTTGGTCTAGGTATTTCAATATGTACATTCATGGGATTAATGAATGATATATTAGGAATTTGTTTGAATGCATTTTTTATTGTTTATTTGGATGATACATTCGATTAAAATTATACATGTGACAATCATATCTCACACTTCATGAAGGTACTAGAGCAATTGCAGAAGCACCAAATACATGAAAATTTAAAAAAATATGAGTTTTCATAGTAGTCATTGGTATATTAATGTTATTTGATTGTTTGAGGGGGGAATAATATATATCCTATAGAGATGGAGACTATCATGAAGTGATTATTGTCTACAAATGTTTTGGGAGTTAGTAGTTTCATTGGAGTAGCACAATACCTAAGGAAATTTATAGCTTCATTTTGAATAACTACACCAAGAGTAACAATATTTTTCTAGTGTGGGGGGGGGAGAAAAGGCCTTTGAAGAATTGAAAAATAAAATTATTCAAGTTTAAATCATTACAAAACTTGAAATGGTTATTCAAAGTGGAGATAGATGTCAGTGGATATGCCATGGGAGTGATCTTGATGTAGGGAGGAAGGAATACATGTTAAAATTATGAAGTGTTTCATGGGGTGGTTCTCAACTGCCCTACATATGAAAAGGAGTTCTATACCCTTGTACAAGCTATTAAAAAATAGATATATTATCTGATGGGTAAAATTACACGTTATTTTGTCACAATGACATTTTACGGTCAATATGGATCTATCACCATCCATACTCATGCTTCCTTAGAATTCAAACATTTATATTTCTTAACCAAGTCTTGGAATCTGGGAAAATATTTCTTAAATACTCTTAAAGATGTCCTGCACACTTCTTGTGGTCACTTCATGCGCATGTGCGAATATTACTAAGCTTACCTGTGGACTTCTATGCTTTGTTTCTCGTTAAAACATGCACTCCCAATTTAAAATAATGTAAAGGCGAAAAGTAACTTCTAGAAGCATAGTTGGGTGTATATTCTTCCAACTAAAAGCCTATGAGTCGCGCCAATTCAAGCTAAATACCTCCAATCATGGAACTTATCCCCTTGGATCATGGAACCCTAATCCCCTCATTTGCACATCACACTCCTCTATTGGTGGATCTGTAACCTCCTCAGTTTCTCTTATAAATTCAGCTCAAACTTCAGGGTTAGGAGTTCACTTATGATAATATTATGTTAGTCATTCTAGTGGAAAGATTTTTAAACCAAGGAGGAATATTGGGAAGGCATACGCGAGGTATTTTTATGACATCAAGGCTCAATTTTAATATTTCTCTTTATATTCCTGAATAATACATTTGGATACTCTTTCTCAATTTGTTTTTTTCAGATTCATTAAAAAAATTACAATTTTTAATTTCCTTCATCATTAAGTTAAGCTGGTATTTGAATTATTACATACAACATATGCTTTTGATTCTTTGCATGTTTGTGATTGCAGGATTCTTCTCAACATTGAAGGACTTCTTCGGGACAAAAGGCAAGGTCTTCAACAAACATATCTTTGAAGGGTAAGAGAATTATCCTCTCTTTTCTAGTTTTGATAATCTGAATGATAACAGCTTAGGGAAAGAGATATTATTATTTCTGTTTGTTTCTAGTTATCTGTTTGGATACTAGGGAGATCACTCTTTTCCGCAAGGGGGATTTATCTAGGTAACAAATTAGCGACTCCATTGAGGAACGACTTGGTTTTTCTTGGTTCTTTTTGGTTTATCTCTCCGATTTCTCTATTTTGACAATGTCTAAGTGTTGTTGGGCTTATGAATTTTAAGATCCTCTGAATTAGAACGCCGTGTGTTTATTTTATTTTTTAAGTTTTTCTCCCCTGCATGGTTTTGTTTCATAAATATAGCGCAGGTTTTCACATGTTCTTAGTTTAATACAATGTGCATGTGCACTGGTTTTCACTAACTACCTACGCAACCCCTGAGAATTTTTGAAAAAATGAATTTTCTCTCTCTGAGAGTCTGATGATAAAATTCTAAAAGTTCAACTTGACTTATACCAATCCTCAAAGTCTGTTTGTGAACTCATATTAATTATCGTAGTGTCTTTTTTAGAAATCATCCTTTATGCATTTTCGGGTAGGGTTTGCCATGGTTGGATGAATTGCTCTATTTGGAAAGATATATTCACCACCTAAATCACTGTTTTTGTGTCATTTCCCTCTGGAGCTACTAGGTGTCATGTTAGTCCTACTTGTTTGAGAGATTATTTTTTCTCATTTGCAAAGGAATACTTCTAGATAAGTGAAGTATGATTTTACTCAGAAAAGTAGTCTTTATGAAATTTTTTCTGCTTGTTAAAGTGAAAAAATGATTTAATTTGCTTTCAGCTAGAAGAAATCATGAAATTTCACTTGTAGGTATCATTACTTTTATTATTAGTTAATATCTTTAATTTTTTATTTTTTTTATAATTTTGAGGGTTTTTCTAGTTGTTTTTTATTTTGGAGAATTGAAATATTGTTTGCTCATAAAATTGTATATTTTGACTTTGAATCAATGAAGATTTTCGTTACAAAGTGATCTTGGTTATTCTTCAAAATGAAATTCATTTCTTAATGAAGAAGGATGTTCTGGGATGTTTTAGGGATGTTTTAGGGAATTTTCACTTCTTTGAGTTCAAAAAATCCTCCTACTTTGCCTTAACTAGAAATTAATTGAAATGAAGAATTTCATATTCATTGTTGATGCATATAGAGTTATTTTTTGAGTCGGTCACAACATCATTGAGCTTCATTTCCATACCCCTCTCCGTAAACAACATACAAATTAATATCGTGCTTAATAAAATTCATCTAGATATTTTTAAATTTTATAGGGCTCTTTCCACCAATATAGTTCAGGATTAGTGCTTTAGAATAAGGAGTAATTAAATTTCCAAAGTAGCTAAAACAAGAAAATAGGATCTTGTGGTAGGGAAAAACCCAATTGTTGCAGTTTTTCTTTGGGAATCTCTTCTTAAAAGAGTCAAGCACGAGGTCATGTCAGACCTAGTGGACTAACTGTACCTATTTCATTGGTAAAGATAGAATAGTGCACACATTATAAACGGTAAACCTCATATTAACCGTTGTCGAGGAGCATGGGATCACTTGTTAGGAAACTTTGTATTTACCATGTCGAGGAACTTTCAAGGGGATTGAGGTTTGATACTCTACCCTTACATGTATATGAGCCCATAGACTATTCCCACAGGTTGAATTGTCTTAGTTGGTAACCTTACTAGCTATAATATTAGGATTTTTCCCAAGGTGACGGTGGAGGGAAGGTCCCACTATACCTGAAGCAGACATTGACTAGACTCACTTGGACTTTCCGGATGGTAGCCTTCACTTCGAGTAGTGGAGTTAATTGCACTAGAATGTTTCATTAACCAGGTTGTCAGGGTAACTGTTCTGAGTGCTAGTGTTCCACATTAATCTCCGCGAGGTTGGATTTCATCACCAACAAGTGATTTTATTGTGGAAACATATTGTTTATGTGAGTATTTATTCTTAGATTTTGTAGCATGTGCTCGTTTTTTTTATTACTTTTAGAGACCTTAGGTGTGATTTTTTGAAATTTTTTGATTTCACGTGTTAAAGAAATTAATTGTGGCTGAATTACCGAGGCATTCAAGTAGAATTAAGGGGAAACCCCTTGAATATACACCCAGTCAATTGGAAAAAAGGGTTCAGTAATCAGGAGTCGGGTCTTTTGAACAAGAAGAATCATCTATCCTAATACATATTTATTTCGAAGTTAATAGACCTTAAATATCTGAAACAAAACAAGATCAACCAAAAATTTCTAAAGTAGTCACAGTTTAATTTGTCATTGCTGAGTTTTCATATACATGGCTTAGTGAAACAGAAATATCTGAACTCTATTCCAATTCCACTTCTTCTGAGTCACCTTCAAATGTTATAGCCCCTACTCTTGGTCGTCCTCGTTCACCTCGAGTAAAGCTTCTCATCACCAATAATCTCCCTCCCGGCATTATTAACATTGAAGAAATCACTGATGAAGAGGAAGAGGTTGAAATTCCCTCTCCTCAAGGATCTTTAGATTTAAGGTATAGTGAAACAAGCTACCCTTTAGATTCGTCTTTCACTCCTTTTCGACAGGATCCTTGTTATCTTTAATTTACCGATTTTTTACATTCTTCTAGTTACGGACATCCACAACACCGAATTCCATTTTAATTTTCACCTAAGTATAGTAAAATGAATTCTAAAAGCATGTCTACTGAGTCATCCATGTTCTCATATTCTCCAAAAATATTTTTGTATGGTGGTCTGTCTATTCTTGCTGGGTACCAATCGCATTTTGGTACTTTTTCAGGCACATCTCCTTCCTCTAAAAATTCTACTATGCCAGCTGGCTTATTCAAGTCTACCACCCAACCTTTTATTACGGAGAATATTTATATGTTTTACGGAAATACCCCTCAAGCTAGCTCACAAGGTGACTACATTCCTCCTGGGGGGACAGCAACATCTTCAAGGGAAACAACCTTTTCTGGGAGGAAAACCTTTCACTAGAACCTATCCGATGGTTGTAGGGTGGCTTATTCTTGGTAATTATCAAACTTATGTTCCAATGCCTCAAACTGGTTATGGTCAACCCTATGCATCACAACCCTAAATGGGAACTCCTTATCTAGGGATGAACTCTATATGGAATCCCTCGTTTACTCAAAAACCTTTGAAACTTACCCAACAATGCCTTATAATCAGCCCACTCGGCCACTTGGACAATTTGGTTACACCCAAGTCCAAAAAATTATTCAAGGTGCACCTCAAATTAACCCAAGGGCATATGTACCAAGTAGTCAGCAAGCTGGTCTGAGTAATCCTATTACTCCTATCCAATATGCTATGTAGACACATGTTCAACAACCAGGTACACAAATACTAGGAGTTCCACAAGTTTCTATTGCTACAATCCTTTAAATGTGAATGCCAAATGTTACATTGGTTATCCCTAAGAATACTACCCATTAAACCAGACCTACAGTCTAGTCGATTCCTTAAGCATATTTGGGTCATCTTGGCATAATAGCTATGTAAACAAGTCAACCTTTTATAGGTCAACCTATTCAAGGGAAACCCTTTTTAAGTCAACCTTTTCAGGGGAAACCCTTTACCGGTCAAACTCTTTTGGGACAACCTCTGGTAGGTTAACCTCTTCAAGGTCAATTTTTTCAAGGAAAACCATTCAAGGCCAGTTCCAATATGGAAAATTGGGATGAAATAGACCTTTCCAGAGTCAACCAAACCCTGTTCATATGTTTCATATACCATCTCAACCCCAATTCGGTATGGATACCCCTGGATATCTTAGAGGTGTGTTATGCCAATTTCAACTGCTCAAGCAACCCATTTTTTTCTGGATACTGGAATTGTCCCTCAGGGTTATCAATTTTCTCAGAAAAACCATAAAAAGTAGTTACCTTTTATAGAAACTTTAGATTTACCAAACTTGTCTCGGCTAACGAATGACCTGATTTACTATCTTATATTTTCACTGGCCATGCCTACTAAGTTTCCCAGTGACATTATCAAGTTTGAAGGAAAGCCAGGAGAGGACCCCTCAAACCATGTTATGAATTATCATCTATGGTGTGCGTCCAACTCATTAATTGATGATTCCATTCGTTTAATACATTTTTAAATAACTTTGATCGGCTAAGCCATAAAGTGGTACATTGAGTTACCAAGAGGCTCTTTCAATAATTTCAATCCCTTAGCAACTACTTTCCTTACTCATTTTCAGTTACCAGTCTGTTATGATAATGGCACATAACTTTTGACTTCATTCCAAATCAAACTATAGCTGAATGGATTAAGAAATAATTAGTCCATAAGATTACTGAAGATGTAGCTAAAGGAGGCATTGTAACAGAAGAGAATTTTATCACTCAAGCCCAATATCTGGACCTTGTTTATACACAGTCTGGTACATTGTATGAAAATATTCCATATTTACCTTACCCGGGTCAACTTACTATGACACCTTCTGGTTCTCATGCCGCAGACGGTGTAATTGGTACAGTTAATACATGAAACAGTAAAAAAAACAATCCAAATCTCCTATTCCAATCATCACTTTACCTGATTCACCTAAAGGAGACTCTTCTCTAGAAACCTTTGTTGAAATCCATGTCGTAGATTCATTTACTACCAAAACTAAATCATCGGGAATTAAAAGTAAAGGGAAGCATAAAAACAAACAAAACAATTCTCCAAAAGAGAAGGCAGATAAAACCAAACCATTTGACAAAAAAAGGAAACCTCTTTATCCCTGTCTTATCTGTGACGAGGATCACTGCACAAAAGAGTGTCTGCATCAAGCCGACATATCTAAATTTTTCAAAGGTTTTCACACACTCGTTGTTCTTAAATATAATTTTCCATCGCAAGACATATAAATTATTTCCCACAATAGACATTCTTCGAATTCATCGATGGATATCCTGATGATGTCCTCCCACATCATGATTCCAACAAGACCTCAAGATTATGGATCTAAGAGACTTGTAACTGGAAATGAAATGAGATAATCTATTCAACCTCTGGTATCAACTCCTCATATTTTTGGACCATTACACATCGAGAAACCTAGTCCCGATTTAGTAACTAAACCTACTTCCAAATGTGTACTTCAAAAATCGGCTTTCAATCCACATACGGGAGCCGCTCAGAACTACAACATTGGTAAATATTGGGCTATGTCACCTTCAAAAATGTTAGCCCTCAAAGTGCTGCAGTCTTGTCCATCTCAAAGGAAGTTACTATTGTCAGCTATTGGAGCGATTGACCCTCGGGACTCTAATCTTATATTCTTTGATCTCGGGAACTTTGTGACTAAACTCCCACACTAAATGGCTTTTAAAATACCTATTTTAGTCAAATCAAGGTGATTTTTTCGTACAGTAATAGACGATGGAGCGTCTACGTGTATTATGTTTTTGACTTGTTGGAAAACTCTTGGTTCTTTAACAATCAATCAATCGCCCATGATTCTATAGTCCTTTGATTGAAGAGGTTTTCATCCATTTGGAGTTCTCCAGGATTTACCCATAGAGGTAGAAGGAAAAAATATTACGCTTGAGGTGGAAGTCATTGATGCCCCACTTGACTACAACCTTATTTTAGGTCGTAGTTGGTCTTATGTCATGACACTTGTAGTCTCATCGGTATTTCGGTTAATAATGTTTCCTTATAAAGGAAATATTGTCAAAATTGATCAGTTGTCTTACTACACTTCATATCCTGTCTCTACATATAGTATCCCTTATGTTGGAAAGTCGGTTGTACCTTATGAAGATGTCAGAGTAGGACTACTTAAGGATTCCCCTCTTATGGTAAATTTCTTCATACTTCCTCCTAATGTGCATCGTAATTTCCAATATCAACATGATTACATCAAGCACAATACCATTTGAAGACCCATGGAACATGCCTTTACAATCCGAGTTAGACTACTACGACAATGAAATGCCTTTAAGTCCATACGAATTGGCATATGTAGCGGTTCGACTGCTTTCTGACCTTTCATCAACCGATACTAATCAAGTGAATGTGATTAGTGATGAGACTTCTTTCTACCAGTTTTAATCACAACACCTTTTTATGATCCTTTTCAACACATATTTTCAAGTGATGAAAATATTCAGGAAATTTTTTCATTGAACGAATCACCTTGGGAGGATCTTCACCATCGATCCTCTTTTCTACTAGACCTTGATAGAGTTCAAAATGAATTTTCAACAATATTTCTAACTGAATATGTTAAGGAACCTGAAAATCCAATGTCAATCCTTCATTCGGATTCTAAGAAGAATTTAGGAAACATTTCGACAGTAATTCCAATTGACATATCAATAAAAATAGGAATAACTGAAAAGATTCAAATAGGTACTTCATGCTCAATTGACGAAATTAACATGTACAAAGCCTTATTTTAGGAATTCCATGACATATTTTCCTAGTCTTATGAAGAAATGCTAGGAATTGATCCTAGCATTGTAATTCATGAAATTAAGACATACCTAGATGCTAAACCTATTAGAAAAATACTACGTCCAATACATCCACGAAAAGTTGCTTCTATTAAAGCTGAGGTTGAGAAACTACTTCGTGCATGTTTCATCCATCCTATTCCATTGAGGGATTGGGTATCAAACATATTTCTGGTGACCAAGAAACATGGAACTATCAGATTATGTATCGATTTTAGGGATATTAATAAACCTTGTCCCAAAGACAATTATCCCACCCCTTACATCGACCAAATTGTTGATGATTGTGCCAGAAATGAAATTTTTTCATTCATGGATGCAGTCTCTGGTTACAATCACATAAACATAGTCTTTTCCGATCAGCCCAAAACAACGTTTATATGTCCATGGGCACATTTTCATATTGTAAATTACCTTTTGTATTGAATAACGATGGTGTCACTTTTCATAGGGCCATGTCTTACGCGTTTCATGACATCAAACATATTTCCTGCTCATTCTATGTGCCGACAAGATCATACTACACATTTCTAAACCTTCCTAAGTTATAGTTTAGTAAGCTGAAGTCTGAGCCATAGAAGCAGAAGCAAGCCACAGATTCTACCAGAAGCAAGCCACTGCATTATCTCGGTCCATGAAAGAATGTTATAGCCTTATTGTAATGCCATTTTTATGTGATGTAGGCATTACAATATCCATTTGAATCCACACAAATGTTTTTTTAGTGTACAATCAGGACGATTGTTGGGTTTCATTATTTCTAAGGAAGGCATTCGTGTCAACCCTTTTAAGGTTGAGGCTATTGTCAATTTACCTCCTCCTTCCACACATCACCAAATCTAGAGTTTGCAAGGGAAAGAAAGCATTTTATGTCATTTTATGCCTAAATGTGCATATATAAATAAAGGTTTCTCTCGGTTATTAAAACAGAATGTTCCTTTCATCTAGGAAAAGACAGTGGATAAATATTTCGATGCACTTAAACATGCGTTGACCCATGCATAATTGTTACATCCACTTGATTATCACAGAGATCACTTTTTATATTAACTATGTTTGATTCCACCATTGGAACGGTATTAGTTCAAGAGGATGAGTCTGACAATGAACATGTGATTTATTACTTAAGTTGGAACCTTACACCAATCGAGATCAAGTATATGGACATGGAGAAATTGGCCTTAGCATTTGTTAAAGTTGTCCAAAGATTTTGTCACTACACACTCTTACGCAAAACAACAGTGATATCTGATTGCAACCCTATGATATACACTTTTACCAAAAAAATACTAGGGGGTAAATAATCGAAGTGGATAGTTATCCTACAAGAGTTCGATTTGAAATTTGAAAAATCCAAATCTAGGAAATTACTAATCTTTGTTGAACTTATGTGTGACTTTCCCTATACTGAATCCGAAACTGTGGCAAAATATCATATTCGTGATGAATATTTGTTTGTTATTAGCACCTTGGATCCTTGGTATGGAGATACCATTATATATCTTCAAATCCAAAATTTTCATCTTGAAATTTCCCGGTTTGATCGACGTAGGATTCGATACCAGTCTCAACAATATAATATTTTTGGCAACACTATTTACCGTTGTGGTTCTGATTCTGTCTTTAGACGTTGTTTAACTCATGAAGAAGCTGAAAGCGTTTTAAATGACTACCATTCTAGAGCATGTGGTGGTCATATGTTTGGGTTTTCCATAGCCCAAAAGATATTGTGCATTGGATATTTATGGTTGTAACTCTTCAAATATTGTATCCTTGCAGTTAGAAAATGTCACAATTGTAAAATTTTTGATCGAAAGAAGCATGCACCTCCTACTCCTCTTCACCCAATCATATCTTTCGGTCCATTTTAAAAATGTGGCATCGATTTCATTACATGTAACCCTCACTCGTTCGGGGGGGCATGGGTATATTATATTCGCTGTAGATTATTTTACTAAATGGGTTGAGGTGATGCCTACATTTAAGGATGACAACAAAACTGCAGCTATTTTCATATTCAGTCATGTGATTGGTAGGTTCAGTGTCCCTCAAGCCATCGTTACGGATCATGGTAACCACCTTCGAAACATTATGATGACCGAACTTTCCGCTCAGCTCAAACTATGCCATGATAATTCCACACCTTATTACCCACAGTCCAATGGTCAGGTTGAGGCTATAAACAAAGTTTTAACCAATATGGTTAAACGGATTGTAGGAAGTCATAAATAAAATTTGAACACCATGTTTTTCTCATAATTGTGGGAACACCATACCTCCACAAAAATATCTACACGGTTTAATCATTTTCAACTCATTTATAGTTTGGACGTTATTTTACCCATTGAATGTGAAATTTCATCGCTAAAAATATTCATTGAGTTATTACCATCTACCTCTGAAGAGGAAGAACACTTGTTATACTTAGCACAATTAGATGAGACTCACCACACCACTGCATTAGCTATTGAAGCTCATAAAAAATGTGTTAAGACACAATATGATCAAAGACTAACCCTCGTGTCTATTGTGAAGGTGATCTAGTCTTAGTATACAATCAAGCTCACGATAAGCTAGGCGTTGTTAAATATGAACAAATGTGGCATGGCCCTTACATTGTTAAGCATGTGTTTGCAAATAGGGCCTATGAATTGGTTGATTATAATGGTGTCTCTTTATATATGCCCAAAAATGGTCTTTATCTGAAGATATATTATGCATGATTTATCTTGTGGAGATCTTCATTGTACATTAGTTCCATTTTTAGGAAAATTGTGTTGTATATTAGTTATTTTGCTTTGCAAGTTAATACTAATTTTTCTACTTATCTTGATTACTCTAGATATTGCAGATGTCAAACTTCCCTCAGAATTAAATTGGCCTTGTTGACGACACCTCTCGCAATACAAAAAACCTATCTTCCATTTCTTGAATTATCTATTCACCCACTCATGAGTTAGTTTCTATTCATGCGGTTTGCCTCAGTCAAGCAACAAATAATATTGCAGATTATAGCACAGTCATTGAGGTATTATCTGATGCCATTACATTTGGAATTCGATGTTTGATTGTTAGGTTAGATTTGTAACTCATTGTATTACATTTAAATGGTGATTATACAATAAGAATCCATTATTGTTAAGAATGTTTTTAAGGGTCTGTCTCTTCGAAAGACAGTTTGGTTACATTGAATATCAACACATTTAGAGAAATTTAAATATGTTATATGATGCATTGGCATATCAAGTTTTAAATAGGCATTTGCAACATTGGACATAAAACAAAACAATATTCAATCCATATTGAACAAGATACTCAGAGACTAAAAGTAGTAATCATCATTAGGTAAAAATAGTTGTTTATCATAGTTTGTAAAAAAATATACATCATCTTTGATCATAGGTCTCAAACACCTTATGATATAAATATAATAATACAAAAAACAAAAGTGTCGTTTAAAACGACCATTAGCTATCCCTGATGATGATCATGATAGCAGAGTATAACACACACCACTTGGCACAAGTATCGTTTGAATGGACCAGGAACCCCAGTCACATGCCTCTGGTATTAGAGAGGAATATAATATTTTGCAGTCTCTGGGATATCTATGGTCAACCTCTCCATATTATGTTCCAACTCTGTGAGGGCCTAAACTACATTAGTCTGTGGTGGAACTATTGCTATAGGTTGTGCTCCTCGTCTATCAAATCGACGAAGCACTGCTGGTCGTACTCGGCCTACATCTACATTAAAATGTTATTGATTATCAGTATTGGATGATAAAAAATCAAATAAATCTATAAAACATAAAAATAAAATGAGACTTTTTAACTGACTAATCCTGCTCCAGGTAGGAGTGATGTATCAGGGTCACCCCTAAAATCCTCCCTTACATAAGCGAAGTCCTCGATCATGAAAATATAGCTTCTCAACCATATGAAAAATTGAGGTGTATATCAGACAGTAAGACTGCCATCGTCGCCATCTCGAACCATTAATGAAACCCATCGCAACATGTGAGGATCTATCGGTACCATATGATCCACTAACTATTGTTGTGGTATAAGGAGTGGAATCCTCTCTAAATAAAAATATATAAGAATGACACCATATCCAACATTATTCAGCTTACCATTATTTTCTCAAGTGATTTCTCCTTTCATATTGACAACTACTCCTTCACACCAATTGAATATTGTTCCCTCGGAACACTCAACAACTATTTGCATTTGTGCTTTGGTGGCCACACGAGGAGTTGCGATGCCACATAATCTATTAACTGTGAAATCAACAATCTTAAGATAAATTTGTTTGATAGTTTTTATATCGATTCAACCACATTTCAATTGTGAATCCTGAGTGCAATATAACACCATATAGGAAGCAGTGGGCTGCCCTCCTGCCCATGTGCCAAATAAAGAAATGTCTTGTCCCCTATGGGGAAAATAGGTGAGGAAATAAATATCATCTACATCAATGATGAGCCTATGATCTACAATGATAAAGCATTTTTCCTGGATATCCCAGGCATTTACCAACCAGGTCATTAGCTCTACTTAGGCTTTCATTGCCTGTATGGACCAAAATTTGTATAGTCCACAGTTCTTTAAATCTTGAACCATTTTTGGGCTATCAGTTTCTTAATTATTATGTGTTTCATGCTCATGTTCTCTCCATGCAAGCATGGTTTTTTCCATTTGCATGCAAACAATCATTCAAAACCATTAGAAATCTTTTGGAAGAACTTAGGGAAATTTTGATGGAAAGAAAAACATTTTTGAAAAACCCCACGACACTTGTGCGGGTTTTCATTGAAAATAGTACATTTTTCTACACGTTCTGTACATAAAAACTGTGCCGAAATAATAATTTTTTGTCTTAAAAACTATCAGGGTGCACAACCCCGATAAGGAAAACTTACGCACCCCCAAGGATGATTTCTAAAACCGTATTTTTTCCAAAAAATAATCTCAATGCCTAAAATAAAAAATAATATGGATATAATTCAAGATAATGGAGTGAATAAATCCCTGGAACTAACAGTTTGTGAAATGGTACATCGGTTCGCCCGATATCAGATTTAGAAATTCTATGGTAAAAACACTTTTTTACTGTTGTTGGCCCTCATTTTTTATCTCTTTTTGTTTAGAAAATAAAACTTATTTTTCCATATTATCCATTTTTTTATCATCATATCCACCTTATATTGAACTAAATATGCATATACATGTATTTAGGTTATTTTTTTCAATTATTAGATGTTTTTGTAAAATTTGGAATTTAAGTGCATTTTTCGACAACAACAGAAATTCCCATAATAGCATTATGGTTTGCATATGTGTAGGACACCTGGGGCCTGAGCTGGATACATTTATAGAAGGCTCAGGAATTAAGAATAAGAGTACACTTTTTGGCATAATCAGACTGAGCTTTAATAGGCCTGGTCAAACAGGACCAGTCTTTATGGAGGATCCCTAGAAACTAGGTCAAAACTCTTATTTTGTGGGATTTTCTAGATTATGATGGATATGATAGATGAATTCGACTTGATATGATAGGATAAGGATATTTTGTTGGAGATATTGTCATTGATGGCAAAGGATGTGGCAAAGGAATTGGCATCTAAATGTAGCAGAAAAGAACAGAGGAAGAATGCATTTACAGTGACAAGCAGTGAATTAAAGGAGAGTTGTCCAAAGACAGGGTTGAATTGAATTGATGGATATTAGAATCCATGCGGAGGTTAATTCATGTATAACGTATGTATTCTGATGGAGGAGAAAGAAAATCTGCGTATGGTTGAGTTTCGGTCATACTCTGTTAGGTGGAAAATACCCAGAGCAATTGGGGTATTGATTGGTCCTTTTCTCGTACGAAATTTCCTGCAACTCTGTGTGATGATCTCTAAATATATTCATGTTTTTGTATACGATTTCAGGGTGCTAAGGCCACGGTACAGTGAGCTTAGAACGGGTTCTGTGTGTACAGGGCACATTATATAAAATTATATTTAACCCGAGTTTTATTAACATAATCACGGGAAAAGAAAAATTAAATCAAAGTTATACGGAACTTGGGGTACAGAGCAATTGGATGGTTGATCACTGTTTAAAAACCGCGAATGGATTTGCGAAATCGGATTGCCCATATCGCACTGCTTTTGTGGGATAAGCGATATTCAAGAGTTTGGCTCCGATTCCATAAAACAAGTGACACGTGTCCGGGGAAAACCGCCACCATTGCACGCCATCATATCATAACGTTCAGCCATCGCACGTTAAATTTCAGCATCGAAGGTCGAGCGATATGCATATGTACCGTTGATCTTGGAGGCTCGCGATCTAACGGTGATCGGGCAATAGACTTGCGTAAAGTTTATTTTGGTACAGTGGGGGCGCATATGTGGGCCAGGGGTCAAAGGCTTATTGAAATATTACACTATTTGAAAGCGTTGGATATTGTTTATAAAGTCCGAAGGGTTAATCATAAGGGAGTAAAAACGTTGTAAATATATTTATTTATCAATTGATAAATAAATTAAAAATAAATCAAAAACCCCGTGGGCCAAACTAATGGAAATATTGTCAAAGGAATACCTTTAGTAGTTAAATGGTTTTTGACTCATGGTTTTAATAAAGGTGAAATCTGTTTAAAGGGAAAAAGATGATAATTCGGGGTGTGCGTGCACGAGGGTTGAAAAATAAGAATTCCTTGAAGGAATATCTGCATAAACAGATGACATGCTTATTTGATGATTCTGAGTCTATGATGCACTCATCGACATATATTGATCTAAAGGTGATGAATCTTGAGCTTATTCAATAGAAGTAACGATGAAGAGATGGCGCATGTCTGCTGAAGAACACATTTAAATCCCGGTAAGTTTATGTAGATCTGGCTTGCTCTGCAAAATATATAATTATAGATCTATACAGGAAAATCACGTATATATGCAGGTCATCTACATTGAAAGTGCATATGACAGTTGTGGTTTCTAAAGATTAATCTACACAGAAGGATACACGGGATGTTGAATGCATATATTCTCTGAAGTCTGGGTTATTTCTGAAATTCTGGTTACAGTGGTCTCACTGTTCTGTTATGAAGTTTTGGGCAAAATATGATTGTTGATGATTGAATAAAGGGTTGCGTTGAATCTGCTTGATCCAGTGTGAAAATTGATGAAACGTGGTCTGCAGTAGATCTGAGGGTCGAAGCCTTCAGTAAGGGGGTTGTAGCTCCCTTCCAGGAGAGGCTGGTAAACGAGAGCAGAGGGTAGAAGCTCCCTTCCAAGAGAGGCTGGTAAACGAGAGAAGGTTGTAGCCTTCTGCAGGTGGGTGCCTGCGTGCTGGTATAAGTCTGCACCAACACATATTGTAAGAATTTCTCTCTATAATAAATATTGAAGACCGAGATTGCAACAGCGATGGTTTTCTCCCGAATTGGGTTTCCACCTTAAATCCTGGTGGTCATATGTGTTGTTTATGCTTGATGGTCTGTTTTGTTATTTATGTTCATGCTTACTGCTCATCTGAAGAATGAATGATGCAATGCTCTAAGTAAAAACATAATAAGATATATGGACATACGTGTTGGATGCAATAATGTAACATATGGTTTGAGAGAATTAAAAGAATAATTGTTCAGCCCTAAATACTGATTCACCCCCCCTCTCAGTATTTTTCCCAACAATTGGTATCAGAGCAGGTCCTTCTGAAAAATCCTAGCCGCTAGAAGGAAGATCAAGAAAGATGAGTAATCAAGATGGAACAACATCTATCAGGCCCCCGCTCTTTAACGGAAACAATTTAATCTTCTGGAAAACAAGGATGAGATCCTATCTTCAGTCGCTAGGAGTAGAGGTATGGGCAATTGTTGAACAAGGATATCAATACCCAGTTGCGGTACCAACAGATCCGACGGAAAGAAAGAATTATGAAACAAATGCAAAGGCGGTCAATGCTCTCTTGGGAAGTCTAACGGAATCAGAATTTGTCAAATTCATGCAGTTGAATACAGCCAAGACAATATGGGACAAAATCATTCTAAGTTATGAAGGTGATGCAAAGGTAAAAAGTGCTAAACTACAAACTCTCATAATTCAATATGAGAATCTAAAAATAGATAATGAGGAGAGCATTGCCAACTTCTTTTTACGTCTTGATGATATTGTAAATCATATGAGAAATCTGGGAGAAAAAATAACAGAATCTACCCTGGTTGAGAAAGTCTTAAGGTCACTAACAACAAAATTTGAGTCAAAAGTTTATGCTCTTGAAGAAAAGCAGGATCTTCAAAACCTTACTGTGGTGCAACTTCATGGCATACTAACTTCATATGAAATGAGAAGAGGAGGACCATCTGAAGTCAAAGAAGCAATCTTTAGAACTTCTACAAATGGGAAGGAAGTACAAAAAATTGAAGGATCAGGATATATCTCAGAAGAAGATGAGATAAACTTTGTGAAGAAACTTCAACTTGGCATAGGACGGTTCAGAGGTAAGCTTCCGTTCAAATGTTTTGATTGTGGAAGAGTTGGTCATTATGCTGCTAAGTGTCCATATAAAGAAACACATAAAAAGGGGAAGGAAGTAGAAAGAAGGAATAAGAATTGTTTTAGCACTAGAAAAAGTTACTATACTCATGAAGAAAGTGATGGGTTATCTGATAGTGAGGAAGAATGCGAACAAGATCTTAGACTTCTCATGGCATTTGAAAAAGAATCTAGAGAATAAAAGGGCACTTTTTTGGATGCTCTAGAAGATAGTGATTTTCTCGATGAAAACAATAAACTCAAAATTTTCTTAGAAGAGAGAAAAATAACCATAGAAACTCTGAAAAATTAGGTTGAAGATAAAGAGAAACACAATGAGAAATTAGAGTGTGAAGTAGTAGATCTATGAAAAGAACTTGAGAAAGTAAAGATTATGAATCTTAGATTTGCTAAAGGGTCTGAAATCTTAGATGAGATTATCAAGGTACAACGTTCTCCTCTTATAAAGACAGGTCTTGGATATATCGGAGAATCTTCTCAGGCTTCAGCACCAAATTATCTAAAAGTAGTTACAGCTGGTTCACAACATGCTGCCACTAAGCAAGGGAATAAAGAATCTTTACAGGTAAAACATGATCATCTCAATTCAAGGAACACTAACAGGAATGTCTTTCAAAGAAACACCAATCAACAGGTAAATTTATATAGAAGATCTTATGGTCGCAAAAATTTCTTCTTCAATGGACAATGTTTCTCATGTCACAATTTTGGTCATAAAGCTGTTCAATGTGTAGCATATAAAACTATCATGACAAGAGAAGAAAGAAAGAAAAGGATTGATATTGAAGCAAAGAAGAATACTTATAACAACTTTTCTCCTCTTCAAAATGAAGTTGAATGCACTTATTGCAATAACTTTTTCCATGAAGAATCTGAATGCAGGAGCAAAGTTCAGCCAAAAGAACATGTTCCTTCAAGCTCCAAAGTATGGAAAAAGAAGGAATTACAGGTTGAAAATTGTGGCATAGCGTTATTTGCAGAAGATGAAGAAAACCAATGGTACATTGATAGTGGATGTTCAAGGCACATGACAAGTGATAAAGACAAACTTCTTGCATATAGTGCTCTAGAAAAAGAAAAAAATGTCACATTTGGAAATGATACTCCTGCGGTCATTAAGGGAAAAGGGTCTGTTTTCCTAAAAGAAAAGGTGAAAGCGAATGAAGTCATGTATGTGGATGGATTGAAGCATAACTTGTTAAGTGTAAGTCAAATTTGTGATCAAGGAACTGAAGTTGTATTTAGTTCAAAATAATGTGTGGTACGTGATCTTGATACAGGTAAAGCAATTATAAAAGGAAAAAGAACTCCAAACAACCTGTATATATTGAAGAACCGCAAAGAAAAATGTTGTTTGAGTAAATCTTCAGAAAATTGGCTGTGGCATAGAAGGTTGGGGCATCTGAGCTTCTCTCAAATCAAAAAATCAAGCAGACTTAAAGTTGTTCGTGATCTTCCCAATATTACTCTACCTGAAAATATCATATGCAAATCTTGCCAATTCGGCAAGAAAACCAGGGTACAATTTAAGGCCAAGGAAGGATCATCAAGTAAGCCTCTTGAACTCATTCATACTGACATATGTGGACCTATGAGGAAAAATTCACCACAAGGTGAAGAATAATATATCTTATTCATTGATGATTTCTCTAGAATGTGTTGGATTGGGCTGCTTAAACACAAAGATGAAGTGTTGAGGAGGTAAATCCCCTCTGCGGACAGAGGCGATCCCTACTAGCCCAGCAGGGGTCTAGCAACAAACAAACAATGCTATGATGCAAGCTCCTAGTTACGAATGAAAGACTTGGGATAAGAGCCTACCTGGATTCCAACGCTAGATCTGAAGAAGAAGATGTCCCCGTCCTTCAGCCCTGGCAGATCACAATCCTTCCACGATCTCCGTGGATGAACACCTGCACGCAGAAGAAACGAACAGATACATGCATAGGAACCAGCATACGTAACTAAACATCGATCAGAAAAGATATTACTCGCATTAACATGATAGAAAAAGGAGTGGAACCATAATCATAGTCATCTATTAAAGTGATAAACGAATAGAAGTTACAACCAAGTTCTGACGTCGCAGCTTCCTTCGAACGGGTCTCCTGTTGTCCACGTCTCGCAAAGCTCGCCAAGGAAAGGGAAACCTCTCCAGAGTCTCGTAACAATGGTCTCCTCGCTTGAATGGGCCTTAAGGGAAAGAAAGGATTCTTTACAGCACAAAGGCACTTGGGAATAGGGAGATGCAAAGCTTCAGCACTCCAAGACTATCAACCTTTCAGCCCCTTCATCAATGGATGAAGGCTAAATTTATAGAGGAGAGGAGGAGGTTGGGATCCCTACAATAGTGGAAGGGAGGCCTTATCCTTTGGGAGGTTCCCCATATGGTGGAAACAAGAGGCCAAAGGAGGAAGGCCGTGGTTATTCAGGCGAAACCACTCCTGATGACTCATCCACGAAGTTGTTGTAATCGAAACTTCGCCTCTTTTTTTAAAAAACTTTCCAAAAGCAGAGTGGCGCGGGTGCTTAACTGGGATAGAGCGCCAATTGGCGCGGGCTCAGTGTTAATTTTTCCCCATTGGCGCGAGTACATAATGGGCTACCAGCGCCAATGCAAAAACATGTGTTTTTAGGGGTCTGCTCAGGAAATGATCAACAGAAGGAATGTTTTCCTCATGGAAAGGGATGCAATGATGGTGTTTGCAAGGCATGACACTGCTTATTGGTCACAAAAACGACCCTCCAATGGGTGAGATGGGGATTGCAGGGACGGTGACAAATTACTGTGTAATAGATGCCCCCTAAAGCATGAGGCCCGAGAGAGAGAGGGGTGAAATGCTTTACGAGAACATGTCCAACCGAAGGCCCGCCGTCGGAAAACCTGCGCAGAAAGATACAACTGATATCTCAAGTACATGATGTATATGGTATGGACGCAGCCATCTGAACAGAGTATGCTATAATCCGGATCCAGGGTATGGGCGCAGCCATCCAACTAAGATCAAACAACTAGACTCAGGTATGGTCGCAGCCATCCAATCAGTGAGTCATGTACATAATGATAACAATCCACAATCGCAGCCTGGATTACAACAGACACAATCCAGGGTCTTGCGCTCCATCTCGACCCAAACAAGTACAAGTTCGAGCATGTGGATATGTGAGCTGATGTCGAACATGCAATAACATCGTCTGATTACCAGCCAATGATGAAAGCCGTTAACAGACGCGAGAGAAACCACCAATAATGACAATGGTCCTCAAGGTACTACATGTACAATCTACGGCGTGTGAATAAATGAGTTGACGTTGAACACCCGCAGAATCATTCGATCGGAAGTCAATGATGTAAACTTCACGTCGAATGCGACGAACCTGCCATTGAGGCATGCAGGCTCCAAGGTACCATTAGGAGTCTCTAGACCAACTTCCTGGATAATGAGTTGAAGTCGACAGGAAGTGACCTTGATCGAAGGTGGGCCATAATGATTCTCACATCATCGACATGAGACAGAGAAACATGATGTTTTGTTGTGAATCAGGATCATATGAGAAACAGAGGAAGGTTGATATTTGCAGAGGCCAACTTCTCTTGAACACATGAACGGCACGACAATGGACTTGGAAATATTTGACATCAACGGATCATAGGTCATGGTGACGAGGCAGTGAACAGATGAGAGGTCAAAAGAGATTACCCAAACCCATGGAGGCAAAGTGAAGCAACGAGATGAGATGTCCCCAACCCGACACGAATGCAGACAAGTGCCATGTTCAAGAGCGACATACTGCCGACGACAACGACGATGGTTTCATTTTTCCCCCACCATTTCTGGCGAGTACCCCAATTATTTTTGATAACAAGCTTGAAGGGGATAGCATATGCTTGTGATATAAGTCCGCCCTTCGGGCGAATCCATCCTAGTGCATTTAACGAGTCCTAGGAAGGAGAAACTCGGAGAACGTCATTTCGACGGAATCCAATGTCATCAGGGTTTAACGAGTCCGACAAAGGAAGAACTCGGCGTCTTTTCATGTTTAGAGAGTTTGAAAAGACAGCGGAAAAGAAAACTCCACAGGTCCCTTTTCGTAAATAGTTTCCCAGATCCGAAAAGGTAGAAAACAATATCCGGAAAAACCTCCTAGTCGCGATAGGCTAGGGTATTCCTTTTTCGTAATCAATCCATCCCAGCCCGAAAAAGGGTTAAACTTATACTGGGTGAATGTCGATTCGTGTCCATTTTAACGAGATCGAAACGACAAGGGCCTCGGCAATCTTTTCATATTTAGAGAGTCAGAAAAGAGCTGAAATTTGACTCCTCCTGGAGGAACGAGTGGTATAAAGGGTAGCAACTGGTTCCGGTAATGATGGAACTACTCAAAACAACTAAAGGTCAAGAGGCTGGCTAACAAGACCACTCATCGCAGCGGTTCCTCAGGAAAAGGTAAAACAACCAAGTGAAGGCATATGATCAGCCAAGCAGATAATGACGATGGAGTGAGAAAACCAGGGCTCATCTGACAAAACAGGCTGATGAAATGGAAATCACAAGGGGTAAAATGGGAAAGGTTTCATTTTTACACAAGCTTGAAATCAGGAAACTTTGCTTGAAGTTGGTTTCATTTTTACACAAGCTTGAAACAAAGATAAACTATGCTTAAAACCGGTTTCATTTTTACACAAGCTTGAAACGGAAACAAACTATGCTTGAAAAAGTAAGCATGCCCCCAGCATGGTGACTCAATTCGAGGTACATGCCCCCCAAGCTTCAGTCCATTGAAAATGGAGTGAAGGTTCAAAACAAAAAGTCGAATTGAACATGCTTGTGTTTCATTATTTTAACGAGGTTGACACATTTAAAAGAACTATCCTCAAACAACTTGTTTCATGTTTTAAGGAGCTTGACACAAATGAAGGAACTATGCTCCGAGATCCTGGTTTCATTTTTTAAAGAGCTTGACCCAGGGAGGAAACCGTGCTCTAACCGACTTACATCAAAATGAATAAGAAGGCTGTGCTTCCAAGAGTTCCACTCCTGATGGAAGGGAAACATCCCGGAAGTCAGGACCCAATGCCCCCAGCACATTATGCACAACGGCATCATCACTGAGCACAGGCACGGGGTAAGTAGCCACATAGTTGACCTGCGGTGGGGCAGATACAACAGGTGGATAAAAACCAGGAGGGGGTGATGGCGGACCAGTTGCCACATTAGGACCAAAGAACGACAGCTGATCAATGGTCACGATCCTTCCTTCATGCGGAAAACACATCACACGAAAGAGGGAGGAGACGAGTGCTCCCATGGCATAGGTGTAATCACGCCCCAAAAGCAGATTGAAATCCAAGGGGCCTGGAACGACCATCACGTCCATATGGACAGTTTTACCTCCCAAGGTAATAGGTAACCTTGGAAGGATCCCCAACGGTTGACTCGTCCTTCTGTTAAATGTCAACAGATTCTGCGTAACAGGCGCAAGCGGTGGTGAACCGAAGGCTTGCCAGGTAGTCGAGGATAGAATACTAACAGAGGCACCTTCGTCTATAATGGTGCTGGGTACGACCAGACCAAGAGCCTGTACTGTGATCTCGAAAGACACGTAAGACGGAAGGCGAAATCCTGCAAATCGGTTCCAATCAAAGGAAGCGACCAAACTACTCGGAGGGGCTACCATCGAAATGCGAAGGTCTTCCCCTGATGTTACGGAAGCAGAAGCCTCCTCCATGACCTCCATCTCAAAGGCGGGAGGAATATCCTCTGGAGCCTCCATCATGGGAGGCGGAGGAGCGGCTTCTTGAAGCCCAGGGACAGGAGAATCTTTCTCCAAGTCTGACGAATCTGAAGAAACCAGAAGGACATGAGGGGGGAGATCCACTTCCGACGTAAAAGAGTCAAAAACGTGGACGGTTGCTTCAATCCCATCCGAGCCACCAATGGTTGTTCACTTCTTGATTCATGTATCTGACTTCTTTCTCAGGGAGTGGGATCGACTCAGATGATTCTCACTCACCGTAGGATCAGCAGGTGGAAGACTCAAAGAAAGCTGATTAGGTCAGTGGAAGGTGTGGTGTAGAACCGACTGGGTTGTCCAAGATTTGCCTGGCTTCATCCATATAAGGACAAAGGTGAATGGCATGGTGCCCTTCACACAACTTACAGGGATTGGTGATCTTACCCTGCTTCTTAGAGTTCTTATCAACAACAGCTGAAGACGTGCCCCCAACTTGACTCCCGGAAGCCAAAGGCAATGGTGGGCGGCCGTTGGACCATACTTCGAGCACCTTGGGAATGCCAGGGCAGTCTCGAAGAAGATGGTCTCCCGTGCACAACATGCAAGGGAACTTGACTTTCCGTGGAGGGTTGGAAGGTTTATCAAGAGAAGGCTTCTTAGGCGCAATAGCCGCAGAGCTAGCCTCTCCTTTATCGGACTTCTTCTTCTTTGTCTTCTTCTTCTTCTTCTTAGCCACCCGGTTACTTGAATCCAGACTTTCACCAGGCGAAGTAGAAGAGGAGGACGCAGAAACAGGCGAAGAAGGGGAGAGGTCCACCTTGGAATCAACATGATGTGGTTCGGGTGGAGGAACTGATTGACCAGTAACGGAGACATCCGGGACAACAGAGGTCGAGAACAACCAAACAGGCAATCCAACAGTTAACCCAGGAAGGGACAACGTCGCCATGTAAGGAGCACCAACATTTCCAAAAGGAGGAAAATGACCAGGATTCCCTTCTGAGGGGATTCCTTGGTTGGTGAACTCTGAAAAAGTTGCCATAAAAACTCAAAACCACACACGGGCTGAAAAAAGAGTTAAGACACACGATCAAATCCACAACAAGCACATCCAAAGTTGTATGTATCAGTGATTAATGGCCACATTGAAAAATAGAGAAAGTTTCAAATGCTTTCATGTTTTAAGAGTCGAGAAACGATAAAAGATGACTCTATCTCTTTCAGAGTTGATACAAGCGTGAAAGGACAAGCGCTTGACGGTCTTTTCAAGTTTAAGGAGTCAGAAAAGACCAAATGACTGCTCAGGAAAAACTAGGCACAAAGGGTGTACCAAATATTCGTGAACTGCAATATACACCTTGGTTTCAAATAATGAAACAGAAATCGACCAAGGACTTTCCGTACGTGCAGGTAGTCTCCCCGAATGCTGTGTTCGGTGTATCACGGGTATAGGGCGGCAGACTCGGATTCCTATGGATAAAGGATTGAAAACCTATAGGGGTCTCCCTTTATATACGCGACGGTACGGGGAGCGCAAGTCCGTACTAGCGCTGTCTAAAGCCAACAGGCGAACGACAGCTGCTAGGTTTAACGACGCTGGAACACGTCTCTAGCCTAGACCTTCTAGATATGTTTCGTTAAGTTCCAATGCTGCCTTAGGTTAATTGAATAAATTTTACAGTTGATCTTCAATTAAGTTTCAATTTCCAGGCCCTATCGTATGTAGTGTCTCAAAAGACTCCTAAATGCAAAGCTACATGAGAAAATAAAACTTTTCAATTCGATGAATGCTATCTAGTTAAGGGAAGAGCTTCAAACAATGATGCAACAAACAGCAAAACTGAAAACGAAACTTTTCCAAACTAGATGACTTTCACTATCCAAAAGTATTCTAAAACATTCAACGAAGCGAATTATGCAATGTAATCTATGCAAAATCCTTTTTTTCCGAAAACTATGCAATTGTAATCTATGCACAATTTCTTTTTTTTCGAATGATAAGAATGCACTCAATGCATTTTTCGATAAAATGAGAATCTACTTAATGCATGCTTTGAACAAGAGAGAATGCACTCAAAGCGATTTTTAGTTTTCAATCACTAAACAATGTGATCTAAGTCCAATGATGAATCTCAAAAACACTTTTCGATGCAATGTGATCTAATGCATTTAAACGAAAAGAAAACTATGAGACGAAAACTAAAAAAATGCAAATATTCTTAATGAAAGATGAAAGCAAAAGGGATGCGAACAAACACTAAGAATGCAATCGTTGTTTCAAAATACTTTGTGACGAAATTCCTCAAAAGGTGACAAAACACAAAGAGGACTTCCAAAGAATGAAATCAAAACAAGGCATTCATCCCTTTTACATCAAAAAATCATAGAAAGAAGACATTCCAAATAATGAGCAATGTAATCTATGCTCATACAGAGGAAAGAACCAAAGGGAAAGACACACTAGTGAAGGATTAAGGGAAAAAAAACTCAATTTTCATACACCCTGAAAGTGGCCCGACTTGTACATTGACAACTAGCGCCACTTGGCGCGACTTTTACTTGAAAACTAGCGCCAATGGCCAAGTGGCGCGGGTTGCTAACTGACAACAAGCGCCACTGCCTGAAAATGAAAAAACAAAGAATTTCTCCCAACCAAAGCCAGACTTCCCACTTCAAGCTGAATCTAAAAAAAACCCAGAAGCAAAGTACTGACCAAAAGAAACTTCCGAACAAGGATAACCCTACCACCTACAGGAAATGGCGCGACTGTCTGGCTGTAATCCGCGCCAGACAGGGGATGGCGCGAGTAATGAACTGGCAACCTGCGCCAATTGGCGCGACTGTCAGGGCTAAACTCGCGCCAATAAAGCCAACTATGAAAAGGTGAAAATTCGGAAAAGCAGAGGTCAGATCTGATCCTCTGGGGGCTGAACCAAAAGCCAAAACACAAAAAGAACCCAACCCAGAAGGTTCATCAAGCAAGGAAAAACGATCAAAGCGAAACAATCATAAACGGGACAAGGAAAACCGGACGATCCCCAGTGGAGTCGCCAATTTGTTGAGGAGGTAAATCCCCTCTGCGGACAGAGGCGATCCCTACTAGCCCAGCAGGGGTCTAGCAACAAACAAACAATGCTATGACGCAAGCTCCTAGTTACGAAATGAAAGATTATATGCTAGAGCCAAATTGGATCTTTACCGCTAGATTCAAGAAGATGTCCTGGTTTCAAATTTCCGCAGATTACCCACCTTCACATCTCCAGACATACCGCATTACGTAAGAAACGACGACATGCATAGAACCAAAAGATACGAACTAAACATCGGTCAGAAAAGATATTACTCGCATTAACATGATGGAAAAAGGAGTGGAACCATAATCATAGTCATCTATTAAAATGATAAACGAATAGAAGTTACAACCAAGTTCTGACGTCGCAGATTCCTTCGAACGGGTCTCCGGTCGTCCACGTCTCGCAAAGCTCGCCAAGGAAAGGGAAAACCTCTCCAGAGTCTCGTAACAATGGTCTCCTCGCTTGAATGGGCCTTAAGGAAAAGAAGGGATTCTTTATAGCACAAAGGCACTTGGGAATAGGGAGATGCAAAGCTTCAGCACTTCAAGACCATCAGCCCTTCAGCCCCTTCATCAATGGATGAAGGCTAAATTTATAGAGGAGAGGAGGAGGTTGGGATCCCTACAATAGTGGAAGGGAGGCCTTATCCTTTTGGAGGTTCCCCATAAGGTGGAAACAAGAGGCCAAAGGAGGAAGGCCGTGGTTATTCAGGCGAAACCACTCCTGATGACTCATCCACGAAGTTGTTGTAATCGAAACTTCGCCTCTTTTTTTAAAAACTTTCCATAAACAGAGTGGCGCGGGTACAACACTGGGACAGAGTGCCAATTGGCGCGGGCTCAGTGTTAATTTTCCCCCATTGGCGCGAGCACATAACGGGCTACCAGCGCCAATGCAAAAACAGGTGTTTTTAGGGGTCTGCTCAGGAAATGATCAACAGAAGGAATGTTTTCCTCATGGAAAGGGATGCAATGATGGTGTTTGCAAGGCATGACACTGCTTATTGGTCACAAAAACGACCCTCCAATGGGCGAGATGGGGATTGCAGGGACGGTGACAAATTACTGTGTAACATGAAGCATTTGAGAAATTTCAAATCTTCAAAGCACTAGTTGAGAATGAATTAGATCTAAAAATCAAGTGTCTTAGATCTGATCGAGGAGGAGAATATACATTTAATGAATTCCTTGAATTCTGTGAACAACATGGCATAAAAAGACAATTCTCTGTAGTTGGCACTCCACAACATAATGGTGTTGCAGAAAGAATGAACAAAACAGTTCAACAAATGGCTAGAGCTATGCTTGATGATTCTGGAACACCTGACACATTTTGGGGAGAAGCAACACATACAGCAGTAAACATTCTCAACAAAGCACATGTTCGTGTAAATTGTGATAAAACTCCATATGAACTGCATGGTAATCCTCCCACTATAAAGCATTTTGTGAATTTTTTGGGAGAAAAATTTTACTGTGAATAATGATGAAAAACTTGGCAAGTTTGAACCTAGATGCATATGAATATTTCTCAGTTACTCTCTAGGAGTAGTAAGGAATGTTATAATAAAAGAATCTGAAAATTGTTGAATAATGTATGGTGTTTAATGATGAGTTCCTAATCCTACAGCTCCAAAAGAAGAAAAGAAAACAACAAATGAAGATGATGATGACACATATCCTTCTACATCAAATAATAATGACACAAACAGTGAACCTAGTGAAGAACCCGAAGAGGATTTGTCTGAAAAGGCTCCATCTAGATTTGTTCAAAAGAGTCATCCAGAATCTCAAATTTTGGGAGAAAAGGGATCAAGTGTACAAACAAGAAGGAATCTTGTGGGATCTTCTAGCAACCTGGCATTTCTGTCCACTATTGAACCTCACAGTGTCAATCAAGCTAGCAAAGATGAATGTTGGATTCAAGCCATGAATGAAGAGCTTGATAAAATTGAAAAAAATCACACTTGGGAATTAGTACCAAGACCTGATGACAAAAATGTCATTGGAACTAAATGGATATTCAAAAACAAGTTAAATGAGAATGGGTATGTTATAAGAAATAAAGCTAGGCTTGTGTGCAAAGGGTATGCTCAACAAGAAGGTATAGACTTTGAAGAAACCTTTGCTCCTGTAGCCAGACTTGAAGCCATAAGAATGTTTCTCGCCTTTTCAAGCTTCCAACAAATCAAAGTCTATCAAATGGATGTTAAATCTGCTTTTCTCAATGGTGATCTAGAAGAAGAAGTCTATATAGAACAACTAGAAGGATTCATATTGGGAAATGATGAAAAACTTGTTTGTAGACTTAAAAAGGCTCTATATGGTCTCAAACAAGCTCCAAGGGCATGGTACTATCGTCTTGACAAATATCTTCATCAACAAGGATTTTCAAAAGGGTCTGCTGATACCAACTTATACACAAAAACTGAAAAATGACAAACTATTGATTGTGGTTGTATATGTTGATGATATCATTTTTGGAAGTAACAAAGAGTCTATGAGCCAGAAATTTGCTTCTGAGATGCATAAAGAATTTGAAATGTCTTTGCTTGGGGAACTAACTTTCTTTCTTGGCTTGCAAGTACAACAAGCAACAGATGGCATATTCTTATCACAAGCAAAATACCTCAAGCAAATCCTGAAGAAGTATGGCATGGAAGAATGCAAACCTGTAAGTACACCAATGATAACCAGATGTAATCTCAGTTCTAATGATGATTCCCCCACGGTGAATCAACCTGATTAAAAATCTATGATAGGAAGTCTACTTTATCTCACTGGGACAAGACCAGACATCATGCATGCAGTTGGTATTGTTGGATGATTCCAAGCTAATCCAAAAGAGTCTCATCTTCAGGCCGTGAAAATAATATTCAAATATATTCAAGGAACTCAAGACTTTGGACTATGGTATCCAAAGAATGCTGATCTTACTCTTCATGCATACACTGATGCAGATTGGACTGGAAGTGTTGATGATCGAAAAAGCACTAGTGGTGGTGCATTCTATATGGGGCCCCGGTTAGTATCTTGGTTCAGCAATAAGCAAAGCTCCATTTCCATATCTATAGCAGAAGCAGAATATGTGGCAGCAGCATCATGTTGCACTCAACTTCTCTGGATGATGCAAACCCTACAAGACTTTCAAATCAAATTTTCACCCCCTATCTCCATTATGTGTGATAATACAAGTGCCATCGGTATCTCAAAGAATCCTGTTATGCATTCCAAGACCAAGCACATTCCCATCAAGTATCACTTCTTACGTGAACAAATGCTTGAGAAAAAGGTGAAATTGGAGTATGTTTCGTCCAAAGAACAAGTTGCTGATATATTTACCAAAACTCTACCCAGGGAAGCGTTCAAATATCTCAGACAGAAACTGGGAGTAGTCTCTTCCATGCAGAGGAACAGGTCTACTTAAATACAGAAGATTAAATTGGTTGTGAGGTGCTGTTGGGCATCTCTGAAAGCATAGGCTAAGGGGGAGCATTGGTCATATGAAAAGGATGCATCGTTGGCATTTATAAGTCATCTTGTTAGATGCAGCATGATCTCAGGGGGAGCATGGTATTGTCAACTCTTTGCCATTGATGTCAAAGGGGGAGGAAAAGCAAAGCAACAAAGGGTTCCTATAAGTTTTTCAGAGGATGAATATTGCCATCAATGCCAAAGGGGGGGATTGTTGGAGATATTGTCATTGATGGCAAAGGATGTGGCAAAGGAATTGGCATCTAAATGTAGCAGAAAATAACAAAGGAAGAATGCATTTAAAGAGACAAGCAGTGAATTAAAGGAGAGTTGTCCAAAGATAGGGTTGAATTGAATTGACGGATATTAGAATCCCTGTGGAAGTTAATTCATGTATAATGTATGTATTCTGATGGAGGAGAAATAAAATCTGCGTATGGGTGAGTTTCGGTGATACTCTGTTAGGTGGAAATACCCAGAGCAATTGGGGTATTGATTGGTCATTTTCTCGTACGAAATTCCCTGCAACTCTGTGTGATGATCTATGGATAGATCGTGTTTTTGTATAAGATTTCGGGGTGCTAAGGCCACGGTACAGTGAGCTTCGAATGGGTTCTGTGTGTACAGGGCACATTATATAAAATTATACTTAACCCAAGTTTTATTAACATAATCACGGGAAAAGAAAAATTAAATAAAAGTTATACGGAACTTGGGGTACGGAGCGATTGGACGGCTGATCACTGTTTAAAAACCGCGAATGGATTTGCAAAAGCGGATTGCCCATATCACACCGCTTTTGCGGGATAAGCGGTATTCAAGATTTTGGCTCCTATTCCATAAAAAAAGTGGCACGTGTCCGGGGAAAACCACCACCATTGCGCGCCATCGTATGATAACGTTCGGCCATCGCACGTTAATTTTCGGCATCGGAGGTCAAGAGATATGCATATGTACCGTTGATCTTGGAGGCTCGCGATCTAACGGTGTTCGGGAAATAGACTTGCATAAAGTTTATTTTGGTACAGTGGGGGCGCATATGTGGGCCAGGGGTCAAAGGCTTATTGAAATATTAAAATATTTGAAAGGATTGGATATTGTTTATAAAGTACGAAGGGTTAATCATAAGGGATTAAAAACGTTGTAAATATATTTATTTATCAATTGATAAATAAATTAAAAAGAAATAAAAAACCCCGTGGACCAAAATAATGGAAATATTGTCAAAGGAATACCTTTAGCAGTTAAATGGTTTTTGACTCATGGTTTTAATAAAGGTGAAATCTATTTAAAGGGAAAAAGATGATAATTCAGGGTGTGCGTGCGCGAGGGTTGAAAAAGAAGAATTCCTCGAAGGAATATCTGCATAAACAGATGACATGCTTATTTGATGATTCTGAGTCTATGATGCACTCATCGAGATATATTGATCTAAAGGTGATGAATCTTGAGCTTATTCAACAGAAGTAATGATGAAGAGCTGGCACATGTCTATTTAAGAACACATTTAAATCCGGGTAATTTTATGTAGATCTGGCTTGCTCTGCAAAATATATAATTACAGATCTATACAGGAAAAGAACGTATATATGTGGGTCATCTACATTGAAAGTGCATATGACAGTTGGGGTTTCTAAAGATTAATCTACACATAAGGATACACAAGATGTTGAATGCATATATTCTTTGAAGTCTGGGTTATTTCTAAAATTATGGTTACAGTGGTCTCACTGCTCTGTTATGAAGTTTTGGGAAAAATATGATTGTTGATGATTGAATAAAGGGTTGCGTTGAATCTGCTTGATCTAGTGTGAAAATTGATGAAACGTGGTCTGCAGTAGATCTGAGGGTCGAAGCCTTCAGTAAGGGGGTTGTAGCTCCCTTCCAGGACAGGCTGGTAAATGAGAGCAGGGGGTAGAAGCTCCCTTCTAGGAGAGGCTGGTAAATGAGAGAAGGTTGTAGCCTTCTGCAAGTGGGTGCCTGCGTGCTGGTATAAGTCTGCACCAGCACATATTGTAAGAAGTTTTCTCTATAATAAATATTGAAGACTGAGATTGCAGCAGCGGTGGTTTTCTCCCGAATTGGGTTTCCACCTTAAATCCTGGTGTTCATATGTGTTTTTTATGCTTGATGGTCTATTTTGTTATTTATGTTCATGCTTACTGCTCATCTGAAGAATGAATGATGCAATGCTCTAAGTAAAAACATAATAAGATATCTGGACATATGTGTTGGATGCAATAATGTAACATATGGTTTGAGAGAATTAAAAGAATAATTGTTCAGCCCTAAATACTGATTCACCCCCCTCTCAGTATTTTTCCCAACATATTTAGGACTACTTGAGCTATTTTATATGATTTTATTAGATATTTTATCTATTTAAGCCTCAAACTTTGAAGGCTTTGATATGGAATTTATATGATTTATTATTATTATTTCTGAGAATTGGAGACATAATTGACGATCTATTCTATCATATTTTGATGTTGTTACATACTCGTTGATTGATTGAAGTCTTAAGTAGCTGAATTTTCCTTCAATGTGCGAGGCGATGGTGGAGGGCTCCCACAACGAGCTAAGTGCACTTATTAGTTTATTTCATAGATGCAATTTCTGAATTAGTTTGCTTACGTTTAATTTGTTTATGCTGATTATTTTCAAGTATTGATGAATCTAATGATCATTCTTAAGTTGCATACGAAAGGAAAAACAAGTGTTTAAAGTTAAACACTTTTTCTATCTAATCAAGATTTTAAGTTAGAATTCATCTTTACATGCCCTTACTTGCTTTGATTGCTGATGGATCTTAATCTTGTTTCTATTCTGCATACAAAGAGACAAACCAGTATTTAAATTTAAATACTTCTTCTATACAATTAATAGATTAAAACTAAGATTCATCTTTCCTGCTTTTTTTGAATTCATGTTTTAACAATAGCATTGCTGATAAATGAATATATAAGGAAGGAAAATTAGGACCTCTTCAGTGAAGTGCCTCTTCAATTATTACTTCATGTACCTTAATCTATTGTTTAGTTAAGTAGTTTGATTTATAATTCACATGATACAATCTTGTTAAGAGAAGGACAAATAAATCTCTTAAGTTAGGAGATTCTTCTACTTCTAATTACACTTCTGAATTTAGAAATTGTTTAGGTTAGATTTATATTTGTAATATGCATTTCCCTAATCATCAATAAACGAAATTATGAATTGATCACAACTGAAACCCATATACTTTGGCGATGCTTCTAAGTTCCACTAACCCAGATTGATAGTAAATACTTACGTTAGTTTAAAATAGTAAATTGACCCAACATTTTGGCATCATTGCTAGGGAAGCATATTTCAAAACGGTCAAAATACGAAAACAAAAAATATTAAAAGACAAAAATAATATAAAATCACCAAAAACAACAAAAACGTAGTTTTTCTTTCAAGTAATGTTTTCTTATGCCTATATATAGAGATCAAAAAGGTAGATTTGTGAAGCAACACCCCCCAACAGCTCATTCATCCATAGGACTAACAACACCAGTTACTAGAAAACCTACTATAGAAGAGTTAGAGAAAAAACAGAGATCAAGACAGAGAATAAATTTAGTTGAAAGACAAATCTTGTTGACTTTAGAGGTAAAGAAAAATAAATCACCTAAAGAACCTCCTTCCGTTTGGAAACAAAAATACACAAGAAAACCATCTGTTGAACAATTAGAGCAACCTGTCCTTGACGAAATAAAAGTAGTTGAATAAATACAAAGCCAACATCCGATTGAAACACTACAAATCTCTGAACACGAAAAGGCTGAAGAAGGAGAAGGATTAACTAGATTAAACATGACTCCTGAAAAAAGATTAGAATATGAAAGACAACAAAGGGAATGGCAAAGACAAAGAGAATAAGAAAGAAGAATTGAAATAGAAAGAAAGGCAGAAGAAGATAGAAGAGCAGAATCAATTTGAAGAATAGAGGAATAAGCAAGAAGAGAAAACCAAAATCGAAGAACACAAGAAAATGCGCAAGAAGTTAAAAATAATCAGGAAACTACTTTTGGCATTCCTATTTTAGATGCAAGAGCAATACTAGGAGAAGAAAGAAAAATGAAAAATATTCCACCTTCTGTATTGCCTAATTTCTATGGAATGTCAATAGAAGATCTTGATGCATTTATGTCTGAGTTTGACATCTTGTGTAGAACATATGGATATACTGATGATATACATAAGCTTCGAATTTTTCCTGCTACTTTAAAAGCAGCAGCCCTGAAATGGCTCATGGGATTAGGAGAACACACAATAGCTTCTTGGGAAGATATGAAGAAAATATTTCTTAAAAATTATCAAGCTTACTATAGGGCTAGAGACTCAAAAGAAGACATTTTCAGAATTTCCCAACAAGAAGATGAAAGTTTGGAAGAATATTTGGAAAGATTCCTTTACAATTTACAGAAATCCAAACACCATTCTCTTAGTTCTGATAGCATCTGCACTATTTTTCTAAAGGGTATTAGAGATGAGTATTTAGACATTCTTAAAATGTAATGGGAAAAGGAGATATTTCTAATTTACCATTTGAAGAAATTTCTAAATTATGTAAAAAATAGTCTAGGGGAAGAACCAAGAGTGGGAAAAGAGATATTTCCCGAAAAGATTCCAAATATGCACCAAGTGTAGTAACAAGAGCAGAGATAAGAAGCACGTTAGAAATTTTTAAGACAAATCTCTTAAGCACTTTGGGTACACAAGTAGATAATTTGAAAGCTAAGAAAAAGAAAGAAGAACAAGATGAAATCTTAGAAATTTTCTATCCAAAATGCGGACAAAAACATCTACTCAGGGAATGTTCTTTGCAAGGTATACAAGTATGTGGAATATGCACAGAAAATCATGCAACAGAAAAATTTCCAAAGTTAAAAGAATTGCAAGGAGTAGTTTCACTCTATTATATGGCACCAAGGAGACCTTGGCAGCCAAGAATTCCTCAACAGTTCCCTAAAAAAAATCCCCCAAATTTTCAATATCCTCAAAACACATGGAATACACCAATTCCATGGCAGACTTGGCCACCACAACAATATCAAAACCAACCTACACAAGGTTGGAGGGGATATGGTTATGGAAACCAACCACCACAGAAAATGTATCCCCAAAAGTATCAATATACACAACCATACCCTCCACAACCATTTCCTTAATATCAACAATTTCAACAACAACAACCAATGCCATATACATCTCAAAATCCACCAATGCTAAGTCAACCGCAACAACTTCAGCTGCCTACTAATCAACCACCTCCTAGACCAACACAATTACTAGCTCATCCACTAGCTAATCCAAGTAACAAGGTGAATAGACCAACATATCATGTGGAAGAGGAAACATATTATCTTACTTATTCAATTCTTCCTGTGCAAGATGTCCAACTAAGGTCTGGGAAGGTGTTACAGAAAGATTCTCCTCCAATAATTGAAGAACAAATAGAACAAGGAGAACAAAGTGAACAATCTCAACTAGAAAAAAAATTCAGAAGGGTAAACCTATGATGAGACAGACTTCACCATATCCAGAGAGATTGATACAATACAATATTCCAATATCTCTCCCTGAATTTAGTATTATGGATGAATTGAAAAACACATATGTTAAATTTCCTTTGTTTCAGGAAATTAAAGACATTCCAATATATGCAAAAAAAATAAAGGAATTATGCATTAAAAAATATGGTAGAAGAAAGAAGGATCCAACAACAATCCATGTAATTGGTAGTTTGGCTAGTCTCATGTCTACAAACACAGCCATTGAAAAGTATGTTGATCCATGAATTCCAATAGTTACTATTTCTATTAACAAATTTTCAGTGCCAAATACTTTAATAGACTTGGGAGCAGCTATCAATGTTATGACAACAGAGACTGAAACATTTGAATCTGAGCAACATTAGACCTACTACTACAGTCTTAGAACTTGCAGCCAAATGTAAAGTTGTTCCAGAAGGTATATTAGAAGATATCATTGTCTCACTAGATTCATGGGAATATCCTGTAGACTTCTTGATTTTGTAGCTAAAAAAAAACTTAAGAGGGAATCCCTTAATTTTAGGCTGACTATGGTTAGCTACTGCAGATGCTTACATTGGATGCAGGTCAGGAAGCATGATTATTGCACATGGAGATGAAAGAAAACATGTTACAATATATCCTCCTGCTCAATCTCCTTCTTTATTATCATGGCTTGATGAAAAAGAACCACAAGAACTTCAATCTGTTCTTAGACTTAATCAAGTTTACAATTTTAGAGAGGAGGAAGAAAATGAAGACTTATAAGATCTATTCATCTCACAACCAAATCTTTTAGAGCAGCTTAGGATAACTAAATATGAAGCTGCTAGTTATCTCATGAATGAATGTTTTCAGGAAAATTGCACAATACAGTCATTACAAAATAAATTTGAAAGCATTTTTAATGTAAATTCAATTACCAATTCAAATAGAAAAATCATTGAAATCAGTCTTGAGAGACATTTGAATATTGGTAATAACTTACAATCACCACAAGAGAAAAATCTAATAACATTAGTGCAAAAATATTCAAAAGCTTTTGCATGGGATTATAAAGACATGCCAGGAATTCATCCAAAAACATGCATCCATCACATTTACACTGATAATGAAGTAAAACCTGTAAGGAAACCACAAAGACGGATGAACCCCATGATGAAGGAAATAGTGAAAGAAGAATTACAGAAACTATTACAAGTCAGATTTATCTATCCTATTTAAGATAGTCAATGGGTTTCACCCTTAGTTGTAGTACCTAAGAAAAATGGGAAATGGAGAATTTGTGTGGATTACAAAGAACTTAACAAAGCTACATTAAATGATCACTTTACTTTACCATTTATCGATCAAGTGTTAGATTCATTAGCTGGAAATAAGTTCTTTTCATTTCTGGATGGATTTAGTGGATATAATCAGATAAATATATCATTAGAAGATCAAGACAAGACAACATTCACATGTCCATGGGGAACATATGCATACAATGTATTACCCTTTGGTTTATGTAATGCACCTCCTACCTTTCAGAGATAAGTTCTTGAAATCTTTGTTGATTTGATTCATGAGTGTGTCAAAGTTTACATGGATGATTTCACTGTGTATGGTACAACATATGATATTTTTTTACAAAATATTGAAAAAGTGTTAAAAAGATGTATTGAGACAAACCAATCACTCAGTAATGAAAAATATTTTATGATGTTAACTGAGGGGATAGTTTTGGGACACCGTATCTCTTCTTCAGGGATTAAAGTGGATCCAAATTTTTTTTAGGTTATTGTGAATTTAACACCACCCACAACACAAAAAGAAGTCAAAAGTTTCTTGGGTTATGCAGGCTACTATAGAAGATTTATTGAAAATTTTAGTAAAATAGCTTTTCTATTATTCAAGTTACTTGCAAAAGATGTGGAATTCCAATGGATGGATAGCTGTCAAAATGCATTTGAAAAATTAAAACAAAATTTTTCAATTGCACCCATTCTTCGAGTACCTAATTGGTCTTTTCCATTTCACATTTCAACAGATGCATATGATATAGCTATTGGAGCATCACTTGGACAAAAAGAGAATCAATTCAATTATGCTATATATTTCATCAGTAAAAATTAACACCATCATAATTGAATTACACTATTACGGAAAAATAAATGTTAATTGTTGTATATGCAGTAAATAAATTTCGAATTTATATAAGAGGTTATCAATTTTATATTCACACGAATCATTCTGCTATAAAATATTTAATGAAAAAATCAATCACAAATGGAAGAATAACTAGGTGGCTGTTATTAATGCAAGAGTTTAATATTAATGTAAAAGATCGACCAGGAAAAGATAACCAAGTTGCAGACTTTTTGTTAAGATTAAATTCACATGGTGATCCAAATCTGGTATCAGAAAATTTTCTAGATGAACATCTATTCGCTATAAATGTCGAAACTCCTTGGTTTGGAAATATAGCTAATTATTTATCATATGGAATCCTACCATCTCCCTACACAAACAAACATAAATGAACAATAATTAGAGAAAGTGCTAGGTATAGCTGGGTCAATGGAGATCTATTTTATACTAGCGCCGATTTAATGATTAGAAAATGTGTAAGAGAAGATGAAATAATTGAGATTTTGAAAGTTGTTCATGATGAACCATGTGGTGGTCATTTTGCAGATAAAAGGATAACATAAAAAGTGTTGAAACTTGGCTACTACTGTCCATCCATCTTCAAAGACTCCAGAGCTTATGTCAAAAGATGTGACAACTGCCAAATAATTGTTAGACCAGTGGCATCAGATGAAATTCCATTAAAGCCACAAGTACTGATTGAACCGTTTGAACAGTGGGCTTTATATTTCATGGGACCAATCAACCCTCCATCCAGTGGAAAGAAGTACATCCTTGTATGTACAGATTATGTACTAAATGGGTGGAGGCCAAGGCAGTAGCACGAGAAAAAGAAGATATTGTTGTGTCTGCTCTATTTGAAGAGATATTTGTAAGATATGGAGTTCCAAGACAGATAGTAACTAACCAAGTTACACAATTCACATTGAATCTTGTTCGAGATCTTATGGAGAAATACAAGATCAAACACATAAAATCAACTCTGTATCATCCCCAAGCCAATGGACAAGTGGAATCAACAAACAAAGTACTAGAGAACATTCTGACGAAGACTGTAAAAATGAAGATAAAGGTATGGTTAGAAAATTTGAGAGATGCATTATGGGCATATAGAATAAATTGGAAAAGCGCTACTGGGTTCAGTCCATATTAGTTAGTGTATGGAAAATAAGTCCTATTACCCACTGAGTTTCAAGTACATACATGCAAGCTAGCAACAGAATTAGGGAAGGAATTGTCTCAAGCACAACAAGTGAGGATAATTCAGTTACACAAACTGGATGAGATATAACAACAAACAGTTGAACATACATCTCTTGTCCAAGAACAAAGGATCAAATGGCATGATCGATTCATAAAGAATAAAGTGTTTCAGAAAGGAGATTGGCCACTCTTGTTAGACTCCAAATTCAAAGATTTCAAAGAAAAATTTACGACTCATTGGCTTGAGCCATATAAGATTGAAGAAATCTTCAAAAATGGAGCTGTCAAGATAAAAAAAGAAATTGATGAAGCATCTGTTTCATTTGTCATCAATGGACATAGGCTTAAAATATACAATAAGCCTATAAATAAAGAGCTTTTTTTTTAGAAAAATTTCGATGGATTCAGATTTGAAATTAATGGGGAAGCATAACAATATTCCTTCCATAATTCCAGCAGAAGAAGAATAAATAATAATAATAATAATTAAAAAAATAAAAAATAAAAATAAAAAGAGTATGGTTGTGAAAATCCAGGAAACTGGCACAATACAAACTCGAATTCATATAGGAAAACCAACTTGTTTGGCCAATATGAATTCTCTTTTTGTTTTTATCTTACTTTACTTCATATTTTTGCAGATATACCCTCCAATACATTGCGGACTTGAGGATAAGTCAAAACATCAGCTTGGGGGAAGGTGTGAAATAAAAAAAAACTATGAAAATAGTTTTCAACAGCAGAATTGAAGACAGAATATGATCTAAAATCACAAATGGACCTGGTATATCATTCAACATTTACCGAAGGGAATTGAATTATTGTTAAAAAAATTATTCGAAAAGGGACTTGAATCATTATGACAGAAGAAATTTTCATCATTGTACATTACACCAGAAGGGACCTGAAAATTTATTGTAAATTACGCCAGAAGGGACCTATAAATTTAACATGTCAGAAGGGACCTGAATTATATCAACTAAAGATCATATCAGATGGGACCTGAAAATGTCAAAGTTTAATCTGCAGAAGGGACCTGAACAATAATTATTCTAAATCAAATTAGATGCAAGAAGAAATAAAGTCTCTACAAAGTCTACAAGAGCCATTGTAACAATAAACACAATGTCGATCATCATCAACGTAAAAAAGGGAGTACAAGTACAGTGAGAAAAAAAAATTGCATTTAAAATTTTTAAATTTTTTTTCAAAGTACTCTAGAATTGTAAAAACTAATTTTATACTAGTTATGCATCTTTTCCTACATTTCATTTACATCACCAACATCACCAAAATTTCCTACATTTCATTTACATTTCCTACACTTTCATCTACATTTTATCATTTATGATTTTTAACCCTATTCATATTCATACCACTATCCTAACTAGCCATATTCTATCCATACTACTATTTAAAACATTACATAACCTATTCATATCAATACCCTACCCTATTTCCTAAGCAAAGAGAATTATGAACAGAAGGCCAATATTGAACCTATGGAAGACTCTTGGAAGACCTACAAAATAGTAAACAAAGGTTAGTATTATCATAAACATTTAATTTTAAAATTTGACTATTTCATTAGCCAAATTTTAAAAATTAAATAACAAAAGAAAAATCCAAAGTTCAAAATACATATGATATAGCGCAACTACAAAAGACATATGATATTGTGCAACCACTTAAGACAATAGTGAAATTATTATTGAATATAAAAAAAAATGAGTGCAATCATATAAGAAGATGAACTAAGCTAATGGAGCAAATGTAATGCAAACAAATGAATGCAATTACTAACCTAAGGAATGATGAGAAGGTAAACTAAGTGTATGGCTATGAAGGTATATGGTATGCTATGATTATATTGTAATGCATGCAGAGGAGAAATGAAAGGAGATAGCATATGATGATGAAGAATGATGGTGCACATATGCATGGAGATAATGCGAGTTATGCAGACAGATAGCATGATGATTCATGGAGGTAATGCAGATAGTGGAAATGAACATAGTCATTAACACAAAAGGTGAAGAAGCTACAAATGAAGGACAAATGTACACCAACATGACAGTCAAAGAAAATATGTGCCTAAGCCGCTCAAATGAGTTGATGAATGGTTAGAATGTTTTCAAATGTGTTTACATAGCACTGTGTAAAAAATATGAAACCATTTCTTCCACTGCCAAGACCATTTCCACCATTAAAGAGATCATAAACAATCATTGCCAAGCTATTAACATTGTGTTTTCACCATCATTGCCATCTAAGAGCCTCACTGAGAGAAAGGAGCATGCAATCAAAGCACATCCTCATATTTACAACCCCATGAAAATAAAGTGCAAAGAGACGGCTGTGAGGAGGCCAGGAGGATAAGAAGAGATAAAACGCAGAAGAAAGAGGCAGAGAATATAGCAAAGAGGAGAAACAGAGTGATAAGGAGCTAACTGGAGCTTTCAAAGCCACGAATCCAGAGAACTTGTTGATTATTCGAGCTATGAGGAAGTGGAATTCTATGGAAGTGAAGGTAAGAAGCTAATGAATATTTGATTGTTTAAACAATGGTGAATAGATTTCAGGATTGTGTAAACAAACTCTGAGTTATAAAAGGGAGTGATCTAATTCGCTTTGCAAGCCTGTCATTACATTTTGTTTTGTATTGACACCATTCAAAAACGTGTTGACACCTTTCAAAACCACTATACCATCAGTGAAAACAACGAAATATTTTGTTGAGTGAGTTAATAAATGAAGATTTTAATGAGATTTCCATGGGTTGAAACTTCAGTTAAACTGAAAGAAGCTTATGAAGACCATAGAAGAATATCACAAGGGCTATTTCATAAGATAGGTAAGCTCAACACATCCTCACCAACAGTATTTAATTTCGAAATGAATGGAAAAAAAAGAGTGAAGAATTTCAATTCGAATTGCACAGTGAGGTTGTTTTTAACTAAGTTGTGTAATAGATTTGTTTTTAGCACACTCAGTTTAAAGATTTGAAACAGAGTGAAGAAAAATGGAAGACAGTTGGACATGGTTTTATTTTTTATGACAGAGGACAGAGTATGAGGAATGATGAAGAGAAACAGTGAATCTATGATGAATTTTTCATGAGATAGATGAAGTTTTTCTATTGTATACACAGTGAGTCTGAATGCAATGTTTTGGAAAGAATTTTTATATGAAATTGATGAGTGAAAAACATTGTTGTATTAAAAAAAATTCAATTTTTTTTTTACACAGTCAAATTTATTTTACAAAACAGAGGCAGAGATTGTTTTTAAAGAGAATAGAGAATTAAATAGAGGTTAGAATATTAGAAACATAAACTTATGCTTTCTTAAAAACCTTTCTATCAATTCTTTTGTTTATTTACAATAAGCTCACATTCTTCAAAAGAGAAAAATAGAGGATTGATTGATTGAAAAGGGAAGTAAAGCCAAAAGGTAAGCCTACTACCATGATTACATCTAGAGCTTAAATTTTTGTTACAAAGATGAAGATAATGAAATTATATGGTTATATAAAATGTTTTTCAAACCAAATGGCTTCAAGAATAGAACCTAAAGACTTCCAAATTGAACACTGGAGTAGGGAAATAGTGGAAAAACTCTTTCAGTTAGGGTTAATAGGTTTTCTCCAAAAGTTTAAAGGCCATAATGAGGATGTCACAAGAAAATTTGTAAATAATTTTAGATAGAATGAAACCATGGTGGGTAGCTTACATATCCCTTTCACTCCTGAGTATATCTCTGAAGCTTTAGACTTTCCATCTTCAAGTGAATTATATCACGAGGGATTACATTTTAAAGATAAGGGCTGGACATTTTTCTTGGATAAAAATAGGAAGGGTTCTTTTGATAGATCAAAAGGGATCCCAAGATAATGGTTCAATGAACCATGGGAAGAACTAGTATTGATAATTCAGAAGTTTGTCACTTGTGACAATAGATTTAGTGTATTACACCTTTACCATGTCAGGTTACCACAACACATAAAAGGGGATATACAGATCAATCTGCCCTATTTATTTTACAAAAACTTGATGAAAATGATTGAAATCATAAAATCATAGACTAAACCCAAAGATACTCAATTCATTCATCAGGGACTCTATCAAAATTATTGTATATTACCAGTCGAAAGTCAAAGGAATGGTTTGGGAATATTTATTGGTTGAAAATAAGTTTGTAGAAAAATTTGTTGAAAACAAACTTAAATCTATACAAGAAACCATGAATATTGTGCATTCATCTCTTTATCCTAAAACAAGGTAAAAAAAACAACATGAGACAATTATGTTAGAGAAAGAAACATCATTTTTTACTGTTTCTAGGAGACAGAAAAAGAAGCATTCTGCAGAACCAAAAATACAAGTCATGGAAATATCTCCTATAACAAAACAAGAAAATGAAATCCTTGAGAGACTGAAAAAAGAAGTGTATGAAAATCCTATAGATAGAGATTCCTATTTTGAAAACAATGAGGTGGAAGCTACTTCAGTTTCCAAAGATTCAAAGAGGGAAGATCAAAACCTTTCCAAAGTTAGAGTGTTAACTGATAGCTTGGAGTTAAGAAAAATCATGGAAAGGTACTAGAAGGAGGAAAATGAAAATTATAAAATAATTAATGAGAAATTGGTTAAGGAGAATGAGAAGATAGGTGAGGAAGTGGAAAATTTAAAAACCAAAAACAATCTTCTTTATACACAGGCATCCAGGTGGCTTCAGAAGAAAAATTCCTGGAAGGCTAAATATGAGAAACAGAAGGTTAAAACCTCCATCTACAAGGAAGAACAGGGGAAAAGACATGGATTATATTTTGTACATAGCACAACATGAGGTTTCAATATCAAGAATGGGATCAACATTAGGGCTCCTAAGGTCAAATAGGAAAAAGAAAACATGAGGACATGCTTGATCATCAGTTTGGGGGAGATGTTGGCCCTTGTTTTTTTATCTCTTTTTGTTTAGAAAATACACCTTATTTTTCCATATTATCCATCTATTTATCATCATATCCACCTTATATTGACCCAAAGATGCATATATAGGTATTTAAGTTATGTTTTTCAATTATTAGTTGTTTTTGTAAAATTTGAAATTTAAGTGCATTTTCGGACAACAGCAGAAATTCCCATAATAGCATTATGGTTTGCATATGTGCAGGACACTTGGGATTGAGCTGGATACATTTATATAAGGCTCGAGAAGTAATAATAAGATTACAAATGTTGGCACAGTCAGACCAAGCTTTAATAGGCCTGGTCAAAGGCAGTCAAATAGGACCAGTCTTTATGGAGGACCCCTAGAAACTAGGTCAAAACTCTTATTTTGTGGGATTTTCTAGATTGTGATGGATCTGATAGATGAATTTGACTTGATATGATAGGATAATGATAGTTATGACTACTTGAGCTATTTTAGATGATTTTATTAGATATTTTATCTATTTAGGCCTCAAAATTTGAAGGCTTTGATATGGAACTTGTATGACTTATTATTATTATTATTATTATTATTGAGACTTGGAGACATAATTGAAGATCTGTTCTATCATATTTTGATTTTTTTACATGCTGGTTGATTGAATGATTCTTAAGTAGCTTAATTTACCTTCAGTGTGTGAGTCAAGGGTGGAGGGCCCACAGACCGAGCTAAGTGCACTTCTTAGTTTATTTCATAGCGCAATTTCTGAATTAGTTTGCTTATGTTTAATTTGTTTATGCTGATTATTTTCAAGTATTGATGAATCTAATGATGATTCTTAACTTTCATATGAAAGGAAAAACAAGTGTTTAAAGTTAAACACTCTTTCTATATAATCAAGTTTTTTAGTTATAATTCATCTTTACATTCCTTTACATGCTTTGATTGCTGCTGGATCTTAATCTTGTTTCTATTCTGCATACGAAGAGACAAACCAATATTTAAAGTTAAATACTTCTTCTATCTGATTAAGAGATTAAAACTAAGATTCATCTTTCTTGCTTTTTTTGAATTCCATTTTTAACAATAGCATTGCTGATAAATGAATATATGATGAAGGAAAATCAGGACCTCTTCAGTGAAGAGTCTCTTCAATTATTACTTCATGTATCTTAATATATTGTTTAGTTAAGTATTTTGATTTCTAATTCACTTGGTAATCTTGTTAAGAGAAGGACAAAAAAATCTCTCAAGTTAGGAGATTCTTCTACTTCTAATTACACATCTGAATTTAGAAATTGTTTAAGTTAGATTTATATTTGTAATATGCATTTCCCTAATCATCAATAAACCAATTTCTGAATTGATCGCAACTAAAACCCATATACTTTGGGGATGCTTCTAAGTTCCACTAACCTGGATTGATAATAATTACTTGTGTTAGTTTACAACAGTAAATTGACCCAACAACTGCTTTGGAAATCAAATGGTGAAAATGACTTGTTCTTTCCAGTTTTTATAGGTTTTTATGAATAAAATAATATTATTTTATATATTTTGACCTTTGAAAGTTTAAATTTTCAATATTTTTATTGTAATTGTGAACAGATTATTGTAATTTTTTAGTTTCTTGTGCAGAGAACTGGTTGTGTTTAAAAAAAAAATCATTTCGATGATAGAGTAAACTTTTATCACTTTTTAGGGCTCTCGAAAAACACAAAAAAATGAAACCATGGAATTCTCTTTTAAGCCCTTTTCAAAATCTCTAAAAATTAAAAGGTTGTTGAGCACTTGACTATTCGAACTCGTTAAAATAAGTGAACAATCATCTACTCAGTATAAGTTTACCCCTTTTCTGGACTGAAATAGACTAATTACGAAAAAGGTATACGTTGACTAAGCATGTTCAATAGAGTTCTCTCCTACATTATTTTATCCCTTTTCGGGTTTGAGAGAATAAATTTATGAAAAATATCACTATGGAGTTTACTTATGTTTTTATTTGACTCCCTAAAACTAAAAAAAATCAAGTTAATCCTATGCTGGACTCGTTAAAATGAAACAGTACAGGACCCATTGATCATAATGGGACCGAACCACTCCTTCCTAGGGTTTGCTAAAATTACTAAGATGGACTCATCCGAAGAATATGCTTACACAACAAGAAAATGTTTTCCTACTCAATATTGACAAAAATAAAGAGGTACTTTCTAGTAATGGTGGGGGGGAGATTGAGAAAAAAAAATCTATCTTTTATACTTGTTTTAGAATAAACATGTCACTCTTGAACACAAAACTTTTTCACACTCGTATCTGGGTTGGGTAATCGTTTTGTATTACAGTTAATCGAACCTCATTGGAAGTCTTTAGCTGGTTTTGGGTATTATCTTTAATTCAAATGTTTCCAAGTCATTTACAATGTCATTATGTGTTCAAGAGAAAGTTAAACTTCAATTAATTTTTCATTGCAAATATTTGTCTCCATTTTTGTTGACCATCCCTGAGTTAATCCTTGCAAAATATTTCTTCAAAACTTGACATAATGGTTTCGTGTCGTAGGCCCTCTTGCGAAATATATTTTCCTATCAACTTCAATTCATTATATGGGAATTTTATCTATAAATATTATTAGTACCATGAAATATGCAATCCTTAATGGCAGGCTTCTCGCCTTCGACGACAATTTTTCATTATTGGCCTTCAAACAAACGACTCTATGAGTGTTAGACTACAAATCATTCATTCACATTGTATTAAGGTACCTTGAGAGCCATTTTCATTATTTTTGGTGTCTCTCACACTTGTTAACGACTTTCATCATTAACTGGTAATCAAGTGGTTTCTACCTTGTTCGACTTCGAAGCAATCAATCGCATGGTTAGATTCGTACTAGTTCGAGAAATAGAAATCAAGACCCTAGTTCTAGTTTTAACCATCCAGGTTGCGAGGAGTTATGTATTCATTTTTGAGTAGACTACTTATTAACAGATGGTTGCATCCATATTGTGTCTACTATTGATGTAATTCTTGGTCACTTCTGTACCAGCACATATATTTAGTTTTTCTCTGAGTATGTGGATGCCTACCTCAATGATGATTATATATTTTCATTGAATGTTTCTTATAGGTTTTTGACCGATGTATCTGATCCAATCCTTGGCATGATAAAGCACTTCACTCTTTTGAAATATTTTCTCAGACTTCGCACTTTACGGGAAAATCTGTTACACATCATTTTGTCACCATGACATTTGACGATCAATATGGATCTATCACCATCCATACTCATGCTTCCTTGGAAGTCAAACATTTATATTCCTTAACCAAATCTTGGAAATTGGGAAAATATTTCTTAAATACTCTTAAAGATGGCTTGTGCACTTTTTGCGGTCACTTCCTGCACCCACGGGGATATTACTAAGCTTACCTGCAAACTTCTGCACTCTATTTCCCATTAAAACTAGCACAACCAATTTAAAATAAGGTAAAGGTGAAATGTAACTTCTATAAGCATAATTGGGCACATATTCTTCCAACTAAAAGCCTCTATGTCGTGCCAGTTCGAGCTAAATCCCTACAATCATGGAACTTATCCCCTTGGATCAAGGAACCCTAATCCCCTAATTTTTGGATCACACCTCTCTATTGGTGGATCTGGAACATCCTTAGTTTCTCCTGTAAATTGAGATAAAACTTTAGAGTTAGGGGGTTCACTTGTGATAATCTTATGATGACCATTTTGGTCATTCTAGAGTGGAAACATTGTTAAACAAAGGAGGAATATTGGTATAAGGGAGGAATTTTTACCGCATCAAGGCTCGGTTGTAACATTGCTTTTTATATTCCTGAATAATACATTTGGATACTTTTTCTCATTGTGTTGTTTTCATATTCATTTAAAAAATTAAAATTCTTAATCTCCTTGATCATTAAGTTAAGTTGGTATTTGAATTATTGCATACTGCAGATGCTTTTGATTCTTTGCATGTTTTTGATTGCATATTTATTCTCACCATTGAAGGGCTTCATCGGGACAAAAGGCAAGGTCTTAAACAAACATCTCATTCAAAGGTAAGAGAATTATCCTCTATTTTATAGTTTTGATACTTCGAATGCTAATAACATAGGAGAAGAGATATTCTTATATCTGTTTGTATCTAGTTATGTTTTGGGATACTAGGGATATCGCTCTTGTTTGCAAGAGGGATTTATTTGGGTAACATGTAAGGACACCATTATCCACACAAATCACAAGTTATTATCTTACCTACTATAAGTTGTGAAATTGACATCCTTTTTTCCACCAAACCACCCCTTTTTTTCCTCAGTTTATTTCTCCTTCTAGAATTTTTGAATCATTAAAATTTATGTTTTTTGAACTCCAAGCTCATGGTATAATTATTGTTATATCTCTTTCATTTCCTTGTTTAGATTAGAATTAAGGCGTGTTTTAAAAGGATTTGTCAATTATAGGTTTTATAGACATATATCAATGATTGTGATGTGTGTAATAAGTGGAATGAATATGGTTACAAAAGGGTTTTAGCAGCAAGTATGTAGTTATCAAGGCATGCAGTTATAAAACTATAATGTAAAGACATGTGGAGAGTGAATATGTTGGTGGTTTGCAACTTGATATAAGAAGCCTCTCGTTTTGGAAGCAATGAAACCACATTTTGATGTAGAAATACATCACTAGAAGTAAAAAAGTATACAAATGCCACTTTTGAAGGGCCAACATGACCAACTTGATGATAAAATTTCTATTGGACTATTAAAATCAAATATTATGGCTACAAGGCAACCCTACCAGGAACAAGAATGTTGGAAAGAGTTTGAGGAAAACACAACAAGGTTAAATGTGAGGAAAAAATAGATTTTCCTTTATTTCTTAGTGTGCAACACTTGTGTCCGTGTGATAGGCTCACATAACTAGCACAATCAAAATGCCACTCACGATGATTATCGTCCCTTGTCATAGATTTATCAAGCTTAATTACCTTCTTATCTTTAATAAAACTACAAAATTAAACGCCATCTTATGTTGTAATCCATATGATCCACAAAGGTGGAGAAACCTTTGAATGATAACTCCACCTATTTCATACTCATGCTTGTGTTTCTAAAGTACTTCTAGCATAGGCTCCAAATGAAATTGGAATTCATACATAGGAGATGACTCTAAGAAAATTGTAAAACAATACACAAACTTCATATTATCATGCAGAAACTAGTAACTATCACTTTTGGAGAAATGAATGTACATACATACATAGATACATACACACGTACATACAAATCAGTCATAATTGGAAACTATATTGGAAATTACATTGTTCACCAACATTAATTTATCATTGTTACCACTTTTTTTTTATTGTTGGGGGAATTATTGTAGATAAATATCCACAGAGTATACTCCTTGGATGTAATAGCCCCTCATTGATTTTCCATGTGAAAAATATAAGATCAAGGTCATGGGACACATATTCCAAGTTAAATGGTGGGAAAAACATCCTACTGGGTGCCACTTTTGGTTTATTTATGGCTAAGGAAATTGGCAAAGGCATTGGAAAAGAGGAAATAAATGGCATTTATTTATGAAAATAAAGGAAAATAAGAGAGAAGGGAGATGAAGAGTCACAAATTTCAATGGAAGGGAAACTGAAGAGAAAATTAAGGAAAATGAAGAAAATAGAGGCATTAATGATAACAAGGCTTTTGAAGATCAGTTCATGGCTTTTGTTAGTCTAGTTTTCGAGCTCTCAATTCATTCAATTTTTCTATCACACTCTTGAATACTTATAGCATTCTTGGAGCATGATTAGAGCACTCTAGTATTAAGTTGGATTGGACAAAGAAGGTAAAGGAAAACAAGAAAGTGCAAGGGAACAGTTGGATCACGACTACAACTGGATTGCTTTCCATGTAACAAGTTGCATGTATAATTTCCTTGATAGTCTTGGCATGCATGGAAGATGCATGTGGTTTTTTGGTTATATATTTTCATTGGCATGGAGATTTTCCTATATTTACAATGGTTTTAGCCTCTCCTTTCCATTTCTTGGATATCTATGGTGTTGTGGAATTTTTTCCACTTGTTGTTTTTCTAATTGGTGCTCATGTTTCTTATGGCCGTGGTTTGGGACAAATGCTCAGGAAGCTCTGGAGCAACTTGGGTTGAGTTACTAGTATTGGATCCTAGGTTGGGACAAACACTCTAGAGCCCTTGGTGGGTTTAATTACTAGTCCTTGGAGCCAGGTTGGAAAAATTATTTGGAGCATTGGAAGGTTTTGGGTTGAGTCACTAGTTTCTATCGCACTGGACAGCTTGGGTAGATACAAATATCGTTGGTGTTAGTGATTTTTGTACTTTAGAAATGGAATCACTGTGGTTAAGGGTTTAGGTGTTTTGGCCTCTAGAAGCCCTAGCTGGTTTTGTCTTGGTTTATTCCATGAGATCCCATACTCATGCTTGCAATATGGTACATGGTTGGTTGGATGAAATAAATATTTGGTTCAACCCAATCTATGGTCGGGTGGTACTTGGAATTCCTTGACTTGGTTATTACTTTGCATATGTTAATATATGTTGTTATTTATTGATGATCAGTGAGCATAATTTCTGATTTACTATTGTTTACATGACTGGTTTTTCATGGATTTATTATTGGTTAAGTATGTGTTACATGAATGGTTTATTTATTATTATATGATCTTCTCTTGATATAGATCTAATTCATGGTTTGACAAGCTCTTGATTATTTTATATGGATGAATGAGTTAATATGTGTTTTTTGCAGCAAGTATGAGAGGGAAGCAAGAATTATTGATGAAAAAATAATGAAACTAATGTAGATAATGACCAAACTATGCATCCATGGCCTATAGGTATTATCTATGCAATTTTTTTGTAAAGTTGAATAACATGTGTTGGCAAGTTAGACACCAGTTCCATAACTCCACCTTGGAAGTTGGGTCATGAATATTAACTCTTAGCTCATATATACCCTACTATGTATGTTAAATTGGGTAATGTGGGTGGGGTATTAGAGAGTGGTATTCGAGATCCCAGGTTCAAACACTTGGACTGGATGGGATCTACCATAGATGAAGTGAAGAACAAAGGGATCAGTGAGTACAATCGATATAATTTTTTTTTTTTTAAATTTTCTTCTATGGAGTTTCTGAAGAAAAAAATTTGTGTACATTGAGGGTAAATCCCGCTGATAATGTGATTAAAATTTTAGATATTGGTTCACAATATTTTAGGAATTATGACTTGGGGAAGATGACCTTCTAGAATTCATCTTTGAACAAGTTAGGTTGGAATTTTTTCCATAGCTTTTCTTCTATTAGGTTCCAAGAGCTAAATAATTTTCCAAATTGAGGGTACATCCTGCTAATAATTTGTTATAAATTGAAACATGGTTGGAACTGGTTTTCAAAGTGTTAGCAACAATGGTGAAAGGAATTAAACATGCAACGGTGTGTTCGTAAAGAATTTAGGAGTAGGGTCATTGTGGGACATTGGTACCCAATAGTCTCCATTGATTTCCATGATCATTATATGACCAGTATGGTGGTTTTGAGGTAGGGATATTCCTTGGTTTTCAGACCTTCCAATGCGAGGAAACCTTTCCAAGGGATGGATCGCCCAAGATGGGAATGTCAGTGGAAGTTTGAAGGTGTATGAATACATAGAAGGGGGTGATTGGATTGCCTGAAGGATAGTGTAAAATAAAAGGGAAGGTTGGGGAATGCTTTTTTTGGTCATTAGAATTGACAGATGGAATCAGAATAACATTGGGAGTGTGCCTTAGAACAATGAGTTGGTAACTGTTCACTGAGAGAACAAGTAGTACAAGGATTATAACAATAGACAATAGATGTAGAGTTTAGTTTTCACATTGGATTTTGGACTTCTTGGGAAGGAGGTGAAACCTCGTACTACTTTTGAGGGTGGAGGTGTCAGCCTTTAGACTCCCTTATTGGTGATTCAAGCATCATATCATTTTATTTGTTGGTTAAGAAAATGTGAAAGTGTGTATATTATTGTAAATATTGTATCGAGTTGTGTTTGTAAAGCTCCATAGGTTGTATGATTATTTTTTGGTTGAATAAAATTTGCATCAGTATATATGTGTTGCTATTGTAAATACCACATTGAGTTGTGTGATAAAGCTCAAATAAGCAGTATGTTTGTCATGTTTTTAGCACCTGGTTATTGTAAATACTAAAACAAGTTGTGTTATAAATCTCCATAAGTAGTATATTTTTCTGGTTATAAGCATCATTGAACAACGAGGACGGTGTTTCCCCAAGGGGGAGGGATTTGTAACAAACCCTAGTTGATTTTCCATGTAAAAAATATAAGACCAAGGTCATCATACACGTATTCCAAGTTGAATGGTGGGAAAAACATCCTCGTGGGTGTCACTTTCAGTTTACTTATGGCTAAGGAAATTGGAAAAGACAAAGAGGTAATAAATGGAATTTATTTGTGAACATAAAGGAAAATAGGAGAAAAGGGAGAAGAAGAATCACGAATTTTCATGTAAGGTAAAATTAAGAGAAAATCAAGGAAAATGAAGAAAATAGAGGCATCAACGATAAAAAGGCTTATGAGGATCAGTTCATGGCTTTTGTCAGTCTAGTTTTAGAGCTCTCAATTCATTCACTCTCTCTCTCTCATACTATTGCATACTTAGAGCATTCTTGGAGCATGCATGGAGCACTCTAGTATTCACTTGGATTGGAGAAAGAAGTAAAAAGAAAGCAAGAAAGTGTAAGGGCACAGTTGGATCAACGACTACAAATGGATTTCTTTGCAAGTAACAGGTTGCAAATATGATTTCATTTCTATTTTTGGCATGCATGGTACATGCATGTGGTCTGTTGGTTATGTGTTGTCATTGGCAAGGATATTTGTCTAGATTGACAGTGCTTTTAGCCTTGCCTTGCCATCTCTTGGATCTCTATGGCGTTGTGTTTTTTTTTTCACTTATTGATTTTCTGATTGGTGCTCATGTTCCATATGGATGTGGGTTAGAAAAAATGCTCTGGAAGCCGTGAAATAGCTTGGTTTGAGTTACTAGTACTAGAACCTAGGTTGGGAAAAATTCTCCAGAGACCTTGTTGGTTTGAGTTACTAGTCCTTGGAGCATGGTTGGGCAAACAATTCTAGATCCATAGAAGGTTTTGGGTTAAGTTACTAGTTTCTATAGCCCTAGATAGGTTGGGTAGGACCGATCTGGTTGGTGTTAATGATTTCTGGATCATAGAGGTAGAATCATTGTGGTTTATGGTTGAGGTGGTTTGGACTCTGCAATCCCCAGTTGGTTTTGTCTTGGTTTATTCCATTAGGTACCACATTCATGCTTGGAATATGGTGCAGGAGTGATTGGTTGAAGGGAAGATTTGGTTCAACCTAATCTATGGTTGGGTGGTAATTGGAAGTACCTGATTCGTTGGTACTTTGCATATGTTAATATGTGCTATTATTTATCAATGATCAATGAGCATAAATTTTGATTTACTATTGTTTACATGATTTTTTTTCATGGCTTTATTTCTTGCTTAATTATATGCTACATTCATGGTGTATTTATTGTTATACGATGTGTTCATAATATAGATCTAATTCATGGTCTGACAGGCTCTTGGTTATTTTATATCGATGCATGAGATAATATGTGTTTACTGAAACAAGTATGAGAGGGAAGTAAGCCTTTTTGAAGAAAATATGATGAAACTAATATAAACAGTGACCAAACTATGCATCCATGACTTACAGGTGCTATGCACACAAAGTGTTTGTAAAAATGAATAGCATTTGTTGGCAAGTTAGACCCCATTTTCGTACCTGCATCTTGGAAGTCAGGTCATGCATATTAACTCTCACTTCATATCTACCTAGGTAAGTATGTTAAAGTGGGTAATGTGGGGTGGGGTGTTACATTGGAAAACATGTGGGTGATTCTGGTTAGAATTAAATGCTTGGAACTTTTTACACTATTGTAAACTTTTACCACCAATAATGTTCTTTTAGGGTATATGGACTTCATAAAGTTCTTCAAGGTTTCCAATCTCTTTCCAAAGCATCAACTAAAAACATTACAATTAATTTCACCATGTGTAGGTTTACTTTCCATCCTTTCCATCTGCCCATTCACTTCTTTCAACCTCTCATGATTCAAAATTTTCCATTTATTTATAACTTGAGCTAACACTTTAATGTGCCTTTGTAATTATAGATATTACATGATGGAACTCAACTAACCATGCTTATGAAGTTTCCATCAAAAATCCCTAATTTGAAGGTCAAATGAAGCAGGACTCCATCAACCATATGATTAGTTTTAATATATGGTGTTCTCCCTAACAGAAAAAATAGAGGATTGTGTCAGGATTAAACTATTCAAACATAAAGTCACCAATATTCAATCCCATTGGTATGATGAACTTGATATTAGGACATACATAACATTTAAGTAGATAGTCAAGTTTCTTTTGAACTTTTTAATTACCACTCCACCATGTCTAACATGACAAAGTGAGCAAGGCACAATTATATCATAAGGAGGAAGGAGAAAATCGAATCTCAACTCATTTTTAGGATAAACTTGTAAAACCCTCAGTGAGGATGGGAAAATATAAGAAAAAATGACACTAGATTAATTAATCATTTACGATTAATTTATTATCTAATATTCTATGTTAATTAGGATATTTTCATTATTTTTTACATCAAATTTACTATAAAAAAATCAAAGGAAATACAGCTAACCTAAGGTTATTCACCAATTAATTTTAGGTGGCAAATTAACCTAAGAATTTGAAACTAAGGGAGAATGGGATGTAAAGAACTCATGCAAAACAACATTAATATATATTTTGAAGCTACTACAATTAAAAATGACATTTTTTCTAGGCATACAAGGAAATGTGCCAATGTATGATCATAAGAAGGGCATATATGGGTTTAAATGAGATGTAATGAGGCTAATCCAAATAAAATACCCACATGTGCAATGAGAGGGTAAAAACACATATAAAGGTAAATATAGTGACTAGTGAAAGCTTCCCTTTCCTGAAATATTAATTGCAATGGAAATATTAAAAAATAATAATATATTGTACATGACACTTATTAGAGTACAATGTAGAAGTACGAAACTTAAAGAAATCAAATTATCTTCAATAATATATAAATTTTATTTATGAAAAATTGTCAAAGAAAATTGCATTCTACTAGTATGAGTATGTTACTTTTCCTCAAAAATGTAACGTATATATTTACGTTATGACATTGGTTTACTATCTAAATAATAAATTCCTTGAAACAAATATGAAGAGTTGTAGATATCATTTAGTTCTTGTGTGTTATTATTTTGTCATTATTTTATTTTTTATTTTTTATATTTTATATTTTTTTGAATTAATAGTCCTCAAAATTATGAGGTAAAGTGTTAATACCATGTTTGAGAGTTTCAACATAAGTGATTTTTCTTTTTTTACGTCCGTAAGTATTTGTGTGTGCTTGCGACCCATATAATTTGTTTTCTATATGGACACAAAAATACAAAGTTATGTTAAAAATAAAGGACAAACATATTTAAGAATTAAGATATATGCACAAATAAAAATCAATAAGAAATAGAAAATAATATTTTTTTTTCTAGACATATATATATATATATATATGAATATATAGATCATAGTTAAAAACATGGGGAAATGGAGATAAGAATAAGGAGCTAGAAAAATAGATGTGTTTTTGTTTATAAAGCCCAAACCCTCAAGTCTGTGAAGTTGAATCTCTAACCAAGATAGGAAAATTATCCAACTAATCTAGAATGGATAATTATATAACATTTCACCTATTTTGATGCTTTCTAAGTAGAAAAAATTGAGCTATTAGGTTTTAGGACCCATTTTGAGGGTAGAACACACTTAGGTGATTTGAGGTTCAAAAATATTTGAATCTTATTTAAGGACTTCAAAATCCACTTTTAGGGCCAAATATTTGCAATCTTCGCTCCAAAATTAAGGGCTACAATGCAAGAGGGGAGTGGAGCATGAGATATAGCTATTGCTAGACTCTCCATTGACAAATATTGGGATATACAAACATTTAATTATGGAAGCAATTGAAATAAATAAGTGGTTTTAGTAGCTACTAGAGCTTGGTGTCATTCAACCAAGTAACTTGACTTTTGTGTCACCCATCATAATTGTGCCAATGAACAATGGGACTTGGTGATTTTTCATTGAATACAAAGCCTTAAAAATGATTATGGTTAAGGATCGGTACCCCATACCCAGGATTGATGATCTATTGGATCAATTGTAGCAAACAAAATAACTCACCACAATGGATTTGAAACCATGGTATCGCTTGGTGAAATTCAAGTAAAAAGACACTTGGAAGACTACCTTCAAAACTAGACAAGTTTTGTATGAGTGGTTAGTCATGCCATTTGATTTAGGTATTTCCCTTGGTACATACATGAGATTAATGAATGATGTATTATGAATTTTTATAAATAAAATTGGTATTTTTTATTTATATGATATATTGTATAACAATAATACCTATTATATAATATTATAAAATGGAAAAGACATGAATATAGAATATTTGCATCATTCCAAATTAAGCAAAACAGGAATATAGCACTAAAGTTTGAAAAATGCCGGAAATGTGTTGCTACTGGAAATTACATTAAGACATCATAATCATGAGAAGAAAATAACTAAATCATATCGTTAAGCATAAAAAACAATTTAAGTACACAATGGTCCAAAAGGAATGCACTCAAGCCACAAGATGACTTAAATACACTAAAGAAATCTAGCAATGGAAAGTATAATTGCTCCTCTTGGAAAATGCTACTACTATGAAGAATATCTATGTGTGAAGGTTGTTGGAGTGTTCAATATTATCCGGGATTTTAACCACGGATTCTAATAAAAAAACCCAGAAAAACCTAGAAATGGTTTGGCCAGATTTTAAGTTTGGATTTTCAGCCCTTTTTGGGTTGCCCACTGCACCCTTGCTGACTAAATTACGCACTCCCTAAGGATGACTATTGATATGGGGCTGAAAGAATGATCTGTCAGCTGCAATAGCACCCAATCATATCAATAGATGAAGGGTTGGTCCCTTCTCTTGATCTTCAAGCTAGAATCTTGAGATCCAACTCCTCCTTCCACTGCTCAAGTTGCAGTTGCACACTGCACAACTGCTGGATTGAACTGCACTGTCAAGAGGGCTGAATCCATAGCCTGCTGCTAGATGATGGAATATAGCTCACAGATAATGGAAATGATCTCTCCAAAGTGAGGGAAAGACCCCTCATAGGATTCCAAGATGAAATACTTGGAACTTCCTTCCTCCACTGGATCTACCTGGCTGGACTGCGCAATTCCTGAAGGAACTGTTTCTGCATGTAGGTATAAAATGTTGGCCTGATGTTGGATATGAAAAAGCTACTCCTCGAAGATTGAGATGGAAGCAAAAGATGAAAGGATGAACCCTCCACGATTTTCTTAGTTGAAATGCTAAGAACTACCTTCCTCCTCTCAAACCCTAAGATAGGAATTACGTAATTCCTGAAGCTGTATGTGCATAAGAGAGGGCTTGAATGTAGCACCAATTTCATATGATGAATTACTATCAAAATAACCTTCCTAGAGTAGGCACTCGAAGCCCCCCGTGGGAAAGGTTGGGATTCCCGCTCGGAAACACCCGTGTGCTAAACAACACAGCAAACTTAGCTAAAAAACTAAAGCGTGCAAAGAATGTCAAACAACAATACAATATCAAATTCCATACTGATTTACTTTGCTACTCTCATCCTCCTTATATGGTTTTGAGCCTTCCCTAGCCTTGGCCCACGTCATAACTGCACCACACATGTAGCCACTAGTCTCCATGAAGACTGTGTTGTCTCTCCATGATCTCCATCATCTTTGCATTTAGTTTCCATTCTCTCCATCATGTGTGCATTTAATGAACCACTTCCTCCATCACTGCATCATTATCATTATTTCTTTATAAGCTTACTTTTAATCCTTCATGTTTTGTGGCCCTATAATTTACAATATTGGCAAGAATAAACAATATAGGAAAGCATCAAACCTCTTCGGAATCCTAGACCTAGACTTCCAAGACTCAGAGAGGGCTCTCTCTATTTTTATGATTTAACTTGATGGGTATAAACGCTGATATTAGGCTAGTTACAAAAATTATGAGGGTTGTTTGTTTTGATTGATTATTTGGTTGGATACATGGAGCTATGAAACTTAATCCATTGGGCTATGGAGTCATAAAAGGCTAAATTGCGCATCAAATTTTTTAGGGAATTCACAGGGCAAGCTAACTACGTAGACTAGATCTTACTAGCAATGTGAATATGAGATGAAATAAACCAGTGAGTTTAGTGATTTCTAAAGAGAAATTAAGAATTATTTAACTATACTTCAGAAGAAAACATTAATATAGTAAACACAAACATAATTAAAGTGCTCTCTTAGCAAATATTAATCTAAATTTTATGTTTTACAATCAGATAAATCGATGCACAACATGAAAGGCAGAGAAAAAATTAACACAGAGGAAAAAACATCACCATTAACATAGATGAAGAATGTTCTGAACGATCTCTTATTATTGATGCCCGACAAAAACTATAGTGCTCCAATACAATGATTCTTGCAACACAGAGTCTAATAAGGTCCAACCCTTGACAATGCAAATACATGCAGTATTTAACTACGACTATGTTGGTTTCCCTAATCTACTTCGACAACCTTCATTAACTAAAATTTAATTAGAACTTGACAATTGTGGCCATGAAAGGCCCAAACAAAAATTATCTCTGGAAAAACACTGACTCTAACATTAACTTTGGCAGCTCTCCATAAATAAAAAAGTAGGCTGAAGGTGGCTGAGGTGGTCACGAAGAGGCAATGATAGTGGCCTTGAAATATGGCTCTACTTTTGGGACCACCGTTGGTGGATTATTAAACATGACGTGATTTTGGCTCTTCAAATCGATCGGTGGTTGTGTTGACGTGTTCATCATGCCTTTTTAGTCCTGGTACATGCACAATTTTCCCCACTACTTCTTGCCTGGAATTCTTGTACCTATGACCTATCGGTACACGTCATCCACCTATGTGTATTTGCTAAAAGTAGGCTTGGTGAGAAATACATGCTTCAACTCATGTTGAATGAAGATATCATTGCTCAGGAGATCCAAGACAACCTTCTCGGTCACGTTCCCTTTAATGTTGCAAAATACTTAGTTGCTTCCCTGAGCTTGGTAATATAATCTCCCTTTTGGACTAGCTTGTTGTTAATTACATATAGTGAGGGCACTCCCTTTGCCCTCAGGAGTTCAATATTCTTTAAGAATTTCCCGATGGCCATGTCCAATTCTTGAAAATTATCCTCCAGTTGCCTCACTAAATTCCTCTTAGTGAGGACCCTTTTTACCTCTAGTATGGTTTCTATTCTTGCCTATATATCAAACTCTTCCAGATCAAATATGGTTTTGGAGTTCAAGAATTTTATGATCTTGGGGGTTGTTATTTCCATATTTCCGAACTCCTTATTTTCGTTCTCGATATCCACTTTGCATTTTTCAATTAGCTCTTTTTGTTCAAAAATAATCTGGATGGAATGCCAGATCCTATCCACTATCTCTATGATACTGCCCCAAATTGTAACCTTCATTTAGCCCAATACGTTGCTGGCAGAGAATCCCTTTTCTGCCTTCCCCAACCTCTCAATCTGCTTCTTGGCTATCTCATGGGCAGTGTCTGATCTTGCCTTTTGATCCCTCAGGATGCCAATCTATGTCTCCAATTTATTGATCCCTTGTGATTGCAAGGTCATGCTTTCCATAGCTTTGGACATCTGATCTGTCCCACTGGATGCTCCAAAAATTGCTATAATAGCTGATGGAATTGATGAAATAGGGACAACTTCTAATGGGATGAGTGCCCCTCTAGCTACTTCTTTTTTTTCCTTTAGTGGTTTTTCCATCTTGGTCTCCATTTGTTTGATTTGGGTAGATTGTTCAATAACTAACGTCATTAACTCTGCCTTCTTTGTATCTTCTTCCTCAATGCCCTTAGCTAAGGGGTCTTCTGTCACTGGCATCTTGAACTGTTTCCTGAGGACTGCTATGTCCACATTCTTTTCCTTCAATATCTCCTCCACGGCTTGAAAATTGGTTGGGTCATGCCCAAGATTCATTATTAAATCTTCTCAAGAATTGATTCTTGAGTCTCTATCCATGGCATATATCCTCTCCATCTTGAGTTGTGATTGGGTATTGGATAAGGACACCTGCAGCTTTGACAAGCTCATAGCAGTACTTGTCAAGGTTGAGGCTACCATCTCCCTAGTCTTCTTTTGTAATTCCATCTGGTCAATAGGATGTATGTCCTTTGTGCTTAGCTCAAATGATGTTTTCTTATAATCTCCTGCTCCTTAAGGCTGTGGGACCAAGGCTTATAGAAATTCCATATGCATCCTCCCCTTTTTAGAGTCAATGGTAGACAGTAGCATGCTTTGTGAACTTGAGGTCTGATTCCATAATTTATTATATGTATTAGTCTTTAGCACCTCATTTCTCAACTTTATCTCTTTGAATATCTCGAAGACAAACTTCTCTTGGCCTTCTATGGAAGGTCTGGAAGTAGATGCTTGTAGACCTTTTTGTTGAACAGATAGTGTGGCAGATGATGTAGGTGAGGCCATTGTCTCTCCACTTATTGATGATGACTTATGGGTGTCCATGACGTGAGTCACTGTCTGCTACTCCGATTCACCTCCTTGATCGATATCCATGTGAATTCGATCCATTTTCCTATATTTTAGCTTGAATTCTTTGCTAGAGGTATCAGTCACTGATGTTGATTGATCCTCTCTTGGCCTCTTGCTCCCTATCTCTCCCTCTAGTTCTTTCCCCTTGTCTTTTTTTTCCTCTGCACTCCTCGTTTCTTGTGGTGTTGGGGTCTAGATGCCTAAAGAGGAGATCACTTGTTCGTCATATTCTTGCAGGGTGTTGGTCACCCATTCTACTTGGTTGGCATACTACTCAATTGCAGGTCTTTGTGTATGAACATAGGGTGTGGATCTGCTTTCCACCATTTTCATGGAGATAATCCATGCAGGGTCATAAGACCAATTGAAACTGTAACTGAAACTTGTCCCCTTTAGTATCTTATCTGCCTCCTCCCCTGCTGCTCTACTGTTGCATATGAAAGGCCCTATTTGTGTCTTGATCTTGAATTGAGCCTTATTATTTGAAGAAATAAAGTGGATATCATCTTCATCTATCATTTTCCTTATGTACTCTAATGCAAAGACCCTCATGGAGAGAAACTTTGGCAATTGTAAGGGGCTAGCTGACTTCCATAGACTCGAACCTTTGTTTAATTTTGGGACAAGTACCAATCTGTTGTCTTCACTTGCTCTGTTAGTTGCATGGTTTTCCTGATTTCTTCACTTATCCTTGGCTCTGCTGCACTATTGAGTGTGATGATGGCTGGATGCACAAACAAATCCACAAAATCCTTGTATGTATAGTTATTTTTTTCCTTAAATAGAAGGGTGGTCTAGAAGATGATAGATTGAGGCTCAACATATTCATTTACCTTGGTCATCTAAAATTGAAACCTGCTGGACTAGAAATAAACAAAAATATACACCAACAAAGAGGTGTATTTGAAAACCTCCTCTGTGTTAAACTTTAAAAATTGTTCATGAATGGTATCTGCCAGAAACTAGGCATAATTAAACATGAATGTGGGTTTAGCTTCTGAGGAGAGAATGGAAAAAAACCCTATCATAGGTTTATTGACCCACTGATGAGAGTGATAACCTAATAAATAATATAGAATAGTGATAATCTGCTTGGTCCTTTAGTGAAAAATAGATGAAGGGTAGGGTGGATTTTTTATAGGCATTGATGCATCAGTTACCATGAAAAGTTGCAGAGTTTTGGCTCTGTTGGAAAAATTAATTCTCTGATAAAGTTCTCTAAGGGATTCATAATATAATGGGTCTGTTTGTTTAGGAGTGGGGCGCTGCATCATTTTCTGAATGGCTTGGGCATTAATGGTGAACAATATTTCTCATGTTGGGGTGACTATGGTCCTCTGATTAATGTCATAGTAGGCCTATCATTTTCTGATGATTTCAGGCCAACTATGGGTTTCAGGAAAGATGTACAGAGGTAGCTAAGTCTCCCACAGGCTAATTTCATCGGCTTCGTCAAAATTTTTTTCCTCGAGCCAATATTAGACATCGAACAAGTCGAAGTCTGACCCTGTCTCGTGAATTTTCTAATCTCAGTCTGCAAGGGTTGTATGATATAAATCCAATTGAGGGTAAACCATGGGGTTGAAAGGCTCTCGGTCATTCTTAGGAGGCATGATTTGTCTTCTGTAACTTATTTTCAATTTGTAATGAAGAATGGGATGTAAGAAATAAGGAGCAGAGAAGGGGGGGTGATATCGATGAGTATTGGGGAAGGGAGATAATAGTAAGGATCACGATCAGAATGAAACAGTTTGAATGGGGGACTATAATCCGGTTTGCCGGGAGCTGTTGATTATTTTGATGAATCATAGGTTCTTCTGCAACAATTTTTTAGCCTGTGATTTTTTTGTAATTCTCTGTAAATCCGATACCTACAATCTTTAATCAAAATAAGCACAATAAAATATGTATCAGGCATGATTTTGGATTTTAATTTGTGAATGGTGAGACGTTGGGGTGGAATGGGTTCATTGGACAATGGCTTCACCATTTATGGTGCAATGGCTTTCTTGGCGGGAGTAAACGTGACTGGATGGGAGGGACAAGTAAGTGGGGATGTGGCACAAAGGGAGTGGGAAATTGATAAACTAATATTTGGTGGGTGTAATGGTTTCAGCAGGTTAGGCAGTATTGGGTACCACCAATTTTTAACCCTCCCCCCCCTCGTTGTTAATGTTCAGAGGGTGGGGGGGGGCGCAGAACGTAATATGGGCCTTCAGATGTGTGGAGATGAGTGGGGATGATGGGGAGATGTGAGGTGATTAAAATTGGTGGGGATGAGTGATGTGAGGTGTGACGGGACATGTGATGGGATGGTAGGATTGGGATATGAAAGCCGAGGGGTAGTGTAGAACTTTAGGTTAAGGAAAATATGAGCGGGGTGGGGTAAGGGGACAATAATGTTTCAGGTCTTCAGGTAAAAATTAATGAAAACATGAAATTAACCAAATAACTATGGAGATTTATTTGAGTTCCTAAAATTTGACATATAGCCCTATTTTTTCAATCTTTTGAATGCAAGCCCCTTCTAGTTTGGTCCTTCTTCTTCCACCATAGGAAAAGTGGAATTTTGATGCTGTACTTTGCGAAATAAGCTTTAGATTTTTTCTTTCATTCTTCTCTTTCAATGTATCTACCTACCCAAACTACCAATCTAACCATTTTTCTTCTTTTTAGGGTGCATTTAGACTTGTAGACCTTGAAATCATTTTTCTTTTGAATTTTTAACCTACCACTTGTCCCTTATTTCTCCTATTGGTCCATATTAAGTTGTTGAACCAATGTCAATTTATACCTATCTACTGATAAGCCAAGATTAAATGGTTTGAAAAATTTTCATTTTCTAACATATCAGCAGAAAATTCAAAATTTTATAATCATTCTTAAGCTGTATGATTAAACAAACTTTTTTAAATAGTAGTGGAATTTTGATTTGCAGCACTTTCAGGAATATTCATTTTTTTGGGGGCTTTCTTTTTCCTTTTTTAACACCCTCTTTTCTTTTTCTTTTTTTGTTTCTTTTTATCTTGTTCAGAAATTCTTTTGAATATTGAAATATATGTACAATATGAAAATTTGCAAGTAAGAAATACCCGTCACCTTGTGATATTATAAATTACATGACTCTAACAGTGGCTCCAGCTGGGGATGACACTTCTTCTTAGGGAAGTGTCAAGAACATTGAGACCATTAGCCTTGTATAATTTTTCTCTACAATGATTTCCATGAATCTTCTCTTGCTTTTTTTTATGAATCTATCTTACTATTTTTCAGCACAACAAGGTGGCCTACAAACAAGATCCGAACAAAAAATTGTGGTATTTACAATGGAGTGGGAAATTTCTCTGTATTTAGGAGAAGTAATGCTTCAACATCCTACCATTGACAGGACCTATAGGAATCTCTATTCCATCCATCTTGTGTAGAAAAAATGTATTATTTCCTCTAAAATAATGAACAATATATGGAGCTTTCCACAGGTTGTCAAAATTTCCATGCTTACCTTTATCTTCTCTTCTGGAATCCCATTTCAATACTTTATCTCCAATATTGAAATAATTTGATTTTGTTCTTTTGTCAAAGATATTCTTTATATTTTCTTTCACCACCTAGTTTCTGTTGTAAACCTGTTCTCTAGACTGTTGTAGCTGAATGGTTTGGCTTATTCTTCTTTGTACAACATTCTCTTCAGCCTATACTTCTTGAATGATTTTCATGGTTGGCACTCCTAATGATGTTGGGAAAACTGCATCCATCCCATAGAAAAATTGGTATGGGTACATGCCAATTGATTTCTTAGTTGTTAGTTTGTCAGCCCATAATGCATGCACCAACTTGTTATGCCAGGATTTCTTATTATCTTCTAGCAATTTCTTGATAATGTTAACCAAAATCTTGTTGGAGGATTCGGCTAGTCCATTACCTTGAGGGTAATAAGCTGTTGAATGCCCCAAAGAGATGTTATATTTGTGGAAAAAATCGACCATTTTCTTAGACTTAAAAGAAACAATGTTATCTGTGATGATTTTCCTAGGACAGCCAAATCTAGACAAGATGTTGGCTTCAAGGAATTTGATAATCACTGAGTCAGTAGCAGTTCTAGAAGGAATGGCCTCTATCCATTTGGTAAAATAGTCTTTAGCAATAAGGATCCATTTATGCTGGGAAGAGAAGGAGGGATGAATTTATCCAATGAATTATAAACCCCATTGTTGGAAAGGAGCCTCAACAAAGATTGGTTGTAAGGCTAGAGGCATCAAATTTATTTTTCCCTCAAAATTTTGACATTTGTGACAAGTAGCTACCATTTTGTGGATATCTAGGAAAAGAGTAGGCCAATAGAAACCAGCCCTAAGGATCTTGTTAGCAGTGGTTTTATAATATAGATGGCCTCCACAATCCCCTTCATGAAATTCTTTCATAACCCTATCTACATCTTCCTTAAGAAAACATTTAAGAAATATTCCCCCAGAATCTTTCCAGTACAAGACATTTTCTAGTATGCAAAATTTTACAGCTTTCAATTTCAAGAATCTAGCATTTGTTTTGGACAAACTAGGAGGAGAATTTAAATTAAATAGAACATATAATATATCTGCGTACCAGGGAAAATTCAAGAAGGCTTCCTCAATAGGTGGAGTCACCAAGTCCTCTTGTTCATCCAGTAAATGGATCATGTTGATATCTAGTGCTTGAAAATTGGTTTCAGCCATCAATTTGGCTAATCCTTGTCCCTTGATTAGTTTGGTGGGTCTGATCTCTAAATCATACTCCAAGACAACAATATTCCACTTGCCTCTTTTTCCATCAGGATCCTGCTTTAGGATGTCTTTGACAAATATATTGGGTACAAAGGCAATGATATGTGAATGTAGAATGTAAACTCTAAAATCCTTCAGTGCTTTGATCAAAGAAAAGGCCTGCTTTTCCATAATATTGTACTTTAAAGGTGCATCTCTTAAAGCTTGTTTGGAAAATGATATGGGATGCTCTTGTCCTTCCCTATTTTTCTACAGCAATATAACAACAATAGTGTTCACTAATGCAAAGGAAAAAATAATGAAATCCTTGGTGAAATGAGGGCTAATCAGAACCGGTGCTTTAGTGAGTGCCTGTTTTACTAGGCAAACGAACTATTTAGCTTCCATGGTCCACTTAACTCTCGAATCTCTCTTGAGAATGTTAGTGATATTTCTCAACAGTTCTTCAAGGTTTGGTATAAAACTTCTCAAAAAATTTGTCTTTCCAATGAAAGATTGAAGCTCTTTGATGTTCCTGGGATGGCTAATTTTAAGTATGTCATCAATCCTACTGGGGTCAATTTTGATTCCGTCTTCAGATATAATATGGCCGAGAAGATTTCCTTCTTCAAGAACAAATAATGACTTCTTAGGGTTCAGAGATAGCCCAAACCTTTTGCACTTTTCAAAAAATCTTCTCAAATGGGCCAAATACTCTTCATCCATTTTTTAATACACTGTAATATCATCAAGGTAGATCAAAATTAAAAGACTAATTTCTTCTAAAAAGGTAATTTCTATTGCTCTCTAGAAGGTGGCACCAACATTTATTAATCCAAAATCCATTTTTACATACATTAAGCTTCCCCAAGGAGTAGTAAAATTTGTGTTGTGCTAATCATCTAGATGCACCAGCACTTGATTATCCCATGAAAAGCCATATACCAAAGAGATCCTTTTGGAGCCCACTACCTTTTGCAATATGTGGTCCATATTTGGTAAATATTAGTTGTCCTTAAGTGATACCTTGTTCAGATTTCTAAATTAAATGAAGAGCTTGATCTCTCTTGTTTTATTTCTTACAGTCACAATATTGGAAACCCATTCAGAGTATCTGATTGGGACTATTATTTTGGCATCATACATCTTCTTGATCTCCATCTAAACCAAGGGCATTAGAACATGATTTATCCTGCGTAGTTTCTATTAGAAAGGCTTCTAGTTCTCCTTGACTAGAATCTTGTGCTGGATAATATTAATATCATAAGATTTCAAGTCTTCATAGCTCCAAGCAAACACATCAATGAACTCCTTAAACAAAGAAATGTATTTTTTTTTGTGTGGATGTTGGTAACGTATTTGATAACTTTATCATATTGGGGTCCTGCTCACTACCCAGATTGCACTCCTCAAAGTTTTCTTCTGTATGTTACATATTTGGTTTTCTTTCCACATCATTGAAATCAAATAGTTCCTCCAAAGGGACAATTCCTCTAGGCAGGATGTTATCTTTGAATTGGAGTACTTAAAACTCTTCTTTTTCTGGGTCTTTATGTATCTCTGTTCTATGTAGATCTTCATTTTCTGAAATATTAATATCATAATTATGAGGAGGTTCATCCCTGCACATTTTTTCTACAGTGGGAAAATATTATTTATAATCTAGGTCCAATATAGAATCTTCAAACTCACCTTTAGATTGCAGTAAATTTTCAATCTGTTTGTCATCTCCAAAGACTTGCCAATATCTCATATTATCGAGGACTGTTGGGTGGTGTTTAATCTGTGTTGTATATTGTTTGTTAGGATGATGTAATTGACAAGTGCCAGCTGAAAATGCTAACCCATTGGCAAGGGTATTTTTATTTCTTGGAACTTCAACAAGGTCATACTCTTCAAATTTTTTCAGGAGGTCAAGGACAAAGTTCATGTATGCTCTCAATCTGGGATGCTTGGTTGAATATTCTCCCTTGATTTGTCTAATAACCAGCTTAGAATCCCCATGAAAAAAAACTCTTTTGGCTCGTAATCTCTTCAGTAGTTGTAAACCCAAAAGGAGTGCCTCATATTCTGCTATATTATTGGTGCACTGAAAAATTTAATTTGTAAGAATGACCCTCTGCGTGGTTATTTTCAGTATTGCATAGCCACACACCTACTCCTGAGCCTAATTTTACACAAGGGCCATCAAAACTCATGTTCCAGAAAGGTTTAGATTCAGACTTGTGTTGTAAAATTTCCATTTGGTCTACTTCTTCTTTATTCTGGTCCTCTTATTCTCCAGCTACTTTTTCATTAATGTCTTCATCATTGTAAAAAAGGAATGGGTCAAGGTCAGAATGAAAAAAGTAAAGGGGGTATTTATGTGGGTTTTCTTCACTACTCACCATGTATTTCATTAAAGTCTCTCTATACAACCTTCTTTGTTGACCAAACACTGGTATGGTAAAATAAGTCATATCCATTTGGAGGGTCCTTTGAAGCTTGGCTCCCCATGAGCATGATAAAAGCATGCCATATTTAGGATGGATGTCACCCACTACTATATCCATCACTAGACTCTTGGCTTGTATCTGGGGTAAACTAATACAAAGATCTTTGATGAGGCCTAGACATTTAACTTTGCTGGAGTCAAATGAGTACAAGCCTTTGTAGGGTCTAGTTATTTCAAGGCCAAGTTTCTCCATGACTGCCTTTGGCATAAGATTATGAGATGCACCTAAATCTAACATGGCATTATGGAGGATTTTATCATGAAAATTCAAACTAATATAAAATGGGGGAACACCTCCTTCCTAGGATTTACCATCTACTTCTGGCCCAAACAAAAGTTTAGGTTTATCATCATTCAGATTGACAGTGTCAGTAATTTCTCCTATGTTCAAAACCTTTAGGACTTGGGACTTATATACATCCTTGTTTACCATTTCAATGAGAGGAATTGAGATTTTTATTTTAGCAATTTATTTCTCAATGTTGAAAGGTGTCTATACTTTTGGCAAATTTGAACAATCACTCTTCTCAGGAACTATTTTTACAGCAACTTCAGATTGTTGACTTGTGGTAGGGGTACCAGCTTGAATAGTTATGGCAGGGATGAAAACTGGTTTAGTATTGTTTCTTTCTATTCATTCTTTCTAGGGATATTAACAGTTTTCTTGGAACTTTCTGTTGTTTTCTTGGGATCGGTTTCAGGGACCTTTTTAGCAGAATTTTCAGAACTCTTTTTCTTGGAATTATCAAAAATTTTCTTTCTTCTGACGTTTTATTGTCTATGTACCTCCATGATGGCATTCTAAAACCCTTGTTTATAATCTTTAGACTCTTCAGATTCTACTTTAGTTTCAGTCAGAGAAAACAACCCTTGCTCTTCTTCAGTGAGGAAAATAGAATCCTCATCATTAATTCCCATTAGATTAATTTGAATTTATTCTAATTCTTCAACCACTCCCTCATCTTCATTAGCGTAATTCTCCTAGAATGGAGGCCTAATCTATTGAACAGGGCCTCTCTGTTCTCTTTGTCTTATTTGAGGGGGGTTTCTTCTAAAATTTTGATTTCTATTTTGACGAATTGGCTGATTTTCCCTAGGGATAGCTCTCTAATTCACGCTGATCCTATCCATCACTCTCCCGATAGTCCTTACCAGGTTATCAATCTCAGCATCAGATGTGGAAGCTGCAGGCTCTTCCCATATAGTGACTCTCTTCTCATTCCTCATTCTAACCCTTTTTGCAAGTAGGTTTGCTTCTAAAATTACTGCACCCTTCTACATTTCTTCTAATGTAGCAGGATCTCTTTCCCTAAGCTGATAAGCCATCTCTAGATCGAAACCATTTGGGAATTTCATCAGGGCTAAGCCTTGTGAGGGTTTCATGTGAATAGGGAGTGTGTAGTATACGCTATTAAACTTGGTACAATAGTCTTGGACACTCTCTCCAACATTTTCTTGAGGTTTTCATATTTTGACCAGATTTGAAGAGGGTTTTTCTTAACTTACCATCTATTTATCAATAGCTGGTGAAGGGCAGGGAGGTCATGGACACTGTTCAGGGTCAAGCCATTGAACCATTTTTTCACTTCTCCCCCCAAACTTTGAGAAAACATTCTCAACTTGATACTTTCATCATCTATCTCTTGGTAGTCAAAAGAGTCATTCATTTTTTCCACATGTTGTTGAGCAGTTTCAAGACCAGTTCCATCAAAATATGGGAATTTTTGACTAATAATCTTGTGGCATAAGCACCACAAGTAATGGTAACACCAATGGAGCATACCAGGCTACCATAATTGGTGGTGGGGGAACCCAAGGGGTGTTAATAAGAGGAGGGTTTACCAAGAGAGGTGGAGGATTAGATGGAGGAGGGTAGACAGTGGGTGTATGAGTGGAGGTTTGGGCACTTTGGTAGGAAATATTCAAGGAAAAGTTAGGAGCTGCAGATACACCTGGAAAAATTGACTGAGGATGAGCAGATTTGGAAATAACTAAAGGAGTTGTTGTAGTAAGAGCAGAAAACTCTATAGATTTTTGAAGGTAGGCATCATCAACAGCTGAGGTGAAACCTGCTACCAGAGCTTAGAGGGATTCAAAGTTTTTGAGAAGCTGAAGGTTAGTTTGTGCGGAGGTGGAGGCTTCCCCAACTAGACTTTGTTATAAGATAGATGGGTCAAAAGCTGTTTGGGCTGTCCAATTCTGAGATTTTGTCCTGAATAAGCTTTGTTCAAAATGTAAATCTAACTGGATATCCTTCAAGGTTACAAGGTTTCTAGGGAGGGAAATTTCTCTGTGGAGAGATCTGTCGACAGTTTGAATCTCAGCTCTGGGGGTTTTTCTTAGGATTTTGTCTTGATTGTCAACTATTGCATGAGGGTTTGGGTTAGGATGGGATGTGGTAAAGATTCTTCTGGAAGCTAGAGTTTAGACCTAGAGCATAAACAAGTTGAATATTTGTAACACATCTGGGAAACCAATCTCTGTAAAATACTTGAATCACACAATATTTTAACTTTGGTTTCTGAGTTATATTAAGCTCTTTCAATAAATCTCAATGATTCTCCCCAGAATGGTCGCCATTATGTTGTGGCCCTATAATTTACAATATTGGCAAGAATAAACGATAGAGGACAACATGAAACCGCTTTGGAATCCAGGACCTAGCCTTGCTAGACTCAGAGAGGTCTCTCTCTATTTTTATGATTTAATTTGACGGGTATAAATGCTGATATTAGGCTAGTTATAGAAATTATGAGGGATGTTTGTTTTGATTGATTATGTGGTTGGATAGAAGGAGCTATGAAACTTAATCCATTAGGCTATGGAGTCATAAAAGGCTGAAATGTGCATCAAATTTTTTAGGACATTCACAAGGCAAGCTAACTATGCAGACTAGATCTTACTAGCAGTGTGAATTTGAGATGAAAGAAAGAAGTGAGTTCAGTGATAGATAAAGAGAAATTAAGAATTATTTAACTATACTTTAGAAGAAAACATTAAGATAGTAAAAATAGACATAATTAAGGTGCTCTCTCAACAAATCTTAATATAAATTTTCTATTTTACAATCAGATAAATCGATGCGCAACATGACAGAAAAAATACATAGCTCAAGAATCCTGTGAATGATATCTTATTATTGATTCCCATCAAAAACTACAGTGCTCCAATAAAATGATTCTTCCAACACAGAGTCTAACAAGATCCAACCCTTGACAATGAAAATACATGCAGTATTTAACTGTGACTATGCTGATTTCCCTAATATACTTCGACAACCTTCATTAACTACAATTTAATTACAACTTGAAAATTGTGGCCATGCAAGGCCTGACAAAAAATATCTCTGGAAAAACACCGAATCTAAAATTAACTTTGGAAGTTCTTCGTAAATAAAAAAGTAGACTGAAGGTGGTTGAGGTGGTCACAAAGAGGAAACGATAGTGGCCTTGACATCTAGATCTAATTTAGGGGTCGCTGCTACTAGATTATTAAATATGACATGATACTGGCTCTTAAAATCAATAAGTGGTTGTGTTGATGTGTCCATCATGCCTTTTCAGTCCTGGTACATGCACAATTTTCCCCACTACTTCTTGTGTGGAATTCTCGTAGCTATGACGTGTCGATCCACTTCATCCACCTCTGTGTATTTGCTGAAAGTAGGCTTGGTGAGAAAAACATGCTTCAGATCATGTTGAATGAAGATATAATTGCTCACGAGATCCAAGAGAACCTTCTTGGTCACGTTCCCTTTAATGTTGGTAAATTGGGAGGTATCCTTAGTTTCTTCCTTGAGCTTGGTCATATAATATCCCTTTTGGACCAGCTTGTTGTTAGTTACATATAGTGAGGGGAGTCCCTTTTCCCTCAGGGGCTCAATCTTGCTTAAGAATATGTCGATGGTCATGTCCAATTCATGACACTTCTTCTCCAGTTGCCTCACTAAATTCCTCTTAGTGAGGACCCCTTTTACCTCTAGTATGGTTTCTCTTTTGTCCTATATATCCAGCTCTTCCAGCTCAAAACTGGTTTTGGAGTTCAGGAATTTTATGATCTTGGGGGTTGTTATTGCCATATTTCCCAACTCCTGATTTTATTCCTTGATAGCCACTTTGCATTTGTCAATTAGCTCCTTCTGTTAAAAAATAATGTGGATGGAATTCCAGATCCCATCCATTGTCTCCATGATACTGCCCCAAATTATCAGCTTCATTTGGTCCAATATGCTGCTGGTAGGGAATTCCTTTTCTTCCTTCTCCAACCTCTCAATCTTCTTCTTGGCTATCTCATGGGCAGTTTCTGATATTTTCTTTTGATCCCTCAAGACGCCAATCTATATCTCCAATTTATTGATCTCTTGTGATTGCAGGGTCATGCTTTCCATAGCTTTGGAAAAATGATTTGTCCCATTGGATGCTCTAGCAGTTGCTGGAATAGCTGATCGAATTGATGAAATAGGGAAAACTTCGAATGGGATGAGTGCCCCTCAAGCTGCTTCTTCGTTTTCCTTCAGTAATTTGTCCATCTCGATCTCCATTTGTTTGATTTGGGTAGAATTTTCAATAAATAACTTCATTAACTCTCACTTCTGTGTCTCATATTCCTCAATTCTCTTAGCTAAGGAGTATTCTGTCACTGCCATCTTGAGCAGTTTCCTGAGGGCTGTTATGTCATCATTATTTTTTCTTCAAAAGCTCCTCCACAAATTTAACATTAGTTGGGTCATAACCAAGCTTCACTATTAAATCTTCTAAAGACTTGATTCTTGAGTCTCTAGCCATGGATGATATCTTCTCCATCTTGAGCTATGATTGGGTATCGGATAAGGACACCTGCATCTTTGACAAGCTCATAGCAGTACTTGTCAAGGTTAGGGCTACCATCTCCCCAGTCTGCTTGTGTAATTCCATATAGGCAATAGGATGGATGTCCTTGACGCTGAACTCGAATCATGCTTTCTTATAATCTCCTACTCCTTGAGACTATGGGACCAAGGCTTCTAGAAATTCCATTTGCATCCTCCCCTTTTCATTGTTAAAGGCAGACAATAGCCTGCTTTTTGAACTTGAGGTATGCTTCCAGAATTGATTGTATTTATTAGTCTTCAACACCTCATCCCTCAAATTTATCTCTTGGCCTGCTATGGAAGGTTTGGAAGAAGATGCCTATAGCCCTTGTGTTTGAACAAACATTGTGGCTAATGATGTAGGTGAGGCCATTGTATCTCCACCTTTTGATGATGAATTAGGGGTTTCCATGATGTGAATCACTATCTTCTGCTCTGATTCACCTCCTTGATCGATCTCCATGAACTCGGTCCCTTTTCCTATATTTTAGCTTGAATTCTTTACTAGAGGTATCAATCACTGAAGGTGACTGATCCTCTCTTGGCCTCTTGCTCCCTAACTCTCTCTTTGGTTCTTTACCCTTGTCTTCTTTTTCCTCTTCACTCCTCCTTTCTTGTGGTGTTGGGGTTTAGATGTCTAAAGTGGAGATCACTTGTTCTTCATCTTCTTGGAGGGTTTTGGTCACCCATTCTGTTTGGTTGGCATGCTACTCAATTGCAGGTCTATGTGTATGAACATAGGGTGTGGATCTGTTTTCCAACATTTTCTTGGAGATAATCCCTATAAGGACATAAGACCAAGTGAAACTATGACTAAAACCCATCCCCTTCAGTATCCTATCTACCTCCTCCCCTACTGCTCTATTGTTGCAGATGAAAGGCCGAATTTGTGTCTTGATCTTGAACTGAGCATTCTTCTTTACAGAAACAAAGTGGAGCTCATCTGCATCTATCATTTGCCTTATGTACTCTAGTGAAAAGACCCTCATGGAGAGGAACTTTGGAAATTTGTAAGGGGTTAGCTCACTTCCATTGACTCGAATCTCTATGTAATTTTGGTACAAATACCAATTCGTTGTCTTCACTTTCTCTGTTAGTTGCATGGTTTTCCTTATTTCGTCACTTATCCTAGGATTTGCTACACTACTGAGTGTGCCGATGGCTGGATGCACAAACAAATCCACAAAATCCTTCTATGTATAGTCCTTCTATGCCTTTAATAGTAGAATGGTCCAGAAGATGATAGATTGAGGCTCAACATACTCATTTACCTTGGTCATCTGAAATTGAAACCTGCTGGAATTGAAATAAATAGACATATAAACCACATAGAGGTGTATTTGAAAACCTCCTCTGTGTTAAACTTTAAAAAAATTTCAAGAATGGCATCTACCAGAAACTGGGCATAATTAAACATGATTGTGGGTTTAGCTTCTGAGGATAGAATGGAAAAAAAACCTATCATAACTTCATCCACCCACTGATCAGAGTGATAACCTAATAAATAAGATAGAACAGTAATAATATGCTTAGTCCTTTCGGGAAAAATAGATGAAGGGTAGGGTGGATTTTAGATAGGCATTGGTGCATCAATTGCCATGAAAATTTGCAGATTTTTGGCTCTGCTGGAAAAATCAATTATTTGATAAATTTTCCTAAGTGCTTCATAAGATAAGGGGACTATTTTTTCAAGAGTGGGGGCCTGCATCATTTGGTGAATGGATTGGGAATTAATGGTGAACACGATTTCTCCTGTTGGGGTGACTATGGTCCTCTGATTAATGTCACAGTAGGCTTGGAATTTTCTGATGAATTCGGGGAAACTATGGGTTTTGGGAAAGATGTACAGAGTTATCTGGGTCTCCCATAGGCTAATGTCATTAGCTTCATTGAGAAATTTTTCATCGATCTAGCAGTAGACATCAAACAAGTAGAAGTCTGACTCTGTCTCGTAAATTTTGTAATCTCAGTCTGCCAAGGCTGTATGATCTAAATCCAATTGAGGGTAAACCATGGGGTTGAAAGGCTCCTAGTCCTTCTTAGGAGGCATGATTTGTCTTCTGTAACTTATTTTCAATCTGTAATGAAGAATGGGATGTAAGAAACATGGAGCAAAGAAGGGGGCTTGATATCGACCAATATTTGGGAAGGGAGATAATAGTAGGGACCACGATCATAATGGAACAATTTGAATGGGAGACTATAATCTGGTTTGCTGAGAGCCATTGATTCTTCTTATGAATCACATGCCCTTCTGCAACAATTTTTTAGCTATGATTTTTATGTAATTCTTTGTGAATATGATACATGAAACCTTTAATAAAAATAAGCACAGTAAACTCTGTATCAGGCGTGATTTTGGCTTTTAATTTGTGATTGGTGAGACGTTGGGGTGGCGTGGGTCCATTGGATAAAGGCCCAACCATTTACGGTGCCATGAATTTCTTGGCAGGAGTAAACATGATTGCACAAGAGGGACATGTAAGTAGGGACGTGGCACGAAGGGAGCAGGCAACGTATATACCAATGGTTGGCGGGTGTAATGGTTTCATTTGGTGTCAAAAAACTCTTTCGGATGGGGGTGGTGGTGATCTGTGGTATCGGCGAGGTGGGGGTGTGGGTGCGAACACAATGGGTGTGACATGTAACAGGTTATGCGGTATCAGGTATCGCCAATTTTGGACCCCCCCCCCCCCCTCGTTTTTAATGTTTGGAGGGTGAGGGGGGGCCAGAACATAATGTGGGTTGTCATATGTGTGGCGGCGAGCGGGGATGATGGGGATATGTGAGGTGATTAACGTCAGTGGGGATGAGTGATGTTAGCTGTGACGGGTCATGTCGTGGGATGGTGGGGTCGGGATATGAAAGCCGAGGGGTAGTGTAGAACTTTAGGTTAAGGAAAATATGAGCGGGGTGGGGTAAGGGGACAATAATTTTTCGGATCTTAGGGTAAAAATGAATGAAAACATGAAATTACCCAAATAAATAAGGAGATGTATTTGAGTTCCTAAACTTTGACATATAGCCCTATTTTTTCAATCTTTTGAATGCAAGCACCTTCTATTTTGGTCCTTCTTCTTCCGCCATAGGAAAAGTGGAATTTTGATGTTGTACTTTGTGAAATAATATTTCGATTTTTTCTTTAATTCTTCTCTTTCAATGTATCTACCTACCAAAACTACCAATATAACCTTTTTTCTTCTTTTTAGGGTGCATTTAGACTTGAAAACCCTGAAATCATTTTTATTTTAAATATATAACCTACCACCTATCCCTTATTTCTCCTATTGGTCTGTTGGGTGTGGAGCCTGATTATCTTATTTACTTTGTATCACAGCATTGGACCCCTGTACCTTAAAAAGGGGTGGCAACGCCGCCCGTAATTAATCGCTGCCGTGGGGGGTCCAGAGGGGGGCAACAGCGCTTTTCAGAGCCCCCCCCTGGCGGGGGTTTTCGGGGGTAGCGCCACCGAAGCTAAAAACAGATGTAAAATTTCCTTGTAAAAGTATAGTAATTTCTAGTCAATCTGGGCCGTTCATTAGGAAAATGATCTGACAGTAGAAGTTGTGTTTAGATTAGGGTTTTTTGCCCTAGAAGGAAACCCCCTTGTATATATGAGGGTATTGTATTGCGATTGAGTATTATGTGTATATTCAAGGAGCGAGAAACAGAGAGGGAGACTGTGAGAGAGAACAGAGGATATTACAGTGGATCTGCTGTAGGTTTTTTCTCTTCATTTTTGCTGGGTAATAAAAACGAAGGATTGGCTGTTCAGGGTGGACGTAGCCCAAACTGAGTGAACCACGTATATTTGTGTCTCTCTGGTTTTATGTGTTTTGTGTGCTTGTATTTTTCCACATATTTTATGTGTTGCATTTCTCTGTAAGATTTAATTTTCTAACAACTGGTATCAGAGCCGAAGGTATATTTGGCTGATAAACTCGCAGGAAAGAAGGGTTCCTAGTTTGAGTGGGAGCAATGGTGGAAGATGGTAAGTTTAGGGTCGATAAATTTAATGGCCAAAACTTCCCGCTGTGGAAGATGTAGATGGAATATTATCTGTATCAGAAAGATCTATACCTACCATTGAGCGAAAAAACAAAGAATCCGGCGGCCATGACAGACGCGGACTGGAACATTCTCGATAGAAAGGCACTCGGAACAGTACAGTTGTGCCTTGAAGCGTCCATTGCCTTCAATATTTCGAAGGAAACAACAATAGAGGGTTTGATGCAGACGTTGGCGAAACTATATGAAAAACCCTCGGCCTCAAACAAGGTATTTCTTATGAAATGACTATTTAATATGAAGATGTCGGAAGGTGGATTTGTTGCAGACCATTTAAATGAATTTAATACAGTTACCAGTCAGTTAAGTTAGGTAGGGGTAAACTTTGATGATGATGTTAGAGCTCTGTTATTCTTGTGCTCATTTCCAGAGAGTTGGAATGGTTTAGTAATGGCCATTAGTAACTCTGTCTCTGGATCTAGTACTTTAAAGTTTGATGATGTTGTTGGTGCTATCCTTAGCGAGGAAATGCGATGGAAAAGCTCCGGTGAGACATCAGGTAATGCTTTGAGTGCAGAGTCTAGGGGAAAAATAATGGAAAGAGGCAAGAGCTCGGGATATCGCATTAAATCAAGGAAAGGTAGATCCAAGTCCAGATCGGGGATAGTGTGCTGGAATTGCGGAAAGAAAGGACACCTAAAGAAAGACTGTAGATCTCGGAAGGGAAAAGAAGGAGACACACAACAAGAAAACAATCATGAAGCAAATGTGACAGGTGATGTGTTACAATATGCTTTGATTCTTTCTTTCAAAAATGTTATTGATTCTTGGGTTGTAGATTCAGGGGCTTCATTCCATGCCACACCTGATAAGAAATATTTTCATGACTATGTTCAAGGAGATTTTGGACAAGTTCGTTGGGTGATGATAAACCCTGTAAAATTGTTGGAATGGGTAAAGTTCTTGTAAAACAACAGAATGGAAACCAATGGCTACTAAAGGAGGTAAGGCATGTTCCAGATCTGAAGAAAAATCTGATTTCAACGGGGCAATTAGGCAGTGAAGGTTGTGTGACAACTTTCACAGATAAAACTTGGAAGGTCACCAAAGGAGCCCTGGTAATAGCAAAAGGCGAAAAGGTTGGTACATTTTATTTATGCAATGGTATTTCTAACTCTGTTAATGCTTTAACTTCCAAAGGAGCAGATGCAGCATTATGGCATCATAGGCTCGGACACATGAGTGAGAAGGGAATGAAGATTCTTCACTCAAGAAATTTGTTGCCAGGTTTGAAGAATGTTGATTTGGATTTCTATGAGAATTGCATTTATTGAAAACAAAAGAGAGTCAGATTTCTCATAGTTGGGAAAGAAAAGAAGAGCGAAAAATTGGAGCTTGTGCATACAGATGTATGGGGACCTGCTTAGGTATCATCTCTCGGTGGCTCTCGTTATTATGTTACTTTTATTGATGATGCAACTACAAAAACATGGATTTATTGTATTCAGAATAAATCTGATGTATTTGATACTTTCAAGAAATGGAAAGCTTTGGTTGAGATTGAGATAGGAAAGAAGTTGAAGCGTCTCAGATCAGACAATGGAGGTGAATATTGCAGCAAAGAGTTTGATAGGTACTGTTTAGAGCATGGAATTCGCAGAGAGAAGACAGTTCCAAGAACACCACAAGAAAATGGTGTGTCGGAAAGGATGAACAGAACAATCATGGAGCGTGCAAGGTGCATGAGATTGCATGCAGGATTGCCTTTACAATTTTGGGCAGATGCTGTAGATACTGCTGTTTATCTAATAAACAGAGGGCCTTCAAGTTCCTTGGATGGTGGTATTCCAGAGGAAGCATGGACATGTAAAAAGGTAAACTACTCTTTTTTAAAGCCTTTTGGTTGTGAGGCCTTTGTCCATATTAATAAAGAAAATAAAACAAAGCTTGAGGCAAAATCAAAGAAATGTACCTTTATTGGATATGGTGTTAATGATTTTGGTTATCGCTTATATGATTATGAAAATCACAAAATCATTAGGAGCAGAGACATAATATTCAATGAAAAGGTCTTGTATAAGAATCAGCTGCAGGAAAAGAAACAGGAAAAATAAAGCAAGGAATACACGGTTCTTGATGAGATAACTGAAAAAGTAAAGGTGCCTGAAAATAATAATAATCAACAACCACAGCAACAGCAACTACCACAACAGCAACAGGCACCTCAAACACTTGAAAGTGGTGTTAGAAGATCTACCAGGATAAGTAGACCCCCTGAACGATACTCTCCTTCATTATATTATTTATTGTTGACTGATTCTGGTGAACCTGAATGTTATGAAGAAGCAATGCAGGTTGAAAGCAGGAAGAAGTGGGAGCTATCCATGGAAGAAGAGATGGACTCCTTAATGCATAACCAGACTTGGGACTTAGTCGGGTTGCCTGCAGGTAAAACTGCATTGCAGAATAAATGGGTTTACAGGCTGAAGGAAGAAGATGGAGGAAAACAGAGGTACAAAGCTAGACTTGTGGTGAAGGGGTTTGCACAAAAGAAAGGTATTGATTTTGATGAAATATTTTCTCCTATTGTTAAAATGAATTCAATCAGAACTATCTTAAGTCTTGTAGCAGCGGAAGATTTACATCTTGAACAGTTAGATGTAAAGACAACATTTCTCCATGGAGATTTGGAGGAAGAGATATACATGCAGCAACCAGAAGGATATGAGGTAAAAGGGAAAGAAAAATTGGTGTGCATGTTAAAGAAGAGCTTGTATGGCTTAAAACAGGCTCCAAGGCAGTGGTATCTAAAATTTGACAAGTTTATGTCTGAACAAGGTTATACTAGATATCACTCTGATCATTGTGTTTATCTAAAAAGGAAAAATGATGGAAGCTATATTATATTGTTATTGTATGTAGATGACATGCTTGTTGCAGGATCTAACATGCAGGAAATAAATGTGCTCAAAAGAAAATTTGCAAATTCATTTGCAATGAAGGATTTGGGAGCTGCAAAACAAATCCTTGGTATGAGGATAACTAGAGACAGGAAAAATCGCAAATTAACACTGTCTCGGAATGAGTACATAGAAAAGGTGTTGAAAAGATTTAATATGCAGAATGCAAAACCAGTTAGTACACCTTTTGCTAGCCATTTCAAACTTAGTAAGGAGATGTGCCCAAATACCCAAGAAGACATGGATTATATGTCTAAAGTTCCATATGCATCAACAGTTGGAAGCTTAATGTATGCAATGGTCTGCACAAGGCCTGATATTGCACATGCAGTGGGAGTTGTAAGCAGGTACATGAATAATCCGGGAAAAGAACATTGGATGGCAGTAAAATGGATTCTCAGATATTTGAGAGGTACCACAAATCAAGCATTATGCTTTGGTGGTTCAAACATTGCTCTACAGGGATATGTTGATGCAGATATGGTAGGTGAAAGAGATAACAGGAGGAGCACTACAGGATATGTATTTACTGTAGGTGGAACAATTGTCAGTTGGGTTTCAAAAATCCAAATTGTTGTTCCACTTTCAACAACAGAAGCAGAGTATGTTGCTGCTACAGAGGCTAGTAAAGAAATGATTTGGTTACAAAGGTTTATGGATGAATTGGGTAAGAAGCATGATATGGGCACACTATACAGTGATAGCCAAAGTGCCATTCATCTTGCAAAGAACTCAACATTTCATTCCAGGACTAAAAACATACATCTCAAGTACCATTTCATACGGTCAGTATTAGAAGATGGAGAGTTGAAGCTGGAAAAGATACACACTAGCCAGAATCCTACAGATATGTTAACAAAAGTTGTAACCAGGGAGAAACTGAGAATGTGCTCAGTTTCAATTGGTCTTCAAGGATGACGATGAAGATGAGGAAAAGACAGGTCCAAAGAGGAGTCATTGTCTAGCAAATGAAGCAGCGGTGGAGTTTCTACAATCAGTCTCCAAGTGGGAGATTGTTGGGTGTGGAGCCTGATTATCTTCTTTACTTTGTATCACAGCATTGGACCCCTATACCTTAAAAAGGGGCGGCAATGCCGCCTGTAATTAATCGCTGCCGTGAGGGGTCCAGGGAGGGCGGCAGCGCTTTTCGGAGCCCCCTCCTGCCGGGGGTTTTCGGGGGCAGCGCCCTTGAAGCTAAAAACAGAGGTAAAATTGCCTTGTAAAAGTATAGTAATTTCTAGTCAATCTGGGCCGTTCATTAGGAAAATGACCTGATGGTAGAAGTTATGTTTAGATTAGGGTTTTTTGCCCTAGAAAGAAACCACCTTGTATATATGAGGGCATTGTATTGCGACTGACTATTATTTGTGTATTCTCGGATTGAGAAACAAAGAGGGAGACTGTGAGAGAGAACAGAGGATATTACAGCAGATCTGCTATAGGTTTTGTTTCTTCATTTTTGTTGGATAATAGAAAGGAAGGACTGGTTGTTCGGGGTGGACGTAGCCCAAACTGAGTGAACCACGTATGTCTGTGTCTCTCTGATTTTATGTGTTTTGTGTGCTTGTATTTTCATAATATTTTATGTGTTTCATTGCTCCATAATATATAATTTTCTAACAACTAGTATCCGAGCCGAAGGTATATTTGGCTGATAAACTCGTAGGAAAGAAGGGTTCCTAGTTCGAGTGGGAGCAATGGCGGAAGATGGTAAGTTTAGGGTCGAGAAATTTAATGGCCAAAACTTCCCACTGTGGAAGATGCAGATGGAAGATTATCTGTATCAGAAAGATCTATACCTACCATTGAGCGGAAAAACAAAGAAGCCGGCGGCCATGACAGACGTGGAATGGAAAATTCTCGATAGAAAGGCACTCAAAACAGTACGGTTGTGCCTTGCGGCGTCCGTCGCCTTCAATATTTCGAAGGAAACAACAATAGAGGGTTTGATGCAGACCTTGGTGAAACTATATGAAAAACCCTCGGCCTCAAACAAGGTATTTCTTATGAAACGACTATTTAATATGAAGATGTCGGAAGGTGGATCTGTTGCAGACCATTTAAATGAATTTAATACAGTTACCAGTTAGTTAAGTTCTGTAAGGGTAAACTTTGATGATGAAGTTAGAGCTCTATTATTCTTGTGCTCATTGCCAGAGAGTTGGAATGGCTTAGTAATGGCCATTAGTAGCTCTGTCTCTGGATCTAGTACTTTAAAGTTTGATGATGTTGTTGATGGATCAATTGTGATGGTTTGCTGTACTCGTTATTGCTTCTATTCAATAATTGTTTTTCATTCTTTATGCTCCCGAATTTAACTTAAAACTCAGATCATTTACATGTTTGACACTCATAAACACCAAGGAAACCTATTCACATAAAGCATAAAATGAAAAAATTAATTTTAGATCTGAAGATGAAATTAGCACATGAAAACTAACATTCAAATTAAGATCAAGTTGGTATCATAGCCTGGTTGAAAAGTTGAAAGGCTATTTGCTTGATAGTTGCTTGAGTTTTTTACAAATAGGGTTTTAATGGTTGCACATTTGTGATGCTTACAAGATTGAAATTGTAGAGAGGTGAAGTGAAATGGTTGGTTGCAAGTCCTGAGATTAGGATCAGAAGAAGGACAGCCACAAGGGCACCATATCCACCCAAAGTTTCACTCACAACTGCACTTGAAGCACCTCAAGTTTTATCTCAAGAAGTTGAGATTGAAGAGGTACAGGTTGGATCAGAAGCTAAGCTTGAATCCATAGCCATCACTTCAGGTGTTGGAGAAACGTAAGGTCATTCAGAAGAGGATGATGTTAAGAAAGACTTCAATGACATAAAGAGGATGGTTAAAATTATGTTTGATGCATTTACTGCTGGTATGGAAGGAGAAGGTTCTAAGCCTCCATGTGGAGAAGGAAGTTCAGATGATAAGAAGGATGAAGAGAAGGATTCAAAAGGAAGTGGAGGAAAGCCTCCTCCATCTCCACCATATTCATCCTCATCCTCATCATCATCATTAATATCATCTTCCACTTTCACCACAGAAACCACTCATACTCACTCAAATACCATAAGAGTAAAAAATCCCTTACTCAAACTTGATGTCAAATTTGAGCCTCCAATGTATAATGGCATGTTAAATGCAGAGAGATTGGAAAATTTGGTATGTCAGTTGGAGGTTTATTACAAAATTTAGAACCTTCATGAAGATGACATAAAGATTCAATTGGATTCTTTGAGGATGGAAGGATCATCACTTGTATGCTGGGAAGCAAGGACTCAAGAATATATTAAAAGCTACGATAAGATCTTTATGTCTTGGTAAAGTTTTATTGTTGCCATTAAAATGAAATTTTATCCATTAGCTTACATTCAAAGGTGGGGTTATCCTTTAAGAGTAGGACAACTTGTTGTTGATGCTCAATGTGATCTTCCACTACTTGAACCTTATAATTTTCTCTTAAATATGATGTGACGGATGGTGGATGATACCCATAAAGTGCCATAAATGGGATCATTTTTGTTGCAGTATGGAAGGAAGTGTTATACCACCACTCAACCAGAGGTAACCATTTTACCCATTGTGTTTGTTTATCAGATAAAAAGCAACAAAGATATCCTTCCAAAAAAAAATTCACTCTCTCTGTTTGCCCATCATATTGAGGATGATATGATGTGATATGAGCTAATTGAGTACCCAAACAGGAAAATAACTCCGTCCAAAAATTTCTTGTAAAAATGGGATCACTGTCGCTTACAATAATCTTTGGGTTTCCATGTAGCTTTTGAATTGTTTCCATAAATGCAGTAGCAACTGTATTGGCTTTAAATGGATGAGATAATGCACAAAAGTGTGCATACTTGGTAAGTCTATCAACTACCACCATGATGACAGTATTTACTTTGGACTTGGGTAAACCTGTGATAAAATCCATTGAAACAACCTCCCATCATTGACTTAGAATGGATAACGGTTTTAACAGACCGGGGGTCTGAATTGTATCAACTTTATTTTCTTGGAAAACCAAACATGCTACCATAAAATTTTGAATTTCAGATTTAAGGTCATCCCAAAAAAATTCCTTCTTGACCTTGTGGTAAGTTTTTAAAAATCCTGAGTGCCCTCCTAAGGGAGAGGACTACAATTCCCAAAGAATGTTTTATTTGAGTTGGGAATTCTTAAAGAAATATAAGCGATATTTGTACCACAGTGAATCATTTTTCCTACTAAATGTTTAAGATGTATTGGGATCTTGCTGGAACTTTTCAATGAGTGTCTGATCAAGTGCTCAATGTAAAAGCTCAAGAATTAAAGTGCTCATAATTGTTTGGAAACTGAACGATAGCGAAGAGCTCATCGCCAGGAATCTGGTGCAATTCGTTTCTTCAAAAAAAGAGTCTGGATGAAGAAGATAGAGCCTCTTATTCATTTTCCTAAACAACTAAAAAATTTGCAGAAGTGACAGGTTGGTGATATGGAAGCCCAGTCAGAAAATTTAAGTATTTTCAAGGAATATTCTTTAGTTTTGCCCAATGACACTGTGACAAGTGTCACTGCAGGCTTCATTGGTTTGGTTTAAAGGTGATTTTTTTTTATGTGTTGCTACTAAGGTTGAATTTGATTTTTTTTTTTTTTTTTATTATGGTTGGGGACAACCCAACCAGAGGATGACACGTGGTCCAGCCAGGAGCTTCCAGGTGCCCCCTTTGGTGGACCCTATCCATAGTCTGAAATTCAAATTTCATTTTAACATGGTGGTCAAAATGTTTTATATATTTCCAAAGTCTGAAAGTATAAAACAGGGAAAATTTTAAGGATGGACGTTTATCTTAAAGTTTAAAAACTTGGCGAATCCTAGTAGTCCCCAATATGTGAATTGTAAAATCTTTATGTTATTTTTGTAATAATTTTATATTAGTATATATAAATTTTTGGTGATTTTTAGGGTAAAATATTTTTATACTATAAAATTTGGGTGAATCAATTTAAAAAAAAATGGGATTTGGTGAGTCATTTTTTGGAAAAATCATGGAAAATTAGCCCACCTGCGAATATTAGGCCCTAAAATTTTCCATGGTATTAAACTCCAAAGTCGAAAGTTATATATATTCCAAAGGTCGGGCATACATATATTTATGGACATTTTATTATATCCAAGGTCCAAGTTTTTAATATAGCAAAGGTTGGGGTTAATGTTATATGGAGAAAAATTATCCGGCGGAAGGGTGGAGGTCAGGGCTCAACCCCAGGGCTCCCCCACACCACTGTCAACTCTTACCAATAAACCATGACCGCGGTTCTTACTAACATATGTCATGGGTTTATATTTCAACTCATATGGTTGCAAAGGCAGGGGTTTGGAGGGGGCGAGCCCCCTCCCCATGAGACCAAGTCACTAGACCACCGACGAGCAGATTTTTGATTATGTGTAGAGTTAAGTTTAATATGGGGTTAATTACCCCTAAAAAAATTTTTAACGCTAATAATGTTTGCTAATGCGGATTACATTAAAATGTGCTTAGTGCACCATTAGCCACATAATCTGCGATTAATTTAATTAAACTTAGAGTTTAATGTGGCGGGCTTTTAGGTGGAACCCATCAATTCGGAACTGCCCCCAACTTTGGTGGGCTTAACTGGAGTCTTCTCAAGTTTTGGAGGCAATTTAATAGGAAATTTTTTTTTTGCCATAACTTTGGAAAAATTTGACCAAATTGAGAGCAAGAAGAGTCATTTCTGAATTATTTGGACATTCTCGACACATTGAAGAAGGTTTCAAGAGAAATATGTGAATGTAAAGAAAATTTTTTACACTTTTGAGCTAATATATATGCCCAAGCCATGGAATCTGGACCAAGGAGATGTAGCCCAGGAGGGGTGAGCTCCTTCATCCAAACACTGTGTTGATGGATCAATTGTGATGGTTTTCTCTACTTGTTATTGCTTCTATTCAACAATTTTTTTTCATTCTTTATGCTCTCGAATTTAACTTAAAAATCAGACCATTTACATGTTTGACACTCATAAACACCAAGGAAACCTATTCACATAAAGCATAAGATCAAAAAATTAATTTTAAATCTGAAGATGAAATTATCACATAAAAAATAACATTCAAATACAAATGAAGTTGGTATCATAGCCTCGTTGAAAAGTTGAAAGGCTATTTTCTTGATAGTTGCTTGAGTTTTGTGCAAATAGGGTTTTAATGGTTGCACATTTGTGATGCTTACAAGATTGAAATTGCAGAGAGGTGAAGGGAAATGGTTGGTTGCAAGTCCTGAGATTAGCACCATAAGTAGGAGAGCCACAAGGGCACCATATCCACCCAAATTTTCACTCACAACTGCACTTGAAGCACCTCATGTTTTATCTCAAGAAGTTGAGATTGAAGAAGTAGAAGTTGCATCAGAAGCTAAGATTGAATCCATAGCCATCACTTCAGTTGTTGGAGAAAATAAAGGTCACTCAGAAGAGGATGATGTTAAGAAATAATTTAATAACATAAAGAGGATGGTTAAAATTATGTTTGATGCATTTACTGCTGGTATGGCAGGAGAAGGTTCTAAGCCTCCATGTGGAAAAGGAACTTCAGATGATAAGAAGGATGAAGAGAAGGATTAAAAAGGAAGTGGAGGAAAGCCTCCTCCATCTCCACCATCTTCATCATCATCCTCATCATCACCATCAACATCATATTCCACTTTCACCACAAAAACCACTCATACTCACTCGAATACCAGAAGAGTAAAAACTCCCTTACTCAAACTTGATGTCAAATTTGAGCCTCCAATGTATAATGGAAAAGTAAATGCAGAGAGATTGGAAAATTTGATATGTCAATTGGAGGTGTATTACAACATTCAAAACCTTCATAAAGATTACATAAAGATTTAATTGGATTCTTTGAGGATGGAAGGATCGTCACTTGTATGCTGGGAAGCAAGGACTCAAGAATAGATTAAAAGCTACAGTAAGATCTTTATGTCTTGGTCAATTTTTATTATGGCCATTAAAATGAAATTTTATCAATTAGCTTACATGAAAAAGGCCATTATGGACTGGCAAAATTTTAGACAATTGAAAGGGAAAAGTGTGCAAGATTATACTCATGAATTTATGAGAAGAGATCTTATTTTGGGTATTAATTTGTATTCTTAATAAACTTTTTTAAAGTAAATTGAGGGTTTGCACATCTACCTTAGGCACACTATTCTCATGTTCAATCCCACAAACATAGATGAGGTTTGTGTTCAAGCCACACACTTAGAAGAAAGAGGGAAATAGAACATATATGAGAAAATTGATAGTTAGGGTAAAGGAAAGGGAAAGTTTTATGGAAGAGGAAAAATGAATAGATATTTTAAAAGAGAGAAGGAGAAACTCACATGTAAACAGTATTTGAAGAATGGCCATGATGAAGACCATTTTTGGCAACTTCATCCAGAGTTGAAGCCAAACAAGCTGAGAGCCAAAGAAAAGGAGAAAATTGTTGCTATCATTGAACATGAGTTAGGGTCAGATTCAAGAGATGAAACACAAATTACAGCCATGGGTTTGAAAGGTAAAAATATAGCAAGAACTATTTATTCAAGTTGTTCCAATGTCACTCAAGCTGAAGATACGAGAATTAAAATTTTCCATATTAGAGTTGTGCTTAAACATACCAAGATAGACACACTTTTTGATAGTGGATCACAAGCTAATCAGAATTCCGAAGACTTGGTTAGGCAGCTAGAACTTGAAACTGTTAGACATCCAAGACCTTATCCTTTAGGGTGGATATGCAAGAGTGAAAACTTGCAGGTTACAGTGAAGTGCATATTAAGATTCACCATCAATTCAAACTTTCTTGATGAAGTTGAACTTGATGCTGTGTCACTTGAGATATCAGGTATTGTTTTGGGAAGTCTTTATTTTTATGATAGGAAAGTAGTATTTCATCACCATGAGAGTAAGTATCATTTGTTTAAATATGGAATTGAGTACATAATTATAGCACCTAAGTAGAAGACAATTTGGTCTCTTATACATGTAGGAGAAATGAAGAGGATAGTGAATGCAAGTCAAAATTTGACATTGTTGATGATTAAACAAAGAGATGTTTTAAATGAAACCTTTCAAAAAGATGCATCAAATGACCAATTTGATTTCATTAAATTTTCTTATGCTTGTAATGATATGTTTTAGGACGCTAACAGGTTGCCTTTGGAAGGAGGTGAACAAGATGTAAAACAATTTTAGCAATCAACATCGGTGTTGAGCAATGTTGGAAACAAGATGTCGGTGCAAGAGAGTGCAAAGGTCAAAGAGAAAGCGACAAAGAAATTTGAAAAAAAAGGCATGGGTTCCACAAGTGATTTTTTTTTGTTTCCAAAGGGTACATGGCAATGGATACTTGGTCAAGAGTCGATGCAAGTACAAAGCAAGATCAATTAAGAATCACCATGATGACAATGTGCAAGGTGAGGCAATTTTTATGTTTCCTTTTATTAATGACTGAGGCAGGAACAAGATGGTTTCTACAAGAACAACTTTCTGCTCTGGAAATTCATGGAAATTGCAGCATGATGGTGCCAATGACAACAAGAGAAGGTTGCAAGAGTCAAGGAAAAAGTTAAGTTTTTGTGAAAAGCTCAATTTGATGAAAAATGGAAAATTTCAGTGGATAGAGACTAGAAGGGTGACAGAACAATACCTTCATCCACATGATCAGTAATCAAAGATATTTCAGAGTAAAAAAGGATTCTAGTGGGGAGGAAAGATCAGGTGCTTAGTGTAGAAGCTCAAAAATGAAAGTGCTCAGAATTGATTGGAAACTGAACGACAACGAAGAGCCCGTTACCAGGAATCCGACGCAATTCATTTCATTGAAAACAGAGTCTAGATGAAAAAGATAATGCATGTTTTTCATTTTCTTAAACAACTAAAACATTTACAGAAGTAACATGTTGGTGACATGGAAACCCAATCAGAAAATTTAAGTATAACGAGAAAAAATTTTAGAAACTTGAAAATTTGGAGCACGTATAGCAAAAAAAAAAAAACTATATCATAGAACTCCCTTTACGACATGGTAATTTGGATGAATTCTAAAAGAGAAGAGAACAAAATTATTTGGAAGTTTTGTAAGTTAATAATATATGGATGCAGAGGTGAAAACTTTAATGATCGTAAATCCTTTAATGAATGACCACCTAATTGTTAGTTCAATGGTGTGTGGATTCATATGTTTTGGAGTTAGGGGTATTCATCGAATTAGTATTGAAAATATTGGCCAAACAAAATTACCGAATAATGGATTTTATTAAAGAAATGCATTGAAAAATATACAAAGAAGCATATTATGATGAAAGAAAAAAGAACACACAATTATTTTACCTAAATGCTCAAGAGCTCGGGATATTTGGGAGTTTCAAGAGCTCGAGTAAGAAATTTTGGAATAAGTCCCAAACTCCCAAACGTCCAAACTAAAATTATATTATCGAAACTAAAATTAATGACATCTTTTGAGGAAGTTCAGAGAAACGATAACAAATGATTTAAGAAAAATAATGCCGAAAACTTAAACTATTGAAAAAAAATAAATAAATAAAAAAATTAGAAAAGCATTGGAAGGAGATATTCAAACACAAGAGCGTTAGGATGTTTGGAAAATTCTGGGTGGTCACGTATTTTGGTAGCTTGAGAACTCAGATATTTTTGCTAAGTAATAGTATTGGCTCCTCCAAACTACGATTTTTTTAAAAAACACTTTTTTGTTTTTTGATTTTTCCATTTTTTTAATTGAAACTTATTTTATTTTTATTGGTTTTTAATGTTTTATGCAATATCATATACAACATCAAATAACTATACAAAATTTTGGTTTTAATAAAAAATTAAAGTTTTCAAAATTTTAAAAGGGTCTTTATTTTATTTTCAATAAAATGGGGGCTGATGTAGGCCTAAAAACGAATGGCCATATATTGGGAGAAAAAATTATCTATACCACATAATATTTAAAATAAAACAGATCTAAAGTTTGGGGATTTTAATTTAAAATTATAATTAATCTAGAACAACCTTGATATTTGAAACAAATAAGTACTAAAAATTACTTATTACTTAATCTAGTTGATTCTGAACTTTTGATACTAAGATTAAATATTAATACCATCAAAAAAAATTTGCAAGCATGTATTCCTCGTCTTTCATGTAATCTGGTATTGCTTCATTACCGGTGAGCATCCATAACCCCAATGAAGGTGCCTTAGTATTATATAATAATTGACCCACTCCCAGCAAGTGTCCATATCCCTAGTTGGTTTCCTTATGCTTCTCACATTTCTTCTTAAAATCCTTTAACTTCTTATTTAATCAAAGTCCTTTGAATTTGTATATTTGTATAGCTTTTGCAATTTTCGAATATTTCAGAAGTGGGGTGATATGAAAGTTATTCTGATGATAAAATATCTTTAATGTTTTATAGATTTTGACCATGTAAATTTTTGTTCATCATCACTGATATCAAGTCTTCATTTCTATGTGACAGATGAAGCCCTTTTAAAAAAATCTTAGACACGTATTTTCATAATTAATGAAATTTTTTAACAAATAAAGTAATATCAAGAAGAATAGATTTCACATAATTAAATATTACTTTTCCTTTGATATTTTGATTTATTTCAGTAATAAATACTGACATGGTATAAACAATAATTTTTTAAAAATGTAACCAAAGTTGCGATTGTACAACCGAATAAAATTGAAATAATTTTATACCAAAGAAAAAGATAAAAAATTACAAATGAAAAGGAAAGGTGAATTTATAAGAAAAATAAAGAAAAAATCTAAGGAAATGAAATTCCTTTAGTAAATGATGGATTATTTCCACACAGTCTTGAGAATTTTCAAGAGAAATAATTCTTCAAAATTTTTCCATTCACACGTAACTTTTCAGCTTCACCCTCTAATGTTGATAAAATATAAGTTGAAGTGCCAAGTTTTGAAGAAATTTTAAATGGTCTAGGCCATAAATGTTGGAAATTAAAATGTCTTCCAATTTTGGCATGACCCTTCTCCCATTTTAATACCAGATTGCCAATTGTAAAGTCCCTATCAGTGACTAAGTGTTCTTCAAACAATTGTTTAATTGTTTGTTAATGATCATGGATATTGGCTTCGATTTTCTACCTATCCTTCGCTAGGTTCAACAAAGTATTCATTTTGATATCCATGTATTTGATTGAACCTTTATTAATGGGCTCTACCAACTGCATGGATGATAAAAATATGTTTGGTGGGAGGATAACTTCCTTTCCATATACAAGGAAGCATGGATAATTCCCTAAGCCTTTCTTAGAAGTTACTCTATCCACCCATAAAGCATTGGAGAGTTTTTTATGTCAATTCGTCTCATGATATTGGATAGTTCTCTTAAGTATTTGTGTTAGGTTTTTATTGGTCAAATGTGATAATAAATTACCCTGGGATAATAGTTAGAAAAAAATTAATTGTGATACCTTTATCCAAACAAAAATCAGTCATTTTGAAAGATGAGAAATATGAACCGTTATCAAATAAAAGTGATGAAGGTACACCAAACCCGTGTTATCAAGCTAGCTCATAAAATAGAAGAAAAGATAGTTCAATGACTTAGAAATCATCCTCTTTGAGGGGGAAAACTCCTTTACATTACATAAATGAAAAATTCTTGATGATACAAATGAAAAAATATCATCTCTATATATATGGGTCCAAGGGGTCACAATATAATCCTAGCTAACATAACAATAACAATGCAAGGTCATAACCATAAAAATAGTGGGCTTCTATGGGGAACAATAATAACTATATGGGGACTACATGGGCACAAAAATAACAATAATAAGGCTACACTAATAATACCAATAAGGGGATACACTAGTATTATAGGGACCTAACATGTCCCTCTCCTTCAAAAAAGTGGTGTCCTGAATGCTTGAGTAGTTATAGATTCTTCTGTATAGAATTCTCATCCTCCCATGTCGAATCTTCAACGGGTAAGTTTTTCCACTTGATGAGATACTCTGAAATTGATCGATTTTGTAGCTACCGAGTTATTGTTTATGTGATTGCTTCAGGTTCCACTATGATTTTTCCTTCTTCGTCAAGTTCTTGCAATATTGTTTGAACTAGGAGCTTGTAACCTATAACTTTCTTTAAGCATGAAACATGGAAAACTAAGTGCACTAGGGAAGATGGAGGAAGCTCCATTTTCTATGCCATAGTACCAATCTTTTGCAACACTTTGTAAGGACCATAATACTTTGGTGATAATTTATTATCCTTCTTAGCTTGCTTGAGGGAAATTTCTTTGTATGGTTGTAGCCGTAAAAATACGTAGTCTCCTACATCCAAACTTATTTCATTGTGATGTTGATATATCTATTGCTTCTATTGATTCTGCGCCAAGGTGGGGTTATCCTTTAAGATTAGGAGAACGTTTTGTTGATGCTCAATGTGATCTTCCACTACTTGAACCTTATAATTTTCTCTTAAATATGATGTGATGAAGGGTGGATGATACCCATAAAATGTCATAAATGGGGAAATTTTTGTTGCAGTATGGAAGGAAGTGTTATACCACCACTCAGCCAGAGGTAACCACTTGACCCATTGTGTTTTTTTATCAAATAGAAAGCAAGAAAGATATCCTTCCAAAAAAAATTTCACTCTCTCTGTTTGCCCATCATATTGAGGATGATATGATGTGCTATGAGCTAATCGAGTACCCAAACAAGAATATAACTTCGTCCAAAGATTTCTTGTAAAAATGGGATCTTTGTCGCTTACAATAATCTTTGGGTTTCCATGTAGCTTTTGGATTGTTTCCATAAATGCAGTGGCAACTGTATTGGCTTTCAATGGATGAGATAATGCAAAAAAGTGTGCATACTTGGTAAGTCTATCAACTACCACCATGATGACAATATTTCATTTGGACTTGGGTAAACCTGTGATAAGATCCGTTGAAACAACCTCCCATCATTGACTTAGAATGGATAAAGGTTTTAGCAGACTGGGGGTCTGAATTGTATCAACTTTATTTTTTTGGAAAACCAAATATTCTGCCACAAAATTTTGATTATAAGATTTAAGTTCATCCCAAATAAATTACTTCTTGACAATGTGGTAAGTTTTTAAAAATCCTGAGTGCCCTCCTAAGGGAGATGACTACAATTCCCAAAGAATATTTTATTTGAGTTGGAATTATTAAAAATATATAAGCAATCTTTGTACCACAGTGAATCATTTTTCCAGCTAAATGTTTAAGATGTATTCGGATCTTGCTGCAAATTTTCAATGACTGTCTGATCAGGTGCTCAGTGTAAAAGCTCAAGAATGAAAGCGCTCATAATTGATTGGAAACTGAACGATAGCGAAGAGGTCATCGCCAATAATCTGGCGCAATTCGTTTCGTCAAAAAAAGAGTTTGGATGAAGAAGATAGAGCCTCTTATTCATTTTCCTAAACAACTAAAAAACTTGCAGAAGTGACAGGCTGGTGACATGGCAGCCCAATCAAAAAATTTAAGTATTTTCAATGAATATTCTTCAATTTCGTCCAATGAAACTGTGAAAAGTGTCACTGCAAGCTTCATTGGTTTGGCTTGAAGGTGAATTTTTTTTATATGTTGCTCCTAAGGTTGAATTTGATTTTTTTTTTATTATGCCTGGGGACAGCCCAATGAGAGGCTGACATGTGGTGCAGCCAGGGGCTTCCAAGTGCCCCCTCTGGTGAACCCTATCCACAGTCTGAAATTCGAAGTTCATTTTAACATGGTGGTCAAAATGTTTTATATATTTCCAAAGTCTGAAAGTATTAAACTCCAAAGTCGAAAGTCATATATATTCCAAAGGTTGGGCATACTTATATTTATGGACATTTTATTATATCCAAGGTCCGAGTTATTAATATAGAAAAGGTAGGGGTTAATTTTATATGGAGAAAAATTATCCAGCGGAAGGCTGGAGGTCGAGGCTCAACCCTAGGGCCTCCCCCACACCACTCTCAACTCTTATCAATACACCATGACCACATTTATTACTAACATATGTCACGGGTTTATATTTCAACTCATATGGTTGCAAAGGCAGGGGTTTGGAGGGGGCGAGCCCTCTCCCCATGAGACCAAGTCACTAGACCACCGACGAGAGGATTTTTGATTATGTGTAGAGTTAATTTTAATATGTGTTTAATTACCCCTAATTTTTTTTTAATGCTAATCCTGTTTGCTAATGCTATGCATTAAAATGCGCTTAGTGCGCCATTAGCCACATAATCCATGATTAATTTAATTAAACTCAGAGTTTAATGTGGTAGGCTTTTAGGTGGAACCCATCAATTCAGAGCTGCCCCCCAAATTTGGTGGCCTTAACTGGAGTCTTCTCGAGTTTTGGAGGCACTTTACTAGGAAAATTTGTTTTGGAATTATTTGGACATTCTCTACACATTGAAGAAGGTTTCAGGAGAAATATGTGAATGTAAAGAACATTTTTTACACTTTTGAGCTAATATATATGCCCAAGCCATGGAATCTGGACCAAGGAGATGTAGCCCAGGAGGGGTGAGCTCCTTCATCCAAACGCTGTGTTGATGGATCAATTGTGATGGTTTTCTCTACTTTTTATTGCTTCTATTCAACAATTGTTTTTCATTCTTTATGCTCTCGAATTTAACTTAAAAATCAGACCATTTACATGTTTGACACTCATAAACACCAAGGAAACCTATTCACATAAAGCATAAGATCAAAAAATTAATTTTAAATCTGAAGATGAAATTATCACATAAAAACTAACATTCAAATACAAATGAAGTTGGTATCATAGCCTCGTTGAAAATTTGAAAGGCTATTTTCTTGATAGTTTCTTGAGTTTTGTGCAAATAGGGTTTTAATGGTTGCACATTTGTGATTCTTACAAGATTGAAATTGCAGAGAGGTGAAGGGAAATGGTTGGTTGCAAGTCCTGAGATTAGCACCATAAGTAGGAGAGCCACAAGGGCACCATATCCACCCAAAGGTTTCAGCAAGAACAAGATGGTTTATGCAAGAACAACTTGCTGATCTAAAAATTCATGGAAATTGCAGCATGATGGTGCCAATGATAGCAAGAGAAGTTTGCAAGAGTCAAGGAAAAAGTTAAGTTTTTGTGAGAATCTCAATTTGATGAAAATGGGAAAATTTCAGTGGATAGAGACTAGAAGGGTGACGGAACAATACCCTCAGCCACATGATCAATAATAAAAGAGATTTCAGAGTAAAAAAGGTTTCTAGTGGGGAGGAATGATCAGGTGCTCAGTGTAGAAGCTCAAAAATGAAACTGCTCAGAATTGATTGGAAACTAAATGACAACAAAGAGCTCGTCGCCAGGAATCTGACGCAATTCATTTCATCGAAAACAGAGTCCAGATGAAGAAGATAAGGCATGTTTTTCATTTTCCTTAACAACTAAAACATTTACAGAAGTGACATGTTGGTGACATGGAAGCCCAATCAGAAAATTTGAGTATAATGAGAGAAATTTTCAGAAACTTAAAAATTTGGAGCACGTATAGCACCAAAGAAAATATATATATCGTAAAACTCCCTTTACGACATGGTAATTTGGATGCATTCTAAAAGAGAAGAGAACAAAATTATTTGGAAGTTTTCTAAGTTAATAATATATGGATGCGGAGGTGAAAACATTAATGATCATAAATCCTTTAATAAACGATCACCTAATTGTCAGTTCAATGGTGCGTGGATTCATATGTTTTCAAGTTTGGGGTATTCATCAAATTAATGTCCAAACTATTGGCCAAACAAAATTACTGAATAATGGATTTTATTAAAGAAATGCATTGAAAAATATACAAAGAAGCATCTTATGATGAAAGAAAAAAGAACACACAGTTATTTTACCTAAATTCTCAAGAGCTCGAGATATTTGTGAGTTTCAAGAGCTCGAGTAAGAAATTTTGGAATAAGTCCCAAACTCCCAAATGTCCAAACTAAAATTATATTATCAAAAATAAAATTAATGACATCTTTTGGGGAAGTTCAGGGAAACGATAACAGAGGATTTAAGAAAAATAATGCCGAAAACTTAAATTATTGAAAAAAAAAACAAAAAACAAAATTTAGAAAAGCATTGAAAGGAGATATTCAAACACAAGAGAGTTTGGATGTTTGGAAAAGTCTGGGTAATCAAGTATTTCGGTAGCTTGGGAACTCATATTGTTTTGCTAAGTAATAGTATTGGCTCCTCCAAACTTCGATTTAAAAAAAAAAAAAAAATGTTTTTTGTTTTTTCCATTTTTTTAAATGAAAATTATTTTACTTTTATTGGTTTTTAATGTTTTATGCAATATCATTTACAACATCAAATGACTATACAAAATTTTGGTTTTAATAAAAAATTAAAGTTTTCGAAATTTTAAAAGGGTCTTTATTTTATTTTCAATAAAATGGGGGTTGATGTAGGCATAAAAACAAATGGCCATATATTGGGAGAAAGAATTATCTATACCACATAATATTTAAAATAAAACAGATCTAAAGTTTGGGGATTTTAATCTAAAATTATAATTAATCTAGAACAATCTTGATATTTGAAAAAAATAAGTACTAAAAAATTACTTATTACTTAATCTAGTTGATTTTGAACTTTTAGTACTAAGATTAAATATTAATACCATCAAAAAAAATTTGCAAGCATGTATTCCTCATCTTTCATGTAATCTAGTATTGCTTCGTTACTGGTGAGCATCCATAGCCCCAATGAAGGTGCCTTACTATCATATAATAATTGACCCACTCCCAGCAAGTGTCCATATCCCTAGTTGGTTTCCTTATGGTTCTCACATTTCTTCTTAAAATCCTTTAACTTATTTTTTAATCAAATTCCTTTGAATTTGTATATTTGTATTGCTTTTGCAATTTTTGAATATTTCAGAAGTGGGGTGATATGAAAGTTATTCTGATGATAAAATATCTTTAATGTTTTATAGATTTTGACCAAGTAAAGTTTTGTTCATCATCACTAATATCAAGTCTTCATTTTTATGTGAAATATGAAGCCCTTCTAAAAAAAATCTTAGACACGTATTTTCATAATTAATGAAATTTTTTAACAAATAAAGTAATATCAAGAATAATAGATTTCACATAATTAAATATTACTTTTCCTTTAATATTTTGATTTATTTCAGTAATAAATACTGACATGGTATAGACAATAACTTTTTTTTAAATGTAACCAAAGTTGAGATTGTACAACCAAATAAAATTGAAATAATTTTATACCAAATAAAAAGATAAAAATTTACAAATGAAAATGAAAGGTGAATTTATAAGAAAAATAACGAAACACACTAAGGAAACAAAATTCCTTTAGTAAATGATGGATTATTTCCACAAGGTCTTGCGAATTTTCAAGAGAAATAATTCTTCAAAATTTTTCCATTCACACGTAACTTTTCAGCTTCACCCTCTAATGTTGATAAAATATAAGTTGAGGTGCCATGTTTTGAAGAAATTTTAAATGTTCTAAGCCATAAATGTTGGAAATTAAAATGTCTTCCATTTTTGGCATGGCCCTTCTCCCATTTTAATACCATATTGCCAATTGTAAAGTCCCTATCAGTGACTAAGTGTTCTTCAAACCATCGTTTAATTGTTTGTTAATGATCATGGAAATTGGCATCCGTTTTCTGCCTATCCTTTGCTAGATTCAACAAAGTATTCATTTTGATATCCATGTATTTGATTAAACCTTTATTAATGGGCTCAACCAACTGCATGGATGGTAAAAATATGTCTGGTGGGAGGATAACTTCCTTTCCATATACAAGTATGGAGAATTCCCTAAGGCTTTCTTAGGAGTTACTCTATCCACCCATAAAGCATTGGAGAGTTTTTTATGTCAATTCATCTCATGATATTGGATAGTTCTCTTAAGTATTTGTGTTAGGTTTTTATTGGTCGAAAGTGCTAATACATTACCCTGGTATAATAGTTAGAAAAAAAACAATTGTGATACCTTTATCCAAATAAAAATCAATGATTTTGAGAGAGGAGAAATATGAGCTGTTATCAAATAAAAATGATGAAGGTACACCAAACCCGTGTTATCAAACTAGCTCACAAAATAGAGGAAAAGATAGTTCAATGACTTAGAAATCATCCTCTTTGAGGGGGAAACCTCCTTTACATTACATAAATGAACAGTTCTTGTATGATACAAATGAAAAAATATCATTTCTATATATATGGGTCCAAAGGGTCACAATATAATCCTAGCTGACATAACAATAACAATGTAAGGGCATAACCATAAAAATAGTGGGCTTCTATGGGGCACAATAATAACTATATGGGGATTACATGGGCACAAAAATAACAATAATGGGGCTATACTAATAAAAATAATAAAAACAATAAGGGGATACACTAGTATTATAGGGACCTAGCATGTCCCTCTCCTTCAAAAAAGCGGTGTCCTTAATTCTTGAGTAGTTATAGATTCTTCTGTATAAAATTCTGATCCTCCCATGTCGAATCTTCAATGGGTAAGTTCTTCCACTTGATGAGATACTCTGAAATTGATTGATTTCATAGCTGTCGAGTTATTGTGTATGTGATTGCTTCAGGTTCCAATATGATTTTTCCTTCTTCGTCAAGTTCTCGCAATATTGTTTGAATTAGGAGCTTGTAACCTATAACTTTCTTTAAAAATGAAACATGGAAGACTGAGTGCACTCGGGAAGATGGAGAAAGCTCCATTTTCTATGCCATATTACCAATCTTTGGCAACATTTTGTTAGGACCATAATACTTTGGTGATAATTTATTATCCTTCTTAGCTTGCTTGAGGGAAATTTCATTGTTTGGTTGTAGCCGTAAAAATACCTAGTCTCCTACATCCAAACTTATTTCATTTTCATGTTGATATATCTGTTGCTTCTATTGATTATGCACCAAGGTAGGGTTATCCTTTAAGAGTAGGAGAACTTGTTGGTGATGCTCAATGTGATCTTCCACTACTTGAACCATATAATTTTCTCTTAAATATGATGTGACAGAGGGTGGATGATACCCATAAAGTGCCATAAATGGGGTCATTTTTTTTGCAGTATGGAAGGAAGTGTTATACCACCACTCAGCCAGAGGTAACCACTTGACCCATTATGTTTGTTTATCAGACAAAAATCAACAAATATATCCTTCCAAAAATTTGTCACTCTCTCTGTTTGCCCATCATATTGAGGATGATATGATGTGCTATGAACTAATTGAGTACCCAAACAAGAAAATAACTCCGTCCAAAGATTTCTTGTAAAATTGGGATCTCTGTCGCTTACAATAATCTTTGGGTTTCCATGTAGCTTTTGAATTGTTTCCATAAATGCATTAGCAACTGTATTGGCTTTAAATGGATGAGATAATGCACAAAAGTGTGCATACTTGGTAAGTCTATCAACTACCACCATGATGACAGTATTTCCTTTGGACTTGGGTAAACCTATGATAAAATCCATTGAAACAACCTCCCATCATTGACTTAGAATGGATAAAGGTTTTAATAGACCGGGGGTATAAATTGTATCAACCTTATTTTTTTGGCAAACCAAATATTTTGCCACAAAATTTTGAATATCAGATTTAAGGTCATCCCAAAAAAATTCCTTCTTGACCCCGTCGTAAGTTTTTAAAAATCCTGAGTGCCCTCCTAAGGGAGAGAACTGAAATTCCAAAAGTATGTTTTATTTGATTTGGGAATTCTTAAAAATATATAAGTGATCTTTGTACCACATTGAATCATTTTTCCAACTAAATGTTTAGATGTATTGGGATCTTGCTGCAACTTTGCAATGAGTGTCTGATCAGATGCTCAGTGTAAAATCTCAAGAATTAAAGTGCTCATAATTTATTGGAAACTGAACGATATCGAAGAGCTCATCACCAAGAATCTGGCGCAATTCATTTCGTCAAAAAAGCAGTCTGGATGAAGAAGATATACCCTCTTATTTGTTTTCCTATACAACTAAAAAATTTGCAGAAGTGACAGGTTGGTGACATGGCAACCCAATTAGAAAATTTAAGTATTTTCAAGGAATATTCTTCAGTTTCACCCAATGACACTGTGACAAGTGTCACTGCAGGCTTCATTGGTTTGGTTTGAAGGTGAATGTTTTCTATGTGTTGCTCCTAAGGTTGAATTTGATTTTTTTTTTATTATGGTTGGGGACAACCCAACCAGAGGCTGACACATGGTGCAGCCAGGGGCTTCCAAGTTCCACCTCTGGTCGACTCTATCCACAGTCCGAAATTCAAATTTCATTTTAACATGGTGGTCAAAAAGTTTTATATATTTCCAAAGTGTGAAAGTATGAAACTCCAAAGTTGAAAGTTATATATATTCCAAAGGCTGGGCATACTTATATTTATGGACATTTTATTATATCCAAGGTCCGAGTTATTAATATAGCAAAGGTCGGGGTTAATGTTATATGGAGAAAAATTATCCGGCGGAAGGGGGGAGGTCGGGGCTCGACCCCAGGGCCTCCCCCACACCACTATCAACTCTTACCAATACACCATGACCGTGGTTCTTACTAACATATGTCACGGGTTTATATTTCAACTCATATGGTTGCAAAGGAGGGGGTTTGGAGGGGGCGAGCCCCCTCCCCGTGAGACCAATTCACCAAACCACCGGCAAGTAGATTTTTTATTATGTGCAGAGTTAAGTTTAATATGGGGTTAATTACCCCTAAAAAAATGTTTAACACTAATCATGTTTGCTAATGCAGATTGCATTAAAATGCATTTAGTGTGCCATTAGCCACATAATCAGCAATTAATTTAATTAAACTCAGAGTTTAATGTGGTGGGCTTTTAGGTGGAACCCATCAATTAGGATTTGCCCACAAATTTGGCGGCCTTAACTGGAGTCTTCTCGAGTTTTGGAGGCAATTTACTAGGCAAATTTGTTTTGGCCATATATTTGGAAAAATTCAACCAAATTGAGAGCAAGAAGAGTCATTTCTGAATTATTTGGACATTCTCGATACATTAAAGAAGGTTTCAGGAGAAATATGTGGATGTAAAGAACATTTTTTACACTTTTGAGCTAATATATATGCCCAAGCCAAAGAATCTGGACCAAGGAGATGTAGCCCAGGAGGGGTGATCTCCTTCATCCAAACACTGTGTTGATGGATCAATTGTGATGGTTTGTTTTACATGTTATTGCTTCTATTCAACATTTTTTTTTCATTCTTTATGCTATCGAATTTAACTTAAAACCCTGATCATTTACATGTTTGACACTCATAAACACCAAGGAAACCTATTCACATAAAGCATAAGATAAAAAAATTAATTTTAAATTTGAAGATCAAATTAGCATATCAAAACTAACATTCAAATTCAGATCAAGTTGGTATCATAGCCTCGTTGAAAAGTTGAAAGGCTATTTTCTTGATAGTTGCCTGAGTTTTGTGCAAATAGGGTTTTAATTGTTTCACATTTGTGATGCTTACAAGATTGAAATTGCAGAGACGTGAAGCTAAATGGTTGGTTGCAAGTCTTGAGATTAGGACTAGAAGAAGGAGAGCCACAAGGGCACCATATCCACCCAAAGTTTCACTCACAACTGCACTTGAAACACCTCAAGTTTTATCTCAAGAAGTTGAGATTGAAGAGGTACAAGTTGCATCAGAAGCTAAGCTTGAATCCATAGCCATCACTTCAGGTGTTGGAGAAACTGAAGGTCCTTCAGAAGAGGATGATGTTAAGAAAGACTTCAATGACATAAAGAGGATGGTTAAAATTATGTTTGATGCATTTACTACTGGTATGGTAGGAGAAGGTTCTAAGCCTCCATGTGGAGAAGGAACTTCAGATGATAAGAAGGATGAAGAGAAGGATTCAAAAGGAAGTGGAGGAAATCCTCCTCCATCTCCACCATCTTCATCTTCATCCTCATCGTCACCATCAACATCATATTCAACTTGCACCACAAAAGCCACTCATACTCACTCAATTACCACAAGAGTAAAAAATCCCTTACTCAAACTTGATGTCAATTTGAGCCTCGAATGTATAATGGCAAGGTAAATGCAGAGAGATTGGAAAATTTGATACATCAATTTGAGGTGTATTATAGAATTCAGAACCTTCATGAAGATGACATAAGATTCAATTGGATTCTTTGAGGATGGAAGGATCGTCACTTGTATGCTGGGAAGCAAGGACTCAAGAATAGATTAAAAGCTATGGTAAGATCTTTATTTCTTGGTCAAGTTTTATTGTTGCCATTAAAATGAAATTTTATCCATTAGCTTACATTCAAAAGGCCATTATGGATTGGAAAAATTTTAGACAATTGAAAGGGAAAAGTGTGTGAGATTATACTCATGAATTTAGGAGAAGAGATCTTATTTTGGGTATTACTTTGTATTCTTAATAAACTTTGTTAAATTAAATTGGGGGTTTGCATAGCTACCTTAGGCACACTATTTTCATGTTCAATCCCACAAACATAGATGAGGTTTGTGTTCAAGCCACACACTTAGAAGCAAGAGGGAAATAGAACATATATGAGAAAAGTGATAGTGAGGGTAAAGGAAAGGGAAAGTTTTATGGAAGAGGAAAAAGGAATAGATCTATTAAAAGAGATAAGGAGAAACTCACATGTAAACACTCTTTGAATAATGGCCATGATGAAGACCATTGTTGGCAACTTCATCCAGATTTGAAGCCAAACAAATTGAGAGCCAAAGAAAAGGAGAAATTTTTTGCTATCATTGAACATGACTTAGGGTCATATTTAGGAGATGAAAGACAAATTACAGCCATGGGTTTGAAAGGTAAGCATATAGCAAGCACTATTTCTTCAAATTCTTGCAATGTCACTCAAGCTGAAGATACGAGAATTAAAATTTTCCATATTAGAGTTGTTTTTAAGCATACCAAGACAAACACACTTTTTGATAGTGGATCACAAGCTAATCAGAATTTCGAAGACTTGGTTAGGAAACTAGAACTTGAAACTGTTAAACATCCAAGACCTTATCCTTTAGGGTGGATATGCAAGAATGAAAACTTGCAAGTTACAGGGAAGTGCATATTAAGATTCACCATCAATTCAAACTTTCTCGATGAAGTTGAACTTGATGCGGTGTCACTTGAGATATCAGGTATTGTTTTGGGAAGTCTTTATCTTTATGATAGGAAAGTAGTATTTCATCACCATGAGAGTAAGTATCATTTTTTTAAAGATGGAATTGAGTACATAATTATAGCTCCTAAGAAGAATACAATTTGGTCTCTTATACATGTAGGAGAAATGAAGAGGATAGTGAATGCAAGTCAGAATTTGACATTGTTGATGATTAAACAAAGAGATGTTTTAAATGAAACCTTTCAAAAAGATGCATCGAATGAGCAAGTTGATTTCATTAAAGTTTCTTATGCTTGTAATTATATGTTTTAGGACTCTAACAGGTTTCCTTTGGAAGGAGGTGAACATGATGTAAAACAATTGCATCAATCAACATCAGTGTTGATCAGTGTTGGAAACAAGATGTCGGTGCAAGAGGGTGCAAAGGTCAAAGAGAAAGCGACAAATAAGTTTGAAAAAGAAGGCATGGGTTCCACATGTGCTTTTTTTTGGTTTCCAGATGGTACATGGCAATGGTGAAGATACTTTGTCATGAGTCGATGCAAGTACAAAGCAAGATAAATTAAGAATCACCATGATGACAATGTGCAAGGTGAGACAATTTTTATGTTTCCTTTGATTAATGACCGAGGTAGGAACAAGATGGTTTCTGCAAGAACATCTTGCTGCTCTGAAAATTCATGGAAATTGTAGCATGATGGTGCCAATGAGCGCAAGAGAAGGTTTCAAGAGTCAAGGAAAAAGTTAAGTTTTTGTGAAAAGATCAATTTGATGAAAATGGAAAAATTTCAGTGGATAGAGACTAGAAGGGTGATGAAACAATACCCTCATCCACATGATCAGTAATAAAAGAGATTTCAGAGTAAAAAAGGCTTCTAGTGGGGAGGAATGATCAGGTGCTCAGTGTAGTAGCTCAAAAATGAAAGTGCTCAGAATTGATTGGAAACTGAATGACAACGAAGAGCTCGTCGTCAGGAATCTGACACAATTCATTTCACCAAAAACAGAGTCGAGATGAAGAATATAGGGCATGTTTTTCATTTTCCTAAACAACTAAAACATTTACAGAAGTGACATGTTGGTGACATGGAAGCCCAATCAGAAAATTTAAGTATATTTAGGGAATATTCTTCAGTTTCGCCCAATGACACTGTGACAAAAGTAACTGCATGATTCACAAGTTTGGTTTGAAGGTGAGATATTTTTATGTCTTGCTCCTAAGGTCGAATTATTTTTTTTTATATTATGGTTGGGGACATCCCAACTAGAGGCTGGCACGTGGTGTATTATGAAACTAGCTCTAGAAATAGAAGAAAAGAGAGATCAATGCCTTAGAAATAAGAAACTTCGAGGGGACAACCTCATTTACATTACATAAATGAACAATTATTCAATGATACAAATGAAAAAAACTCCTATATATAGGCGTCCATGGGGTTAGAATATAATCCTGGCCGACCTAACAATAATAATGTAAGGGCACAATAATAAAAATATTGGGGTTACGGGGGTACAACAATAACAATAAGCGCGTTACACTAACAACAATAAGGGACTACACTAGTAATATAGGGACCTAACATGCCCATCTCCTTCAAAAAAGTGTTGTCCTCAACGACTGAGTAGCTGTTGATGATTTTTTATAAAATTCTCATCCTCCCATGTATAATATTTAGTGGGTAAGTTCTTCCACTTGATGAGATACTCTGAAATTGATCGATTTCATAGCTATTGAGTTCTTGTTTCCGTGATTTCTTTTGGTTCCAATATGATTTTCCTTCCTCATCAAGTTTTGGAAATATTGTTTGAACTGGAAGTTTGTCACCTATAACCTTCTTTAAGAATGAAACATGGAAAACTAGATGCACTCGCGAAGAAGCAGGAAGCTCCAATTTGTGTGCCATAGTATCAATATTTTGCAACACCTTGTAAGGACCATATTACTTTGGTGATAATTTATTATCCTTCTTAGCTTGCTTGAGGGACATTTTTTTGTATAGTTGTAGCCGTATAAATGCCCAATCTCCTACATCAAAACTTCTCTCACTGTGATGTTGATTTTCCTGTTATTTCATTCTATTTTTTTCCAAATTTAGGTTATCCTTTAAGAGTTGGAGAAATTCTCGTTGATGCTCGATGTGATCTTCCACTGCTTGAACCTTATAATTTTATCTTAAACATGATGTGATGGATGGTGGATGATATCCATAAAGTGCCATAAATGGGGTCATTTTTGCTGCAGTATGGAAGGAAGTGTTATACCACCATTCAACGAGAGGTAACCACTTGACCCATTGTGATTTCTTATCAGATACAAACAACGAATATATCCTTCCAAAAATTTCCAGTAAAAATGGGATCTGTGTCACTTACAATAATCTTTGGGTTTCCATGTAGCTTTTGAATTTTTTCAATAAATGCAATAGAAAATGTGCTTTCTTTAAATGGATGAGATAATGCACAAAAGTGTGAATACTTGGTAAGTCTATCAACTACCACCATGAAGACATTGTTTTCTTCTGGCTTAGGTAAAATTGTGATAAAATCCATTGAAATATTGTCCCAACGTTGACATGGAATGGTTAAAGTTTGTAGAAGACCCAGGGTCTTAATTGTCTCAACTTTATTTTTCCAGCAAACCAAACATTCTGCCACAAACTTTTGAATATCAAATTTAAGGCCATCCCCAAAAAAAACTTTCTTCACCCCGTGGTAAGTTTATAAAAATTCAGAGTGTCCTCCTAAAGGAGAAGTGTCAAATTCTAAAAGAATCTTTTGTTTTAATTGGGAATTCTTACAAATATATAAGCGATCTTTGTACCATAAGGAATCATTTTTCCAACCAAATGTATCAAATATACTAGGATCTTGCTGCAACTTTTGAATGAGTGTCCACACTTCTTCGTCCTTCTTCCATTCATCCCTTGCTTCAGTTATCCATTCTAGTTGGATAATAGAAATGGCACAAAGCAATGGTTCCACCTCTTAATCCTTTCTTGAGAGTGCATCTGCAAAAACATTTAGCTCCCCTTTTTTAGATGATTTCAAAGTAATAACCCAACATCTTTGTGACCCATTTTTGTTGCTCTTCTGAAGATAGTCTTTGTTCCAAAAAGTGTTTAAGACTCTCGTGATCAATTTTTACCTTGAAGTATCTTCCCATTCAGTAAGGTCACCATTTATTTAGTGCATGTAGTATTGCCAAGAATTCCTTCTCATAAATAACTTTTTGTAAATACTTTCCTTTGATTGGATGACTTTCAAAAGTAATGGGTCTTCCTTCTTGCATTAAAATAACACCAATTCGATTTCCCGAGGCATCACATTCCACAATAAAGGTTTTTTTGAAGTCTGGTGTAGCTAAGACCGGTGTTAGGCACATTGCCTCTTTAAGATGTTCAAAGGCCTTAGCTTCTTCAAGAGTCCATTAAAATGCATCTTTCTTCAATAATATTTTTAGAGTTGCTACTATTCTCCCATAATTCTTAAAAAACTTGTGATAATACCCTGTTAACCCAAGAAATCCTCGCAACTGCTTTATGGGTGTGGGGACTTTCGATTCCTTAATGGCTTTAATTTTGTTAAGGTCTACCTTAACACCCTCGTGAGATACAATATGACCCAGATATTCCACCTCTTGTACTCCAAATAAAAATTTGGATGTTTTTTCATATAATTATTTCTCCTCCAATAGTTTGAGCACCCTGTCAACATGTTGAACATGATCCTTCCAAGACCTGTTGTACATTAGTATATCATCAAAAAATACTAGCACAATTTTTCTAAGGAAGGGTTTGAAAATGGAATTCATCAACCCTTGAAATGTAGAAGGTGCATTGGTAAGGCCAAAAGGCATGACCAAAAAGTCATAATAACCCTCATGAGTTAGAAATTTCATTTTCAGAATATCTTCAGTCTTCATTCTAATTTGATGATATCCTAAACGAAGATCCAACTTGGTAAAAAAATTTGCTCCATGTAATTCATCCAATAATTCATCAATCACAAGAATGGGGAATTTATCTTTAATAGTGAGCTTATTGATCTCCCTATAATCCAGACACATGCGACATGATCCATCCTTCTTGTGCACCAATACTACTAGAGTAGAGAAATAAATTTGGCTAGGTTGAATTATACCGACCTCTAACATTTCTGCAATATTCATACGTTCAATTTCACTCTTTTGGACATAAAGATATATGTAAGGACTTATGTTTGGAGGAACACTTCCTAGAATCAAATGAATAAAATTATCATGATAAAGAATAGGTGGGAGTCCTTTGGGAGTTTAAAACACCTTGGAATTATTGTCCAAGACTTTTTGGGGATCTCGAGAAATATATGATTTTAATGTGGGAACTTCTAGTGAGAATAATTGTGATATTATGCCTCATTGTTCTTTATTCAGAAGTTTTTTCATGACATTATATCTTATTATCTTTCTTGGCTTCCTTGTGATACCCCGTAATTCGAATTCCTTTCCTTCCGAAAGAAATCTCAAGAAACGTTCTTGAAAATTAAAAGCTACCATCCCCAAAGATTGTGACCATTGTACTCCTAGTACAACATCAACACCTCCCATTGGAATGGAAAGCATTGGAATATTCAATACATATTCCCCCATGGTTATCTTGATATTATGGAATTTTCTAGAGCAATTTATAGTTCCTCCATTTTCAATGATCACTTGACATTTCGGGGCTCATTATAGGAAACAATTCAATTCCTTGGCTACCTTACAATGAATAAAATTATGGATACTACCCGAATCAATAAACACTATTACCTTTTTCTTCTTGATATGTCCTTCTATCTTGATAGTTTGTGGAGTGGTAATTCCTGCCAATGCATTACATGATATGGTTGAACTCATTTCTTCTTATTCTAGGGTTGGTTCTTTGTGTGTATCCTCTTGTTTTAAAGTTTCTTGTTCATTTTCTTCCTCCTTTTCACAATCTATGTAAAATAATTTCTTCTTAGAACACTTATGACCTTTAGTGTATTTTCTATAAGAACTGTAGCAAAGCCTTTTTGCTCATTTTTCTTCCAATTTTTGTGGTGTCAACCTTGTAGGTAGTGGAAGTATAGGAGTAGCAACACTTCCATCTTTATAGATGTGAGTGGTAGGCTTCCTTCTTGCCATAATTTCACATTCAATTTTTCTTGCCAACCTGAATGCCTTCTCCAATGAATTAGGTTCCCAAAGGAGAACCTCATTTTGTATGTTATCCTTTAAAGTGCCTATGAAGACATCAATCTTGTGTTCCTCTGGAATATCAGTTACCCTTATATTCAATTTTTGGAAGTCCTCAATGTGCTTCACCACTAGACCCTTTTATTTGAGAATTATCAATTGGCTAAATAAGGTGTTGCTCTTTGTATCCTCATAATGTGCTATCATTTCCTCCATAAAAAATGACCACGTGACAATTTTTTTTACGAGAGCAAGGCCATCGATACCATACAAATGTATTTTTTTTCTAATGTAAAGTTTCAATGCATACCTTTTATGTGTTTTGCACATTATTGAGATGAAAATATTTCTCCATCTATAGTATCCATGTTACGGGATCTTTTCCATCAAATTTCCTCATATCCATGTTTGGAATATTGTGGTTCTTCCATCCAAAATTAGAGTTTATGAAATAACGATTAACATTTATTTTGTTCTCATCATGAGTTTCCTCTACTATATTTTTTCCATTAGGAAACATTTCTTGTATCAACTTTGTCAAACCTTCCATGTCTTCTTTTAGATCATTCTTTATGTTTTCCATGTTGTCTTTAATTTTTTCATCGATCTTAGATTCCATGTTAGTTCCATGCCATCCATCTTAGCTTCCATGAATTTATTCAAGCCATCCATCTTAGCTTCCATGGATTTCTTCAAAACTTCCATTTCATTTTTTGTTGCTCTTTGCGAGAGTGAAATTTGGTGCACTTGCTCCTGTAATTTTGATATATTATGTTGCACTTCTTCGTCTTCATGAGTCATAGTAGAGAATTCTGAAGGCTTAATGGGTTTTTAATTCTTTTTAGGAGGCATTTTAGAACCCAATATTGATATATATTCCACAATATGCCCTTGTAATCAATTCAAACTGATTTTTCAACCAAGATTTATGCAATTTGAAAAAAAAATACACACTTTTTTCTTTCTTTTGAGGAGCTTGATTTTGAAACTGAATTCTCTCTGTGATTTCGGATCTTCAATATCTGAAATTCAGTTCTGTAGTAGCCCTCTGAATCTTCTTTCGAATTCCACAAGTTTGACCTAATTATGATTTATGCCCAATCTCCCACAATGAGCTAATTATGGACTGGTTCAGTAGAGTGAACTTGTATGGCATGCCACATGTCACTGTTTCTCCTTTGGCTCTAAAATTGATACACACGAAAACAAATTATGTGTACTTTTGGCCACATTTTACAGAATTCCAATCCGATGCTCAGAGAGAGAGTTATGAAGATTTTCCCACAATCACCGCTTTGAGATGAAATTCGGGAGCCTGAAAAAACCCTAACTTCCACAAATCATATCTCTGAAAATATTATGAACCAAGATCTGAAACTTTTCCAAGAAGTTCCTCATGATTTCTGCTTCGCGTGATAGAAATTTCAGCTTATGAAACTTCGTACAAAAATGTTATAGTGAAAATTCCACGATGACTTGTTTGGAGCAGCGAAACCCTAGAATCCAAAGCTCTCATACACAATGTTATGAGACCAGCTCAAAAAATAGAAGAAAAGAGAGATCAACGCCTTATAAATAAGCCACTTTGAGGGAGAAACCTGCTTTAGATTACATAAATGAACAATTATTTGATGATACAAATGAAAAAACCTCCTTCTATATATAGGAGTCCATGGGGTCACAATATAATCCTAGCTAACCTAACAATAATAATGTAAGGGCACAATAATAAAATTATTGGGGTTACAGGGGTATGTTGGGAAAAATACTGAGAGGGGGGGTGAATTAGTATTTAGAGCTGACTGACAATTTTTACTTTTTCTTTTTATTAAAACCATATGTTACATTACTACATCCAACATGTATGTCCAGAGATCTTATTATGTCTTTACTTAGATCATTGCATCATTTAAAGCATGAACAGAAATAACAGAACAAACCATCAAACATAAGCAACACATATGAACACCAGGATTTAAGGTGGAAACCCAATTCGGGAGAAAACCACCGTTGCTGTTATCTCAGTCTTCAATATTTATTATAAATAAAATTTCTTACAATTTTATGTTGGTGCAGACTTATACCAGCATGCAGGCACCCACCTGCAGAAGGCTACAACCTTCTCTCGTTTACCAGCCTTTCCTGGAAGGGAGCTACAACCCCCTCTTCTCATTTACCAGCTACCACTCGAAGGAAGCTACAACCCCCTCACTGAAGGCTTCGATCCTCAGCACCACTCCGGACCACGTTTCATCAATTTTCACACGACATACCTTGCATGCCACCAGATTTATTCATTCAGTACACTCACACCTGTTCTTCATGATTTCGTCTGTCGTTCAAACCAAAGATTCATCATCGTCAGATCATTATATCCATGGGTGCATCGTAGATTCAGATTTATCAGTTAAGAACAGAGTTGCGCATGCAGATATTCCTTAGAAAAATTTATTCATTCACAACCCATCCGCATGCACCCTCGTACTCTATTTCTCTTCTCCTTATATAGTTTTTCCTTTAGTAAAACCATGAGTCAAAACCATCCAACTACCAATGGTATTCATATTAAAATTCGAACCAAATCAAATTGAAAATCCAATCTTCGTTTTTCATGCATGAAATGTCCCAAAGGTATTCTTTTTCTCTGCCAAATAATTCTATAGCCAAGGTTAAGTAATATTAACATGTCGCTGACGGTTTTACTTTATTTTATTGGAGTTTTATTTATCAAATTCATGGAATTTGATAAATAAATATTATTCACACCCTTTGATAATTAATTATTAATAATCTGCGCTTTTATCAAATGGCCTTTTTAAAATAGACCTTTGGATCTGGCCACACATGCATAATCGACGGCTTAATCAATATTATTTAAAAAACTGGGGCCCATTGCCAACAATCAATCCGATCGAAGGGCTCACGTTCCATCGCGCCACATCATCCAATCCGACGGATATCACTTGGGCCACTTGCACGGGCAATAACGTGCGATGGCGCGCCGTACTTGTGTTATTCTTCGTGCACCTTCAACAAATGATGATCGTCCGATGACCCCTTCCCAGATCAACGACGCTCAACGATATCGCTCGCCATCCTGGGTCGAACTATAACGTGCGATGGCACGCAGTGGTAAGCGGTTTTGTGAAGTCGTACAGGGACGCGTGTCGAGCACTCTATGGAATCGCTCCTCAACCAGGAAATACCGCTTGCTCAGCATAAGCGGTGCGCTGAAAACCATAAACCGCCTTCACTGTTCACTCGGTCATGGTTTCGCTCTTCCACGCAGGGTTCCGTTGCCTTTTGAATGTATTATTATAATTAAGTTGTGATTTAATGTTTTGCCTTTTATTACAGTTCCATTGCTAAGTTTAGAGTTCTATCTTGTCGCAGTTCCGCTTCTAACTGCACATTCAAGTTCTTGATTCCGTAAGCTGATTACTGTACTATGGTCCATCGCGATTATAATCTTTGATATATTCATCATATCTCTGCAATCATTAATCCCTTCAATTTATACACTAAATCTTTAATTTTGAATCCTTGCCACAGGGTTTATGATGTTTACGGAAAATGATTCATAGTTGTCCACAGGGACACAACTATCCTTCCTTCTGAATTCTACCAAGAATATACATATAATTCACAGAAAATGCAGGACCTTTTTCTGTTTGATGGCCTTTTTCTCCTACTCTATCTCTGGACAATTCTACTTCAATTATGCATTCTGCTGCCTCAATTCCTTATCTTCCTTGCTTCCTCTTTGTTGCTTCTGCTATCTCTCTGTTACTATCTCTGCTTCTTGTCTAATGCTGCTCCTTGCTTCTTTCTTTTCCTTTTTGTTGTTCAGATGCTCCTTTGTGCCACTTCCTTTTCCATCAATGACAACATTTCCAACAATCTCCCCCTTTGGCATTGATGGCAATACTTTTCCTCTGTTTGTCTTATAGAAGCCCTTTGTTGTTTTTCCTCCCCCTTTGACATCAATGCCAAAGAGTTGATCAAGATCCTTTGAACTGACAATATCATGCTCCCCCTGAGATCATGCTGCATCTTCAAACATAATATGACCAACAATGCATCCTTTTCATATGACCAGTGCTCCCCCTTAGCTTGTGCATTCAGAGATGCCTAACAGCACCTCACAACCAATTTAATCTTCTGTATTTAAGTAGATATGATCCTCTGCATGGCAGAGACTAATCCCCATTTTTGTCTGAGATATTCGAATGCTTCCCTGGGTAGAGGTTTGGTAAATATATCAACAACTTGTTCTTTGGAGGGAACATACTCCAATTTCACTTTTTGTTCAAGCACTTGTTCACGTAAGAAGTGATATTTGATGGGAATGTGCTTGGTCTTGGAATTCATAACAAGATTCTTTGAGATACTGATGGCACTTGTGTTATCACACATAATGGATATAGGAGGTGAACATTTGATTTGAAAGTCTTGTAAGGTTTGCATCATCCAGAGAAGTTGAGTGCAACATGATGCGGTAGCCACATATTCTGCTTCTGCTGTAGATAAGGCAATAGAGCTTTGCTTCTTGTTGAACCAAGATACTAACCGGGGCCCCATATAGAATGCACCACCACTAGTGATTTTCCGATCATCAACACTTCCAGCCCAATCTGCATCAGTGTATGCATGAAGAGTAAGATCAGCATTCTTTGGATACCATAGTCCAAAGTCTTGAGTTCCTTATAGATATTTGAATATTCTTTTCACAGCCTGAAGGTGAGACTCTTTTGGATTAGCTTGGAATCGTCCAACAATCCCAACTGCATGCATAATGTCTGGTCTTGTCCCAGTGAGATAAAGTAGACTTCCTATCATAGATCTGTATTCTGGTTGATTCACCGTGGGGGAATCATCATTAGAACTAATATTACATCTAGTTATCATTGGTGTACTTACAGGTTTGCAATCTTCCATGCCATACTTCTTCAAGATTTGCTTGAGGTATTTTTCTTGTGATAAGAATATGCCATCTGTTGCTTGTTGCACTTTCAAGCCAAGAAAGAATGTTAGTTCCCCAAGTAAAGACATTTAAAATTCTTGCTGCATATCAGAAGCAAATTTCTGACTCATAGACTCTTCATTACTTCCAAAAATGATATCATCAACATATACAACCACAATCAATAGTTTGTCATTTTTAGTTTTTGTGTATAAGTTGCTATCAGCAGACCCCTTTGAAAATCCTTGTTGATGAAGATATTTGTCAAGACGATAGTACCATGCCCTTGTAGCTTGTTTGAGACCATATAGAGCCTTTTTAAGTCTACAAACAAGTTTTTCATCATTTCCCAAAATGAATCCTTCTGGTTGTTCTATATAAACTTCTTCTTCTAGATCACCATTGAGAAAAGAAGATTTAACATCCATTTGATAAACTTTGATTTGTTGGAAGCTTGAAAAGGCAAGAAACATTCTTATGGCTTCAAGTCTGGCTACAGGAGCAAAGGTTTCTTCAAAGTCTATACCTTCTTGTTGAGCATACCCCTTGCAAACAAGTCTAGCTTTATTTCTTATAACATCCCCATTCTCATTTAGCTTTGTTTTTGAATATCCATTTGGTTCCAATGACATTTTTGTCATGAGGTCTTGGTACTAATTCCCAAGTGTGATTCTTTTCAATTTGATCAAGCTCTTCATTCATGGCTTGAATCCAACATTCATCTTTGCTAGCTTGACTGACATTGTGAGGTTCAATAGTGGACAAAAATGCCAGATTGCTAGAAGATCCCACAAGAGTCCTTCTTGTTTGTACACCTAATCCCTTTTCTCCCAAAATTTGAGATTCTGGATGATTCTTTTGAACATATCTGGATGGAGCCTTTTCAGAAAAATCATCTTCGGGTTCTTCATTGGGTTCACTGTTTGTATCATTACTATTTGATGTAGAAGGATATATGTCATCATCATCGTCTTCATTTGTTGTTTGTTTTTCTTCTTTTGGAGCTGCTGGAGACTCATCAATAACAACATCTATACATTCAACAATCTTTCGAAGTCTTTTATTGTAACATTTATATGCCCTACTCCTAGAGGAGTAACCTAGAAATATTCCTTCATTTTCTCTGGGTTCAAACTTGCCAAGTTTTTCATCATTGTTTTTGATAAAACATTTTCTTCCAAAAATTCTAAAATTCTTTACAGTGGGAGAATTACCATACCAGAGTTCATATGGAGTTTTATCACTATTTACACGCACATGTGCCTTGTTAAGAATATTTACTGCTGTATGTGCTGCTTCTCCCCAAAATGTGTCAGGTGTTCCGGAATCATCAAGCATGGCTCTAGCCATTTGTTGAACTTTTTTGTTCATTCTCTCTGCTACGCCATTCTGTTGTGGAGTGCCAGCTATAGAAAACTATCTTTTTATGCCATGTTGTTCACAAAATTCAAGGAATTCATTAGATGTATATTCTCCTCCTCGATCAGATCTAAGACACTTGATTTTTAGATCTAATTCATTTTCAACCAGTGCTTTGAAGATCTGAAATTTCTCAAATGCTTCATCTTTGTGTTTAATCAACCCAATCCAACACATTCTAGAGAAATCATCAATACATAAGATATAGTATTGTTCACCACGTGGTGAATTTTTCCTCATAGGTCCACATATGTCAGTGTGAATGAGTTCAAGAGGCTTACTTGATGATCCTTCCTTGGCATTAAATTGCACTCTAGTTTGCTTACCGAATTGGCAAGATTTGCATATGATACTTTCAGGTAGAGTAATATTGGGAAGATCACGAACAGCTTTAAGTCTGCTTGATTTTTTGATTTGAGAGAAGCTCAGATGCCCCAACCTTCTATGCCATAGCCAATTTTCTGAAGATTTACTCAAATAACATTGTTCTTTGGGGTTCTTCAATATATACAGGTTGTTTGGAGTTCTTTTTCCTTTTATAATTTCTTTACCTATATCAAGATCATGTACCACACATTCTTTTGAACTAAAGACAACTTCAGTTCCTTGATCACACATTTGACTTACACTTAACAAGTTATGCTTTAATCCATCCACATACATAACTTCATTATCTTTCACCTTTTCTTTTAGAAAAATAGACCCTTTTCCCTTAATGACCGCAGGAGTATCATTCCCAAACGTAACATTTTTTTCTTTTTCTAGAGTACTATATGCAAGAAGTTTGTCTTTATCACCTGTCATGTGTCTTGAGCATCCACTATCAATGTACCATTGGTTTTCTTCATCTTCTGCAAATAACGCTATGCCACAATTTTCAACTTGTAATTCCTTCTTTTTCCATACTTTGGAGCTTGAAGGTACATGTTCTTTTGGCTGAACTCTGCTCCTGCATTCAGATTCTTCATGGCCAAATTTATTGCAATAAGCACATTCAACTTCATTTTGAAGAGGATAAAAGTTGTTATAAGTATTCTTCTTTGTTTCAATATCAATCCTTTTCTTTCTTGCTTCTCTTGTCATGATGCTTTTATATGCAACACATTGAACAGCTTTATGACCAAAATTGTGACATGAGAAACATTTTCCATTGAAGAAGAGATTTCTGCGATCATAAAATCTTCTACTTGAATTTACCTGTTGATTGGTGTTTCTTTGAAAGACATTCCTGTTAGTTGTCGAGGTATAAAAAGGTATCTTTTGAACACCTATTTATCTCACATTAATTATCAATCTGGGAGCGACTTTTTATTTCAAGAGTGTACTCAGTCTGAGGCAGCAATTTATCCAAGAGTAATGCCTTGCAATATGTAGTACAGTGTTCGAAATACAAGAGTAAATGGATGCTTGAAAAAGAAATTTAACTACAACAACATAAACTCAAATGCTCTGAAATCTTAATTAAACCAATCTGCAAAACATCGATCAGGGATGTAGTAACAATAACTCTTTCCCTTAGAAATCGATGCAAGATAACCAATTCTGGGGACTTGGGAGCAATAACCTCTGTCCTCTACAGTTGGTGATCTTAAAACAATAGAAATGAAAGAAAACTCAATCTTTGTGCTAATGAAAGTAACTGAAAGGAACTGTAAAGACTTAAAAATGAACAGCAACTTGTAACTCCTACGCATACACAACAACTGTAACCAAAATGCTAAAGCTATGAATCAGAAATAAGCAGTAACTAGAAATGGAACAGCAAGATGATTTGAACAAAAATTGCGAACTTCACTAATTTCAATACTTTAATCTATCGCCGGCCAATACTACAAATCAATCAATCACAAATAATAATAACTTAGATTCGAATACAGAACAACAAGGCTTTCATAATGATAGCAGAATAAATGAACAACAAAGTAGACATCAATGTAATTCGTTAATGGATCTGTATTCAAAGCAATCAATTAACTATGTAATCGAAATAAGCAGTAAACACACTTCACAAAACAAAAAATAAAGAAATAGAAATACAAACAGTGGATCGCTCCACCAGGGCCGGGCCCTCAACCGCCGATGAAAGCGCCGCTGGGCTACTGCAGAGCTTGAGAAATGGAACGAGAAAGCCTCTTTGTATTAATCAAACATGAATAGCTTTTACATCAGTCGCTCTTTGATCACAAGAATCAAGGAATTACAATGTTACAAAGGGAATTCAATAATCATCCATTGTTCTTCATCCTCTGCCAATACACAATACATGCTCTCCTTTTATAATCAGAAGGAAGAGAAATTAAATAGAAAATATGATCTCCCATAACAATATTGGATTGTTCTCAACAACTTGATCAACCAGAAAATACATTTCCAACAATCTTTCAACAAGAGCAAGGCGAATTTGGCTTTGCAGCTGAGATTTGGAGGACGGTCGCAACAACAAATATGAGAAAATCGTGCTCAAAGAACCCTGCGTATCTCTTAATACAGGCCGAATTTGGGCAAACCGTTATTTGTTAAAGTTAATTGGGCCCGTTCTGGACAAAACCCATTTCCGGATTTTCCAGATTCTTCTTCATTTGCCCAAAATCTTAACCGCAAAACTGTCACTTCTTATTCCAACGAATTTCTGAGTTGGAATATTTCATGATGATTTGGAAATCAAATCTACAATCTGGCAAATATCTTGGAGGCTAAAATGGTGAGTGATATTACAAAATATATTAATAAACCATCATTGATAAAATTATGCATAATAATCATCAATTTATTAAAAATAAAGGAGAAGAAATAGTATTCATCCATAAGAGCATAAATCATTATAAAATGGATTTATATAATAAATTATAATAAATGATATGATAAATAAGAGTAAAAATGGATGAAATAAGTGTTATAAAGTGGTCGTATTCACGACCCAGCATTAGTGTTCTTTGAATTGAGATGATCATGCTTTACCTGTAAAGATTCTTTATTCCCTTACTCAGTGGCAACACGTTGTAAACCAGCTGTAACTACTTTTAGATAATTTGGTGCTGAAGCCTGAGAAGATTCTCCGATATATCCAAGACTTGTCTTTATAATAGGATAATTTTGTACATTGATAATCTAATCTAAGGTTTCAGATCCTTTAGAAAATCTAAGATTTAGAGTCTTTACTTTCTCAAGTTCTTTTCTTAGACTTACTACTTCACACTGTAATTTCTCGTTGTGTTTCTCTTTTTCTTCAAGCTAATTTTTCAGAGTTTCTATGGTTATTTTACTCTCTTCTAAGAAAATTTTGAGTTTATTGTTTTCATCAAGAAAATCACTGTCTTCTAGAGCATCCACAAAAGTATCCTTTTCTTCTCTAGATTCATTTTCAAATGCCATGAGAAGTCTAAGATCTTGTTCACATTCTTCCTCACTATCAGATAACCCATCACTGTCTTCATGAGTATAGTAACTCTTTCTAGTGCTAAAACGATTCTTATTCCTTTTTGCTACTTCCTTCCCCTTTTTATGTGTTTATTTATAAGGACACTTAGCAGCATAATGACCAAATCTTCCACAATCAAAACATTTGAAAGGAAGCTTACCTCTGAACCGTCCTATGCCAAGTTGAAGTTTCTTTACAAATTTTATCTCATCTTCTTCTGAGATATATCCTGATCCTTCTGGTTTTTGTACTTCCTTCCCTTTTGTAGAAGTTCTAAAGACTGCTTCTTTGACTTCAGATGGTCCTCCTCTTCTCATTTCATATGCAGTTAGTATGCCATGAAGTTGCACCACAGTAAGATTTTGAAGATCCTACTTTTCTTCAAGAGCAGAAACTTTTGACTCAAATTTTGTCGTTAGTGATCTTAAGACTTTCTCAACCAAAGTAGATTCGGTTATTGTTTCTCCCAGATTTCTCATACGATTTAAAATATCATCAAGACGTAAAAAGAAATTGGCAATGCTCTCCTCATTATCCATTTTTAGATTCTCATATTGAATTCTGAGAGTTTGGAGTTTAGCACTTTTTACCTTTGCATCACCTTCATAACTTAGAATTATTTTGTCCCATATTTCCTTTGTTGTATTCAGCTGCATGACTTTGACAAATTCTGATTCAGTTAGACTTCCCAATAGAGCATTGACCGCCTTTGCATTTGTTTCATAATTCTTTCTTTCCATCGGATCTGTTGGTACTGCAGCTGGATATTGATATCCTCCTTCAACAATTTCCCATACCTCTGCTCCCAGAGACTGAAGGTAGGATCTCATCCTTGTTTTCCAGAAGATTAAATTGTTTATGTTAAAGAGCGGAGGCCTGATAGATGTTGTTCCATCTTGATTGCTCATCTTGCTTGATCTTCCTTCTAGCGGCTAAGCTTTTTTGGAAGGACCTGCTTTGATACCAATTGTTGGGAAAAATACTAAGAGGGGGGGGGTGAATCAGTATTTTTAGCTGACTGACAATTTTTACTTTTTTTTTCTTTTAAAACCATATGTTACATCACTGCATCCAACTTGTATGTCCAGAGATCTTATTATGTCTTTACTTAGATCATTGCACCATTTATTCATCAGATAAGCAGTAAGCATGAACAGAAATAATAGAACAAACCATCAAACATAAGCAACACATATGAACACCAGGATTTAAGGTGGAAACCCAATTCGAGAGAAAACCACCACTGTTGTTATCTCAGTCTTCAATATTTATTATAAAGAAAATTTCTTACAATTTTATGCTGGCGTAGACTTATACCAGCACGCAGGCACCCACCTGCAGAAGGCTGCAACCTTCTCTCGTTTACCAGCCTTTCCTGGAAGGGAGCTACCACCCCCTGTTCTCATTTACCATCTACCACTGGAAGGGAGCTACAACCCCCTCACTGAAGGCTTCGATCCTCAGCACCACTGCGGACCACGTTTCATCAATTTTCATACTGGATTCACCAGTTTCCACACGACATACCTTGCAGGCCACCAAATTTATTCATTCAATACACTCACACCTGTTCTTCATGATTTCGTCCGTCATTCAAACCAGAGATTCATCATCGTCAGATCATTATATCCATGGGTGCATCGTAGATTCAGATTTATCAGTTAAGAACAGAGTTGCCCATGCAGATATTCCTTAGAAAAATTTATTCATTCACAACCCTTACGCATGCACACTCGTACTCTATTTCTCTTCTCCTTATATAGTTTTGCCTTTTGTAAAACCATGAGTCAAAACCATCCAACTACCAATGGTATTCATATTAAAATTCGAACCAATCCAAATTGAAAATCCAATCTTCGTTATTCCATGCACGAAATGTCCCAAAGGTATTCTTTTTCTCTGCCAAATAATTCTATAGCCAAGGTTAAGTAATATTAACATGCCGCTGATTGTTTTACTTTCTTTTATTGGAGTTTTATTTATCAAATTCGTGGAACTTGATAAATAAATATTATTCCCACCCTTTGATAATTAATTATTAATAATCCACTCTTTTATCAAATGACCTTTTTTAAAATAGACCTTTGGATCCGGCCCCACATGCATAAACGACGGCTTAATCAATATTATTTAAAACTGGGGCCCATTTCCAACAATCAACCCGATTGAAGGGCTCACATTCCATCACGCCACATCATCCAATCCGACGGATATCGCTTGGGAAACTTGCACGAGAAATAACGCACGATGGCGCGCCATACTTGTGTTATTATTCACGCACCTTCAACAAATGATGACCGTCCGATGACCCCTTCCCAGATCAATGACGCTCAACAATATCGCTAGGCATCCTGGGTCAAACTATAACGCGCGATGGTGCGGAGTGGTAAGCAGTTTTGTGAAGTCATACAGGGACGCATGCCGAGCACTCTATGGAATCGCTCCTCAACCAAGAAATACCACTTGCTTCGCATAGGCGGTGCGGTGAAAACCATAAACTGCCTTCACTGTTCACTCAGTCATGGTTGCGCTCTTCCACGCAAGGTTCCGTCACCTTTTCAATGTATTATTATAATTAAGTTGCGCTTTAATGTTTTTCCTTTTATTACAGTTCCATTGCTAAGTTTAGAGTTCTATCCTGTTGCAGTTCCGCTTCTAACTGCACATTGAAGTTCTTGATTCCACAAGCTTATTACTGTACTATGGTCCATCACAATTATAATCTTTTCTATATTCATCATATCTCTGCAACCATTAATTCCTTCAATTTATACACTAAATCTTTAATTTCGAATCCTTGCCACAAGGTTTATGATGTTTACGGAAAATGATTCATAGTTGTCCACAGGGACTCAACTATCCTTCCTTCTGAATTCTACCAAGAATATACATATAATTCACAGAAAATGAAGAACCTTTTTCTGTTTGATGGCCTTTTTCTCCTACTCTGTCTCTGGACAATTCTGCTTCAATTATGCATTCTACTTCTATTCACTGTCTCTGCGTTGTCTACTGCCTCAATTCCTTATCTGCCTTGCTTCCTCTCTACTGCTTCTGCTATCTCTCTGTTACTATCTCTGCTTCTTGTCTAATGCTGCTCCTTGCTTCTCTCTTTTCCTTGTTGTTGTTCAGATGCTCCTTTGTGCCACTTCCTTTGCCATCAATGACAACATTTTCAACAGGGTACAACAATAACATTAAGGGGGTTACACTAAAAAAAATAATGGAATACACTAGTACTATAGGGACCTAACATGGTGCATCCAGGGGACACCAGGTGCCCCCTTTGGTGGACCCTATCCATAGTCTGAAATTTGAATTCCATTTTAGCATGGTGGTCAAAATGTTTTATATATTTCCAAAGTCCAAAAGTATTAAACTCCAAAGTCGAAAGTTATATATATTCCAAAGGTTCGACATACATATATTTATGAGCATTTTTTTATATCCAAGGCCCGATTTATTAATATTAAAAAGGTTGGGTTTAATTTTTTGTGGAGCAAAATTATCCGGCAGAAGGGTGGACGTCATGGCTCGACCCCACACCACTCTCAACTCTTACCAATACACCATGACGATGGTTCTTCAAAACATATAACACAGGTTTATATTTCAACTTATATGGTTGCAAAGTCGGGGATTTGGAGGGGGCCATCCCCTTCCCCATCAGACCAAGTCACTAGACTACCGGCAAGAGGAGTTTTGATTATCTTTAGAGTTAAGTTTAATATGGGGTTAATTACCCTAAATTTTTTTTTAATGCTAATCATATTTGCTAATGCGGATTGCATTAAAACGCGCTTAGTGCTCCATTAGCCACATAATCCACGATTAGTATAATTAAAATCATAGTTTAATGTGGCGGGATTTTCGGCAGAACCACTAAATTCAGAGCTACCACCAACTTTGGCGGCTTTAACTAGAGTCTTCTCTAGTTTTGGAGGCAGTTTACTAGGAAAATTTGTTTTGGCCATATCTTTGGAAAAAATCGACCAAATTAAGAGCAAGAAGAGTCATTTATGAATTATTTGGTAATTCTGGACAAATTGAAGTAGGTTTCAGGAGCAGTAGGTAAATGTAAACAAAATTTTTTTCACTTTACATCTAATACAGAGGCCCAAGCCATGGAATTTGGACCAAGGACATGTAGCCCAGGAGGGGTGAACTCCTTCATCAAAACAATGTGTTGATGGATCAATTGTGATGGTTTGCTGGAATTGTTATTGTTGGTGTTCAACATTTGTTTTTCATTCTTGATGCTCTTGAATTTAACTTAAAACTCAACTCATTTATATGTTTGACACACACAAAAACGATCAGTGTCCACACCTCTTCATCATTCTTCTAGTCTTCCAGTCATCCCTTGCTTCGATTATCCACTTAGGTTGGATAATATAAATGACACAAAGAAATGATTCCACATCCTCATCCTTTCTTGAGAGTGCATCTACAACAACATTTTTCTTCCCTTTTTTGTAGAAGATTTCAAAGTCATAACCCAACATCTTTGTGACTAATTTTTACTGCTCTTCTGAAGATAATATTGGTTCCAAAAAATATTTAATATTATCATGACATGTTTTTACCTTGAAATGTATTTTCATTAGGTAAGGTCACCATTGCTTTAGTGCATGTAGTATTGCCAACATTTCCTTCTCATAAATAGGTTTAAGTAAATACTTTCCTTTGATTGGACGACTTTCAAAATAAATGGGCCTTCCTTCTTGCATTAAAATCGAACCAATTCCATTTCCTTAGGCATCACATTCCATAATAAAGGTTTTTTTGAAGTCTGGCATAGCTAAGACTGGTGCTTGGCACATTGTCTCTTTAAGATCTTCAAAGGCCTTAGTTGCTTCTGGAGTCCAAGAAAATGCATCTTTCTTCAGTAATGATGTTAAAGGTGTCAATATTCTCCCATAATTATTAACAAACTTGTGATAATACCCTGTTAAACCTAGAAATCCTCGAAGATGCTTTATGGTTATAGGGATTTTTCATTCCTTAATGTATTTAAATTTTTTAGGTTCTACCTTAACACCCTCATGAGATACAATATGACCCAAATATTACACCTCCTGTACTCCAAATAAACCTTTGGATGTTTTTGCATATAATTGTTTCTCCTCCAATAGTTCTAGCACCATGTCAACATGTTGAAGATGATCCTTCCAAGACTTTTTGTGGATTAGTATATCATCAAAAAATACTAAGATAAATTTTCTAAGGAAGGGTTTAAAAATGGAATTCATCAAACCTTGATTAGAAGGTGCATTAGTAAGGCCAAAAGGAATCACCAAAAATTGATAATGACCATCATGATTTTTGAATGCTTTTTTCGGAATGTATTCAGTCTTAATTCTAATTTGATGATATCCAGAATGGAGATCTAGCTTAGTGAAGTAAATTTATCCATGTAATTCATCCAATAATTCATCAATAACATGGATGGGATATTTATCTTTAATGGTAAGCTTTTTGAGCTCCCTATAATTCGGATACATATTCCATGAGCCATCCTTATTATGCACCAATACTACTGGAGAAGAGAGAGACCTTTGACTAGGTTGAATTATACTAACCTCTAGAATTTCTGCAACCATACATTCAATCTGACTCTTTTGAGCAAAAGGATATCAATAAGGCCTGATGTTTGGAGGAACACTTCCTGTAATCGAATGAATAGCATGATCATGACCACGACTAGATGGGAGTCCTTTGGGAGTCTCAAATACCTTGGAATCATTGTCCAAGACTTTTTGGGGGCTGGAGAAATAGATGATTTTGATGTTTGAACCTGTAGTGAGGATAATTGTGCAATTACACCTCGTTGTTATTTCTTCAAAAGCTTTTTCATGACATTAGAGCTAATTAACTCTCCCGGCTTCCTTGCAATACCTCGTAATTTAACTTCCTTTCCTTGAGAAAAAAATTTCAAGAAATGTTCTTGAAAAATAAAAGCTATCATCCCCAAATATTGTAACCATTGTACTCCTAGTACAACATCAACACCACCCATTGGGGCAGAGAGAATTAGACTATTCAATACATATTGCCCCATGGTTAGTTTAATATTATGGCACTTTCGAGAGAAATTTATATTTCCTCCATTTGCAACCATCACTTGACACTCTGGTGCTACGTATAGGAAGCATGTAAATTCCTTTGCTACCTTACAATGGATAAAATTATGGGTACTGCCCAAATCAATCAACACTATTACATTTTTCTCCTTGATATGTCCTTCTATCTTGAGAGTTTGACAAGTGGAAATTCTTGCCAATGCATTACAGGATATGGTCGGATTTATTTCTTCTTCCTCTAGGGATGGTTCCTAGTGTATATCCTCTTCGTTTGAAGTTTATTGTTCCTTCTCTTCCTCCTCTTCACAATCTATGTAAAATCATTTCTTTTCGGCACACTTATGACCTTTAGTGTATTTTCTATCACAATTATAGAAAATCCCCTTTGATATTTTTTCTTCCAATTGTTGTGGTGTCAACCTTGTAGGTTGTGAAAGTCTATGAGTAGCAAAAATTCCATATTTATAGTTGTGAGTAGTAGGTTTCCTTGTCGCCAAAATTTTTCTTTCAATTTTTCTTGCTAACCTGAATGCCTTCTCCAATGAATCATATTCTCAAAGGTGAACCTCATTTTGGATGCTATTCGTTAAAGTCCCTATGAAGACATCAATCTTGTGTTCCTCTGGAATATCAGTTACCCTTATATTCAATTTTTGGATGTCCTAAATGTGCTCCACCATCAAACCCTTTTGTTTTTTATTTATCAATTGGCTAAAGAAGGTGTTGCTCTTTGTATCCTCATAATGTGCTATCATTTTCTCTATAAAAACTGACCAAGTGACAATTTTTTTTACGAGAGAAAAGCGATCGATACCATACAAATTTATTTTGTTCTAAATATAAAGTTTCAATGTGTACCTTTTGTGTGTTTTTCACATTATGGAGATCAAAATATTGCTCCATCTACAATATCCATGTTACCAGATCCTTGCCATAAAAATTCCTCATATCGATATTTGGAATATAGTGGGTCTTAAATCCAATATTAGAGTCTATAGAATCATGATTAACATTTTTTTTTCTCGTCGTGGGTTTCATCTACTACTGTTTCACCATTAGGAGTCATTTATTGTAGCAACTTTGTCAAACCTTCCTTCAAACTTTCCATGTCATTCTTCATGTCTTCCATGTTGCCTTTCAGTTTTTCTTCTATACTGCCAATCTTAGCTTCCACGTCATTCTTCAAACCAGCCATCTTAGCTTCCATGCCTTTCTTCAATCCATCCATGTCTTTCTTCAAACCATCCATCTTAGCTTCCATTTCATTTTTTGTTACTCTTTGCGAGAGCGGAATTTGTTCCACTTGGTCTCGTAATTTTTATATATCATGTTGCACTTCTTCCTCTTCATGAGTCAAAATAGAGCCTTCTAGTGGCTTAATGGGTGTGGAATTAGTTTTGAGGGTATTTTATAACCCAATACTAATATTTATGCTTGAATATTCCCTTGGAATCACTTCAAACTAATGTTTCAAACAATACTTATGCAATTGAAAAATAAATACATACCTTTTTCTTGCTTTTGAGGAGCTAGATATTGAAACGAATGTATCTCTGTAAATTTGGATCCCTAAGATTTAATATTTGGTCCTGTAGTAGCCCTCTATGTCTTCTTTCCAATTCCACAGGTCATACCTAATTTGGATTTTTCAAGATAAGTTATGCCTGATGTTCTACAATGACCTAATTATGGACTAGTTCAGTAGAGAAAACTTGTATGACATGCCACAAGTCACTGTTTTGACCTTCGGCTCTGAAATTGATACACAAAAAAAATGCAGTTTGTGCACTTTTGGACACATCTTATAGAATTCCAATCTGATGTATGAAATGAAAGTTATGAAAATTTTAACTCGACCACCTATTTGAGATGAAATTATGGAGCCCGTAAAAACCCTAAATTCATCAGATCATATCTCCAAAAATATAATGACATAAGATCTAAAATTTGTACACGAAGTTTCACCGGATTTCGACTCAAATGGTTTTTATTTTCAACTTTTGAACATTCATAGAAAAAACGTTATAGTGAAACTTCCAAGATGTCATATTTGCAGTAGCGAAACTGTATAATCCAAAGCTTTGATACCAAATGTTATGAAACTAGCTCACAAAATAGAAGAAAATATAGATTGATGACTTAGAATTCAACCTCTTCGAGGGGGAAACCTACTTTAAATTATATAAATTAACAACTCTTGGATGATATGAATGACAAAACCTCCTTTCTATATATAGGAGTCCAAGGGGTCACAATATAATCATAGTTGACATAACAATAACAATGTAAGGGCACAAAAATAACAATAGTGGGCTTTTATGGGGTATAATAATAAAAATACGGGGACTACATGGGCACAACAATTAAAAAAAATGGGGCTACAATAATAAAAAAAAATGAGGGGATACACTAGTACTATATTGGCTTCAGTTTTCTCCCTGTCCTCCACTAGTTTCAACAAAGTATTTATTTTGATATCCAGGTCTTTGGTTGAACCTATATTAATATGCTCAACCAGTTGCATGGATGGTAAAAATATGTTTGGTAGAAGGATAACTTTCTGTCCATATACAAGGAAGTATGGGGAACTCCCTAAGGCTTTTTTAGGAGTTACTCTATCCACCCATAAAGCATTGGAGAGTTTTTTATGCCAATTCCTCTTATGATATTGGACAATTCTCTTAAGTATTTGTATTAGGTTTTTATTAGTAGAATATGCTAATACAGTATGCTAGGATAATAGTTATAAAAAACTTAATTCTGATACCTTTATCCAAACAAAACCAAATCATTTTGAGGGATGAAAAATATGAAGCGTTATCGAATAAAAATGATGAAGTCACACCAAACCTAGGTATAAATTAATAATATGGATTTCAAGGAAAGATATTACCATATCTTCATTAGAACATTTTAGTGTGATTTCCTCAGTCCTTAGTAAAGTAATATGTAGTAATGAGAATGTATTTATGCATTTTGGAAACATTAGGATTGCTCACACAAATAATATCCAAACCCCATTGTTAAAACAATCCTTCCACTTCAATAGGTTGTAAAGGTAATGTTGGTATTTTTTGTCTTTGAAGTTTTCTAACATGTTTTACATTTTTCAAAATAATAACGGGAGTATTTTAACAGAGTCACCCAATAGTAACCAACCAAAAGGATTTTGTGTGCGGTAGTCTCCCAAAAAAAATAACCTTTTGCTGGTCCATCATGTAATTGAACCAAAACTTTGTATACGTCAAGTTTCTCCAAACATCTAAGTAAACAATTACCATAGTTTTTACGAAAAATCACTCAATCAACTAAATGATATCTAACACATTTTAATCTCAATGCTAGTTTATGTTTTGGCGCTAGATCATTAGGTTTAGTTTCATTTACAAAAACATAGCTAATTTATAATACCATGTATCAATTGGTACAAGAATATAGAGAATTTGTTCTTGGCTTACCTCAAATTTGTTATACCAACCTTATTTTGGATAAATTTGAGAGCCCTTTTATTCTATTGATAGCTTGTATATATTTTTTCCATTAATAATTTTGTATGGCTTTATCTTAAGGTAAAATTCTTCAATTTTTGCCTCTAATAATTTATCTCTCTTCTCTCCTAGGTCCTTCTGCACAAGAAAATTTTGCACAGTCGGATGAGGAAGAATAATATTATTGTGAGACTTTAGTTGAAATGGTTGAAAATGCTTAAAAACCTTAAACACAACATAAGCCTATTTATCAATGTCATGATAATTTTAATTTATCTTCATGAAACCTGTAACTCATGAAAGAAATTGGTATTCCAATTCCTTAGTAATTCTTTTGAGTTAATACAACAACATAGGATAAATCCGAAGAAAAATGATATATAATGAACTCCCTTGAAAATTTTGGGATAATGAGAGCAAGTGAAACAAAAATCTATTCTTTAATGGTTTTAAAAATGTCCTTCTCTGTAGTGTCCTATTTAAGTATGTGATACTTTTTATCATATCTTGCATTGGTCTCACGATATCTATAAAACTAAAAAAAATCTTCTAGAAAAAAATATCTTTCTAATAAAAGATTGAATAAACTTATTAATTTTTATAATATAAACTTGTAAGATATATTTTGTCCTATGAGGATCAATAATAATCCCAGTTTCAGATACCACAAATCTAAAAAAATTTCCTTATGTAACAACAAATATAGTCTTCTTTAGATTTAATGATATGCCATATCTATGACACCTGTAAAAAAAAATTCATAGGTTTTCAACACAATCTTCACGATTTTTATAATAAATTATAATGTTGTCTATATAAAAAACCATAAAATTATTAATCATACCCTTGAATGCAATGTCTACTCCCCATTGGAAAGTTTCTTCTGAGTTTCCTAAACCAAATGGCATCCTTTTATATGGATAAGTTCCCCATTTATTCTAAAATATTTTCTTTATTTGATTTATTGGTGAAATTTTTTTTGGTTTAACCAAAAAATCCATGAAGCAATGAAAACATTTATGAGCCCACAATAGTTGGTAGGATTTGATCATAGGATGAATTTGATGATTTTCCTTTTCTGAAGACCAATTAAGGTTCCCAAAATTAATGCAAATTCAAATGTCCCCATATTTATTCCTGAATGGAACTAAATTAGATACCCATTGTGACTACTCGACAAGAAAATTGATTCTAGCTTTTAAATTTTTATTTAACTCCTTTTTAATCTAGTTTTCTAACTTAGGATGAATTTTTATTAAGTTTTGTTTGACTAGTTTAGTATTGGTTTTGATTGGAATTACTTGCTAAATTATTTTATTATCATAAACTTTTAAGTCATCATATTTCCCTGTGAAAGTATCCTTGTATTCTTTAAACAACATAATAAATCTTGATCATTCAACATGAGTACAATTAATTCCAAAATTAACATTTTTAGGATTATTTTCAGTTCCTATATTTATGAATTCATACTGCATTAAGGAAAAAAATGTTTTATAGTTTGTGCTCCCTTTTAATTTGTTCTAGAAATCATCTAGATTCCCCAAATAAACTATTGATTTTGGGATTGCTTTTTGCGGTATAGTTCCATCTGGAGAGTTAGACATCAATTGAAAATTATGTTGATCCTCGTATATTATATACCCTTTAAAGGTATCTTCAATAGTGAGAAAATCCTTTATTTCATCATCATAATCAAAAACTCTTTGTCTGGATATGTTACCAAGAATATATAGCCTAAAAATGATTTCCCAAAAAAAAAATATCGTGAGAAACAAATTCCACTAGAAGAGGCCTAGAAAGCTACATTATATAAAATACAAGTATCAAGATTTTGGGAAGGTACAAAATATAACTCAAAATTCTCAAATTTCTGATGTAAGTTCCATACCTCCTGTCTGTAATTTTTGAGGTGAATATATATAAAATGAATGGCTTTATTTACTTGTCTAAATATGAATTTTGAATCACCTATAGCTTTAAGTTTCTTGAATTTCATATCAATAGCCTTTCTTAAACCTTACAACAAGGCCTCATATTCAACAATGTTATTGGTACACTGAAAATAAAGTTTGTAATATAGAATACATTTTCTACCTTGAGGGTTTATTAGTACATAATCGATACTAGGGCCTTGTGCTAATTTTGAACCATCAAAGTACAACATCCAAAAATCATTATTTACATCATCAACTGAAAAAGAAGAAGAAGACAAAGTTGAATCGAAAGCTACTACTGTAAACAAAATTAAGCCTTCAAACTTTGATCCTTCTAAGGAAGATTATTCATATGCAAATATTCCAAGATATGAATTAGAATAATAATAACGAGTGAATTTTGGGTGAACATAACAACTTCGTTTTGATTTTCCAAATCAATAAACATATAATTCATGTGTTTTTCTCTCTAAACTTTAATTCTATTAGGTTTACGTTTTAGAGGTAACCATAAGTGTGACCAATCTATTGGAAATTACTCATTAAAATTCTTGAACCAATCTCTACTAAATAAATGTTCATATGGTTCAGGAATATCTACAACAATGACATCAATAATCTGATAAATTTTAGGACTAGATGCAAGCAGTGTTAAAACATATTTGAATTCTCTTAATACATTGACACTAGAGCTGTCTATATCTACAGTTTAAGTGGTATATTTTATAGGAACTATATTTAATTTCTTAGCCACAGAATATGGCATAACATTAGAATAAGATCTTATGTATATTATACAATTATGTACATTTTTATTGCAAATTTCAAAAATAAAAAGAAAAGGTGGGGTCTGAGAAATTGACCTATCTCCAATCAATGTTGCATTTATATTTGAATATTTCTTTGATTAACTATTATGAATATTACATGTGGGGGTTACTTGGTTATTAGGGATATTTACTTCTAAGGTCCTCAGTAACTTATCATTTAGTTGGGTTGATTTGGATAACTAAAACAAATAAATGTTAGCTTTGGTATTTTTCCTGTCCTCCACCAAGTAATATTCAATATTTTCCATTTATAAATCTTTACTTGATGAAGAAGAAGCTTATATGTGGTTTGTATCTTATTTGAATGATTTGGTGGATTCATAGTTAAAGGGGTTGTAAAAGTACAAGTTTGCACTTTAATTCTAGTTTTTCCAATATCTACTTCATTTTCCTCCTCATCCTTTGTATCATTGATAAGTCCTTGAGATGCATCCCACAATACATTAAAAAATTTACTAATATTTTCGTCACCTTTTTCTTCTTCGGCTACTACTCCTTATTTCTCATTACTTACAAAATATTTAAACATATTCACAGAGGAAAAACATGTATTTTCTTAATGTTGAGTGTTGTGTGCCTAACATAAGTCATCTTCTGCTTCAATGTTAATCACTACTCCTTATTCCTAATTACTTGAAAAATATTTAAAAATATTTACAAAGTAAAAACATGTATTTTCTTAATGTTGAGTGTTGTGTTCTTGACATAAGTCATCTTTTGCTTCAATGTTAATCTCTTCAAATATACAGGGTTGATTTTAAGTAAGAGAAGAATTTCTCATGAAAGGTCTCCATGGATTTTTAGTTGATGGACCCTATAAAGAAATAATATTTAAGTATATGTTTCATTAGACAATTTCCTTATGATATTTTGAACGCTTTCTAAATCTACATTCTCTTTTTCTTTCTTCTCATCAACAACCTTACTACTTGTAGTTTTTTTTGTTAATCGATATTGTCTTTTTCTCTTGAACTACTACTTCTTTACATGATATACTTAGAAGTTGTTTTTCAACATTTAAAGATTCATCAAATTTTTCCAATAAGGTTATTTTATTTTCTCTCACAACAATTATAGAAATTGATGGGGGAAGAGTAGTAGTATAAATTTCATTCAACACATCATCATCAGGCCTATAACCAACAAAATTTTTATTTAAAAGAAACATAAATCTTATTGAAATATTTAAAAAATTCATTTGGATTCATATTGATATGTGAAAGCTCTATCATTAAGGATGTTGGGGATTTGTCTTCACCAGTTTTGTTAATAAATTTTGTTTAAAAAGAATCCAAAGCAATAATAAAAATATTTTGTAAATAAAATTACCGGGAAGTTTCTTTTCCAGCAAAATTATAAGGGTAAAGTTTACAAAAAAACATATTCATGCTGAACTCCCCATAGTTTTAAAGAAATCATAAAAAAATTTGTGTTCTCTTCAGAGGATATAGGTCTCTCAGGATGCTTCGTAGATCATTATGTCGTCCTGAAACATTGAATGAACCCGTTGATAGCCAAGGTTGTCCTGCCATAGTGATTACATGAGGTGTAGGAGGCGGTAATGTTAAGACTAGTGGCAAGGTGACTTCTGTTGGAGAATTTTGAATTAAGGTAGTGTGAAGAGAAGAATATGAAGGTGAATCAATAGAAGAAGTATCAATATAAGTTTGGATCGGTTGCACTAGTTGTGTAGAAACTATTTTAGTTACCTGAACAACTTCCTCAAATGGAAACAAAATTTTTGTAACGGTTGAGAATTGTGATTCTAGTTTAGGATCTACTTGTGATGAAGAAAAAAATTCAGGATATCTTTCACTTTTAGGCCTTTGATTTTTACATAGAGTAAAAAAAATGGGGATAAGCCCAAATTTTTACTGAGAGAACAAATGAATTCCATGGAAAGTTGTAATTGAAGATGAATGGGTGCAAAAGCAAACTTTGAAGTGGAAGACTCAGATGAAGTTGGATGATTTATAGTCGAAGAAGATTAAGAGATAATGGTGATTGTAGAAAAAGTAATTTGAGGTTCACCTATGAGAAATGATATAGGAGGGGTATTGGAAATAGCTAATATGGGAGGAATATTTGAGTATGAAGATTTATAAATCATGCATATCCAACCATCCTTCTAGCGCAAATTGTTGACATATGGAAAAAATCCACCTACAATGAGTGAGTATTGGCTTGATCAGGGTCCCAATTATACCCTTATTCATTTGGGATGGTTGTAATCTACTTCACAATGGCCCAAGTTCCTATCTTATACCAACTTAAACAAATGATATAAATTAAACCAAATTAGGGAAAATATGACATAATCTAATATTTACAAATATACTATAAAAAATTGTACAAATTGTTGAGTATGTGTGTGTGAATGAAGCATCAGTAAGATTAAAAAGAAGAGGGAGATATTATCACCCAATTATAGTAGTTAGAATGTACTACAAATGTTTGGAATAATGTTATCTTGACTGGTATGAGGGACTAGTTAACCAAGAGATTCATTCTTGATTTATATATATATATATATATATATATATATATATATATATATATATATATATATATATATATATATATATATATATCATGAATGAGAATAAAAAACTTAAACTATATTTTTGAATATGAAAATAGAAATGCCAATTCACTTAAAAATATAAGAATAAATATGAGTTTATTTAAATCATTTGAAAAAACATTATACTTAATTGTTTTAGAAGGAAACACAAAAGTATATTCAAATATTAAATAGGTGTTGATATAAATGAAAGTGTGAGGGGTTTCTGCAGTGCATTATATTAGATATCATTTTTGGGATTCAACTGCGTTAAGTAATTCCTTCATCTATGACCATTTCCATGAGAGGGAGCTCTACTTGAATGGTTCATGAGGCACAATACTTGTTAAGGTTTTGCAAATGGGGTAGCAAGCTAAGTGGGCTTGATTGTGGGGAAAAATCCACAGTTAAGCGCACTTGAGCCAGAGGAGTTCTGGGATGGTTGACCTCCTGGGAAGTCCTAGTTACTGGGTGCAAGCCCCGGAAATGATGATTGACGCTATGTGATTCATTTCACTAGTTTCAATCCCATTTCTTCGCCCCTGGGAGCATCACCCGATGCAATGAGTGCAAAGTGGACTATTCAAAAATCATGAGAAATTAATCAGTTATGACTACCTCTCATGGAAATGGTCATACATGAATGACTTACTAATAAATGATATCTAATAAATGAAAGTGACTCATAAAAATACCAATGATTCCTTTAAATGAATTAAAAAGGACATACAATATCCGAACTATGACATTCAAAGATACTTTGACACCTAAGTCATGGTCTTCAAAAATTTACTGCAAATTTCTATTATAATGATAGTGTCATTGAGACAACAATTTCTAACCCTTACTCCAAGGTGAAGGGTTCTATAAATACCGAGATTACAAAAAGTAGGATAACTTTTTCTTTTCTAAAAATAGAAAATCCCAATTTTTTTTACATGAAATAAGAAACAAATAAAAATCTGTTGAGCTATCTCCCTGATTAGGAATTTTATTTTCGACTTGATAAAACATTTAATTCTCCTATTGAATTTCATTTACTAGCCTTGATTCATTAACTATTTTAGTGCAAGCAATTTCCTTGATGTATTGGGTCCATCACAAGAACCTGTTAGATATTAGTGGAAGATGGACCAGTATGAAACTTTTTATGTTGACCTGAAATTGAGAAGAAATATGTATCTCAATATACCTTTTCTTTCAGTTTTATTTAGACAAGAAATTAATTATGGATCAGTATGAAACTTTTTATGTTGACCTAACATTGAGAAATATGTATCTCAATATATCGTTTCTTTCAGTTTTATTTAGAAAATAAATTAGAAATTAATTTGATCTGCGCAAACAGAAACTCACAAAATATTTGAATATTTTGTGTGTCCCAAGTGTTCATTTCTCTAATATTTTCATAATCAAATGACATTGTATATTTAATTGTTCGTTGACGGATAATTGGTGGTAAGGCTTCCCAAAGTCCTTAAGGATATGGCATACCAAATCCTTCAGCAATTTCTAAATCATTATCCCATACAACAGCGCACCACTTAACGACTTCCTTAATCCATCCCTCAATGATTTTGGAATTTGAGTCTCTTTCATCTAATGATACCTGCATCAATTTTGTATTTCTTTTAGACAATTTTTATATTGTTTCAAGATCAAATTTCTTTTCCCAATCTGTAATTTTATCAAACTAGTCTCTTATTACTTGATGTTACTTAGTCATTGACTCAATTTGATCAATATAAGAGGTTAATTCTTGAAAGATATTTTAAATATTTTCTAATTGTTTGAAAAAATTTAGGCGTTGTACTTTCTTTACCTATTCAATTACAATTAGAGCTTGTTCTTTGGGAATATATATGTTCACAGATGCCTTTTGAATATGTGTCATAATTTCTTTACCTATTCAGTTACAATTAAAGCTTGTTCTTTGGGAATATAAATGTTCACAGATGACTTTTGAATATGTGTCATTTGTTTTTCAAGATATTTTATCGGTTCTTCTAATGTTGTAGTGATTGTTTGCACATTAGTATCTGATTCTAAGTTTCATAATTTTGATTTTTGTATCTTGAGCTTGATTCATAGCTTCAACTTGCTAGTGATGTTGATCATTTAATTTTGATAATTTTCTTGTAATTGTTTCTCCAATTATGCCTTTTCCAGATTATGCCTTGCCTTGTTTAAAATTTTGGTATGCTCCGATGACATGTTGGAACATACACGAAACAGATAAGATCAAAATAAAACAAGGAAATGTTATTCCCACAATAACTAGTTTACAGAGAGATGTGAAAATTAAATTAAAATCAATGAAAACATAGTTTTTGCCACAAAAATTACAAAGACATGCACAGAGAGACAAAACCAGAGAGAATTTTTCTATTTCTTTCGTCTGCTTCAGCAGGCTTCAACTCTGTTACATAACATATGAATAATATTCTGCTTAATACAAAAATGACGGAGCTAACAATTTAGTGCTAATTGATGCTGGATCAGACATGTAACAACAAAATTGTCCTTCCGCTTTGTTCTACTGTTTTTTCACGAAATAACGTACAAAACACATAATGCCAGAATTAAAATTCTATGGGTTTCAGCTACAAAACCACATCGCGTCCGCGCCCTCATCGCATTTCACATGGCACAAAACTTAACTTGTCACAATAACGGAAAACTTAAATTCCTGCGATTGCGATGTGCGATGACACTATCGCATCACAACTTAAAACATATATCTTGCGGGCTCTATCCACTTGAGCTTTACGATGTGTGGTATGTGATTACATCGCATCAAAACTTAAAAATTTAAATTTTTGGGCGTTGTCCTCCTAAGATTTGCAATGTGCGATATGCGATCACATCACAACTTAAAACAAATAACTTGCGGGTGCTTAAAAGTTAAATCTTAAATTGTGCGAAGTGTGAAATGCGACGCGCAAAACGCTGGGAAGTGCAAAAAAGTGAAAGGTAAGGGAAAAGCGAAATACAAAGGTTTACATGGGGATTTGATAATGTATTAAGGTTGGATGGGTCCCACCAAATCCCATCGGTGCAGTTTTATGTTTCGACGAAGTCTTAAGAAGAAAAGGTAAAAACTTGCGGGGTGCGAAGTGTGGGCAAAAGGTAGGTAAATATGGCGAAAGGAAATAACGCAGAGTAAATGGCTCGGGTACTCTGTTTTCTGATATTTTATGGAAATTGCGTGAAGTAGAATAAACACCTGAAGATTTGAATCATGTGCTTTATCCTTCCCTGCAACAAACATTCAATTTAAGTGTGGGATGCTGCCAACTTATTCATGGTGGTGGTTGGGAGTATTTCCAACACTCTCCCTTAATCACAAGTGCTGCCATTAACTATTCCCAAACATTTTTTGAGATAAACAAAAATTTTCTATCCCAATGGCTTTGTGTGGATATCTGCAAATTGTTCCTCTGACCTGTAATGCTGCAACACAATTTCACCATTGTTAACTAATTCCCTTATGAAATGGTATTTGACATCAATATTATTTTTCTCTTATGGAAAACAGAATTACTTGACAATGAAATTGCTGAACTGTTATCATAGAAAATTGTCATTCCTTTGTCTTTTTCATGACATAAATCCCTCAGCATCCTTCTCATAAAACTGCTTGACATGTTGTTACTTTTGCTGCTACATATTCAACTTTTGTTGTTGATAATGAAACTATTGGCTACTTCTTGGAAGCCCATGAAATGGCTCTCGATCCCAAATGAAAAACATACCTTGATGTGATCTTTTTGTCATCAACACTTCTATCCCAATCAATGTCAATGTAACCAATCAACTTAAAATCATCAATTGTGGAGTATAGAACATCATACTCCTTCATTCCATTTACATATCTCAATATTCTCTTGGTTTCTTGCCAATGTGTATCCTTGGGTGTCTCCATGAATCTGGATATCAAACTTACCGCATACATTATATCAGGCCTAGTTGTAGTCAAATACATTAGACTACCAACCATGCTTTTGTAAAATGTCGGATTGAAATTCTTGCTGCAATCTTCATTGGTCAACTTCAACCCCATGATAGTTGGAGTTGATGATGGCTTGATGTTCTGTATATTGAACCTTTTTAAAAACTCTGCAACATACTTTGCTTGGGAGATAAAAATTCCCTTTTTTCTTTGATGTAGAGTGTGGGTTCACCATCACACTTGTCGAACCCATTTTCCATCAGGTAAGCATCAATCCTACTATACCATGCATGTGGTGCTTTCTTCAACCCATAAAGAGCTTTCCGCAACTTACACACCTTGTTTTCTTAGCCTTCTATTTCATAGGCAGGAGGTTGTTCAACATACACCTCCTCTTTCAACACTCCATTCAAGAATGTTGACTTCACATCCATTTGATAAACTTTCCATTTTTTTTGCTGCTATAGATAACACTGTCCACACTGTCTCCATCCTTGGAACTAGTGAAAAGGTTTCCTAATAGTCTCTTCCTTCCTATTGCTTGTAGCCTTTAAAAACTAGCCTTGCTTTGTGCCTTTCTATCTTGCCTTCAATGTTGCTCTTGGTCTTATAGACCCATTTCACTCCAATAACTTCTTTTCCTTGTGGGAGGTCCACTAACTCCCAATTTGCATTTCTTTCTATTGCTCCGACTTCTTCATTCATTGCTTCAATCCACTTCTCTTCTTTGACTTCATCTTCAAAATGGATTGGGTCATCAACATGACAAAATAATGCAAATGAAGAATTTATACCATCACTACTATCAAATTCTTCTTGCTCATAAATTTCACTTAAATTTATAAATCTTGGTCCTCTTATATTTTCTGAATATATGCTTGGAGTTGCACTTGAACTCGAGGGAGTTGTTGATCCCTATGGTGTGCTTGGAGAAGCACTTCCTTGGTTTCTCAATGTTGTTATATTGCATGCTTGTGGTGTGCTCTTTTGAGATTTTGCAGGTGGAGGAGGAGTCATCGTTGAGGAGTTACTTGTTGCAGCCCATTCCTCTTTCTCTTCATGAGACATACATGTCTTCACATTTAGTGTCTTCTCTAAAATTCCATCCCAAGCTTCTTCTTTTCTGAATTGAACATCTCTGCTTATTATTAATTTCTTGGTTGATGGATTATAGAGATTGTAAGGCTTGGATTCATCACTGTACCCAAGAAATATACATTTCTCCCCCTTGCTGTCCAACTTCTTCCTTAACTGATCCGAGACATGTGCATATGCCACACATCAAAACACTCTCATGTGAGTGACAAATTTCTTTGTTCCACTCCATGCTTCTTCTAGAAATCTATTTATAACACTTTTTTTTTAACATATATTTATGATATATGCTGCACAAGAGACAGCTTCTGCCCAATAATCATTTTGAAAATTCTTTTCCTTCAACATGCTCCTTGCCATTTCCATGATGGTCCTATTCTTTCTTTCCGCAACACCGTTTTTTTGAGGTGTATATCTTGAAGTAAAATGCTTGTGAATTTCATGCCCCCTACAGAAACGTACGAAGTCTTTTGAAATATATTCTCCACCTCTATCAGTTCTCAACACTTTTATGTAGTGTCCACTTCTCTTCTCAACAAGAGCTTTGTAGTGGTGGAAGCGGTCATACACTTCACTTTTATGTTTTAGAAAATAGACCCATGTCTTCCCTGTGTAATAATCTATGAATGTCAAAATATAGTGGCTGCCACCAAATGATGGTGTTTGCATTGGTCCACATAAATCATAGTGGACAATATTCAAAGGTGCCTTTGCCCTTATTGAATTTCCTGCAGGAAATGATTCTCTGTGTTGTTTTCCCAAGATCCAACCTTCACATAGGCTGTCTGGTTTCTCTATGAGTGGTAATCCCTTTACCATGCCTTTTCTATGCAACAAATTCAAACCTCCGAAATTGAGATGACCAAATCTCAAATGCCATAACCAGTTCTCATATTTCACTTCTTCTTGAAAGATTTCTTGTATGATAGCTACTACAACAACCTCCTTCCTTCAAATCTCATCTCATCTTGAGAGGAAACATTCTATTTCTTTTCATATGCACTTTTGAAATGAGTTGTCTACTTGGAGGTTTATCCATGATTGTGCAAACATCATCTTTAAAAAACACATTGTAGCCCTTTTGCATGAGCTTTCTAATCCTTAAAAGGTTACATTTCAAACTAGGGATGTAATAGATGTCTAGCATGAACTTCGTATCTCTCTTCTTTGTCAGAACATCTACTCTCCCTTTTTAGCTCATCTCTATTGCTTCCAAACATAATGTCATCAACATATACTACAACAATCAAGAGTTCATTTTCATGGGTTTTATGTATAGATTGTCGTCTACTCCTCCTCTCTTAAAGCCTTGTTTTTGCAAGTATTTATCCAGCCTTGAGTACCAAGCACGAGGAGCTTGTTTTAGTCCATATAGAGCCTTCTTTAGTCTGCATACATAGTCTTCTTTTTCTGTTAATGAGAAGCGTTTTGGTTGTTCCATGTAGACCTCTTCTTCTAGATCTCCATTGAGAAATGCAGATTTCACATCCATTTGAAATACCTTGAAGTCTTGGTAGCATGCAAAGGCCAGAAAAATTCTGATAGCTTCCATTCTGGCTACAGGGGCAAATTTTTCTTCGTATTCAAGTCCTTCGATTTGTGAATATCCTTTGCAAACAAGTCTTGCTTTATTCCTGATTACCTATCATTGCTCATTTAGTTTATTTTTGAATACCCATTTTGAGCCTATGACATTTTTCTCAGTGGGTCCAGGGACTAATTCCTAGGTATTGTTCTTCTCAATTTGGTCCAATTCTTCATTCATAGCATTCACCCAATACTTGTCCTTGCTGGCTTCTTCAAACTTCTTTGGCTCTATTTGTGATAACATGGCTATGTATACCTCTTCTGTCTGTTCAGTTAGATGCCTTCTTGTCTGGACCCCTGCTCTCTTGTCTCCAATGATCTGATCTTCTGGATGGTTCTTCTAAGTGTATCTTGAGGGGGATTTCAATCTCAGTTCAACATCTTCTGTTGTCTTTCTTGTTTCATCATCATCTTGGTTTTCTTCTTCATGGTTGTCTGATGGACTGCTGCAGTCTGTACCTCTTGTATTGTTTGGAAGTTCTTCGTCAAATCTCACGTCAATGCTTTCTACTATTTTTTGAAGAGTCTTGTTGTAGCACCTGTACCCTTTACTTTTGGATGCATGTCCTAGAAATATCCCTTCATCTTCTCTTGCATCAAATTGCCCAAGACTTTCATCATTATTCTTTATATAACACTTGCTTCCAAATATTCTAGAGTGCTTGATTGAAGTTGGTTTACCATGCCATAGTTCATATGGAGTCTTGTCACTGCTTGGCCTTAAATGGGATTTTTTTAGAATATGCACGGCTGTGTGTACTGCTTCTGCCTAGAAGGTTTGAGGAATATTACTCTCTTGCATCATGGCTCTGGCTATTTGTTGTACAGACCTGTTTTGTCTCTCTTCTACTCCATTTTGCTGAGGTGTCCCTGCAATAGTAAATTATTGCTTTATCCCATGTTCATTGCATAGGTCTGCAAAGTCATAATCTGTGAATTCACTTCCTCTGTCTGATCTGATGCATTTTAGATTGCATCTTGTTTGATTTTCTGCTAATTCTTTGAATATCTTAAATTTCTCCAGTGCTTCTGATTTATTCTTGAGAAATGAAACCCATGTCATTCTGGAGAAATCATCTATTATCAGCATGAAGTAGTATTCTCCACTTGGTTTTTTAGTTCTTGCAGGTCCACATAGGTCCATGTGCACAAGATGGAGTGGTCTTCTTGTTGATAATTCATCTTTGGCCTTAAAGGATGTACGGGTCTGTTTTCCCAATTGACATGATTTGCATATGGTATTAGAAGGCCTTTTTATTTCTGGCATGTCTCTGACAGCTTTCTTCTTGCTCAGTCTGATGATATGATCGAAGCTAAGATGTCCCAATCTCCTATGCCATAACCATGACTCCTCAAGTTTGCTAAGATGGCATGCTTCATCTTCCTCTTTCACTATGTAAACATTACTCTCTGTTCGAACACCTTTGAGTAGAGTCTTACCTGTGGTGCTTGATCTGACTTCACAGTCTTGTGCTCTGAAAAGAACTTCGTAGCCTTTATCACACATTTGACTGACACTCAACAAATTTTCTTTTAGCCCATCAGCAAATAGTACATCTTGGGCCTTACCTCTGCCATTATCTAAGCTGACTGAGCCCTTTCCCTTGATTTTTCTTGAATTTTCATTGCCAAAAGTAACATTACCAATTTTCTTTTCGTCAAAAGTTATAAATTTGCTTCCGTCTCCAGTCATATGTTTTGAGCAGCCACTATCCAGATACTATTGGCTTTTCAGTTCTTTAGTAGTTAGAGCCAGATTATACTTATTCACCTTCTTTTTCCACTGGAAGCATCCTTTTATTTGGTATCTTTTGTGAGATGATGAATCACATCCTCTCAGAGGACATTCAGAAGGCATATGTCCAATTTTATTGCATACACAACATTTGATCATAATTTTTGCAGAATTGTGAGTATGAACAAAATTTCTTTGATTCATAAACCCCCTTGAGGTGTTGAACATCAATATTTTTCCATATTTTCTACACTCAATGATTTTATGGCCAAATTCCTTACAATAAAAATAGTAACCATAGAAACTATTTGCATACCTGATGTAAGGTTGTCTTCTCCATTTGTTTGCTTGAGACAGTCTCTTCACTATTTGCATCTTTTGCTGGTTTGAATTACTCCTCTTTGCATGACAGTATGCAGCAATGTGTCCCAGCTTGTGGCAGACATAACAGGTGGCCTTTTTCATAGGAGGGAAGAATCTCCCTTGATGGCTTCCAAATTTGACATACTCAGGGGTATATGAATCTTTTTCTGTTGGCTGAGTATTTCTTTCATTCTTTGTTATTAGAGGTTTCTTCTGGGTTCTGTCTCCCTCCTTACATGTTTCTTCTTTTGTAGGGATTATTTGAGCTTCTTCATCATCCTTCTTTTATTTTACAAAAATAATCTCTCTGTCTTCTTTTTCTTTTCTTTTACTTGATTCTCCTTCATAGCCTATTCCAGTTTTTATCATAGGAGATCTTTGAGCATCCAGAATTTCGTTCAATTTACCAGAGCTTGTTGTTTGAGAAGAATTTATAGCCACTTTTCTTTGAGCATTTTCCAATTTCTTCCTGAGACATACTACTTCTTCTTCCAACTTCTCTTGTTCCTAAGTTTTCTCCTTGATTTTCTTAAGTAACATGTCTTCTATCTTCTTGGCTTCTTCAAGCTCTATCTTTAGCGACATGAGGACTTCAGAATTCTATTCTTCTCGTACATACTTGAGGATAATTTCCTTTTGTTTTCTGCACTTCAATTTGAGTCTATCAATCTCCTCCAAGGCACTTCTTAGCTCCCCCTCAAGGTCGACTTCACCTTCTTCTTCTTCATCTTATAGCAGTAGTCCTTCAAGTTATTCTATGGCCATCAATAAAAATTCAAAGGTTCCTTCTTCACTTGAGGGTTCATTTGAGTCTTCAGATGCACTGCTGTCTTGTTGAGCATAGAAGGATTTTCTACTAAATTTCTTTCCTTTCTGCCAGTTCTTTGATGTATTTTTCCCTGATTCTTGAGCCTGATTCTTTACTTTCTTGTGAGGACACTTAGCAGCATAGTGTCCAACTCTTCCACAGTTAAAGCATTTGAAAGGAAGTTTATCTTTGTATTTACCTAAGCCTCTATCCAGTTTCTTGACAAATTTAGCCTCTTCTTCATCAGAGGAAGAACATGTATCTTCCTTTTCTTCTTTCTTCTTTTCTGTTTTAAAAGCTGCCTCCCTCGTACTTGGCTTCTTCTGTGGGAGTCTCATCTCATAGGCTGTTAGATTTCCAAGTAACTGGTTCATAGTCAAGGTCTCCCAACCAGTTGTTTCTTCTATTGCAGACACCTTGGGATTAAACCTGGATGGAAGAGATCTTAGAATCTTTTGCACAATTACACTTTCTGGTATGGTTTCTCCAAGATATTTCATATTGTTAACAATTTCTGCAACTCTTAAGAAGAATCTGCCAACATCTTCATCATCACTCATTTTTAAATTTTCAAACTAGGCTCTATGTACTTGAAGTTTGGCAGTCTTTACCTTTTTATTTCCCTCATGGATATTCTCTAGAGTGTCCCACATATATTTGACAGTCTTACTATGCATTATTTTGATAAATTTAGCCTCACAAAGTCCACTTAAGATTGCATTCATGGCCTTTGCATTTGCTACAAATTCTTGTTTAGCTTCTCTTTCTGGGTCAGTTGCCTTTGGGGCATATCCAAATTCTACATCAACCCATACCTCTATTCCTAGAGACATTATGTATGCTCTCATTCTGATTTTCCAGAAGGAATAATTAGCACTAGTGAAGAAAGTGGATTTATTGGTTGAGCTTCCTTCTTGACTAGCCATCCTGGGGGCCTAGGATCTCCTTTTAGTGGTTAAACTGGTACAAAAGGAACGTGGCTCCAATACCAATTGTTGAATTCTTAGTTAAACTGAGAGGGGAGGGGGGAGGAGGGTGAATCAGTTTAACACATACATGAGCTTTTTAAAATTTTCATCAACTTATTTATAGCTTACTTTTATAACCAACCTTAGTATATGAATAGTGTTAATATGTTGCAACAAGTATTAAATTAATGTGACATCAACCTTATTATGAGAGCAACAAACATTAAGCAGATTTGGTAAATCATCTCAACACATAGGCAACACAGATAGAGACAACAGATATAAATGGAAACCCATAAAGGGAGAAAACCACATCTTATTATTGTTGTGATGCAAAGGCAAGCTCCTACTCCCTCTCACCACTGTTTTTCTACAGGCACCAACCTACAGGAGGCTCCAACCTCAGTTAGCTACAACTGACAGCTATCAAGCTTCAACTTGATAGGGAAGCTCCAACTTCCTCACTTTATCAAAAGAAATGTTTGTTGATTCACCTCAGATATCAGCTCTCTTCTGTAGCATCTCTTTCTGCTCCTCTCTTCCTTATCTTCTCTACCTCAATCTTCTGTACTCTGCATTCTCTATACTTACTCTCTCTAACCACTCTATGCATATCAAGTTGATATTATATATAGAGTTCATCACATGATTGTTTGTATTCCACAAGGAATTTGGAGTGAATAGCCATGACTCTTTGGCTTCTGCCTTCTCATTCCTTTTTCCAACTCATTTAAAAAAAATTATAACAATATGTACAAATTTCAATGTTACAGTGGGAATTTTCTTTTCCTTCGGATACTTGCCTTTGCATCACAAACAATATAAAACAATTAAACATTTACATTTTGAGTTTCAATATATAAACTTCACTCAGCCCTTGGCTTGCTAGTTTTGTCCTTTATGTTGTTGTCATGCAACTGTCCTGCATACCTCTGTTTACTACAACTCTGAGCACCTGTGCCTGTATACCTATTCACTGCAATTTTAAATCCCTTCGCTGCATACCTCTTCAATTCTGCAGTCTATGTTTACCTCTGTACAAATTCTCCAAGCTCACTGTAGTTGTGTATCTGCTATATATATATGCCTGTTTTATAAGTTTAGCTCACCAATAAATCTCAAAGTCTCATGCATCAATTAATCATTCAAAAAGGGTTCACAATTTGTCTAATCTAGACAATCTCTATTCATTGTGGAGGTCCTACTTCTCGGCTTCAAACCTTTAATAACCTCTGTATAGGTGCTCATATGAAGATTCGTTAATATAAAATTTGACTTTGGTTAATAAAAAATCAAAATACAGTGCTCACTTCTTTAACATTAAAACTTTTCAATCGCCGACGAATGCATAACACATCTGTATACCTCTCCTTTTCATTCCTTTAAACCGCACACAACAGTCATATGCAGTGCATATGTTTCAGCTATATGGTTGGCGCCTTATTACTACATCCCCGCTCTATTAAATAATGTGTGAACTTTAAAATTCTCTTGACAAAAAAAAACACCTGCTCACACCTTTGTACTCACTCCAATTTTAAATCTGACAGACTCTTCTGGTTATGGGAGTTTTCCTTCAAAGGTCATAAAACCTCAATACATATAATATACTCGGTATTTTTTTTTTTTCAACTCGCACATATCATATATATATATATATATATATATATATATATATATATATATATATATATATATATATATATATATATATATATATATATACCTTATATTATAATCCTGGCTCTTCTTTATAAAGCGCTCTACATACAATTGGAGCTTTTCGTTTTATATGTATCGAATGGTAGTTGAACCGATACACAAAGCCCTCAGTGAACCCTCTAAGGCAACATATAAAAAACCATGTTCATAATTCAGACCTTAGCACTTTAAAAAAATCTGATGCCTTTAACCATATTCATCAGCGCCTATAGCACCCAACCATGGTTTATAACATTAGCATGGCATTTCATATTGTGGGGTGATTCACAGGTCCCACACATACAATAGTGAATTTCCACTAATTGTAATCGCCCGTACCTTGAGTTATCTGCCATGCTATTTTGAGTGCGATCATCGTTCGATGAACCAGCCTCCAGATCGGACGGTGTACGTTGATATCGCGTTGATTTCACCGTCGATAGTTATCGTGCGATGAGGGAGTGATGAGAGTGGTTTCTCCAACCCGCTTAAGACCACGTGTCAGATCCTAGCATATATCGCGTTGATTTGGAGTGGTTTCACTTCCGTACAAAGGCAACGCGATATGGGTGGGTTTGATTTCGCAAACCCGCTCCGGATTATAAATAGTGTTTGACCGGGGTACGACCAGGGTTAACACAAATCTTGTTATTCGTTCCGACAGTTTGACTCTAGGTTCGAATCTTGGGACAACACTCTCAGTTCACAACAAAACGAACTCGTTTCTTTGTACGCGGGGTTTTCACTACCATTGATCTCACTGTGCTGTGGGCAATTTAACACTACAGGTCATACTCTTTCGAGCACACAATTCTACGCCCGGTACCAAAGTTACAGTAATCACCCTCAGTTTCTCACAGGGTTTTATACAATCATAACATATTCTGTTCTAACCCAACAGGACTTCTATCACGATGAGGCATTCTAAACAACAGGGATTAACGCTTAGGCATGATTTCGTTCATTCTTTGGATAACCAGAGTATGGTAACAGTTCCCCTTTTCTAACAGAACTCACAACTGACCTTTATATAGCATACATACTCATATGCACACTGACTGTTCGCAGAGAATATAGGTTCTAATATAGACAGAGGGAACTCAGGGAATTTCACACAGAGAGTGGAGGTTCACACATATTCATCTGTCAAATCCTTAACACGGATTTGACCATACAAGTTCTTCATGCGCTCGCATCGTTGAATACAAACCAGACTTTATAACAATCACAGAGTCTTATCACACTGGTTCTCACCACAGAATGTACAGTCAGACTCTCAACCACATTTCAGAGTCCTTCTCATATATGTTAATTAAGGCATTTCACACAAGAACAATCCAACGTATGCACATATAATGCTGGAACCGTTTGTTCATTTACACAGTGAAGTTACTTACAAAAAAGTGGCCAGATCTTCGCTCACTTGGCCCTTCTGCACCCCTACTCTGCCTCCTCGGCCTTCTAACCCTATGTAGTTCTATACAGTCTTTGCAGGTCTCTATGTAGGTCATCATCAAAGAATCAAGAAAAAACAAATCATTCGAGGCCTCCTCTGGTTCTGCCTCTGCTGCTTAACCATTTTATTTCAACAGTTGCCATCTATGCTGTCTCCTTTGCGCTGTCTCTGTAAATAGAATCTCCCTTTGTTCTTCTCATGCTCCCTGTAAAGACCTGCTGTCTTCCCCTTTGCCTCTACTGTTGTCCTTTGTCTGTCTCTGCCTCTGCTGCCTTCTTTTCCATCAATGACAATATTTCCAACAATACCTATTTAAGGAAGGGAATACAACCAACCCTTTTTTAGGTTGTCTACTTGAGTTTAGCATGTACTCTATCTTTCAGAATCATTTGGCCAACTTTAATAGGAAACTTGGGCCATAGCTTCTTCTAAGATTTTTGCAATAACCTAGTAATTCCAATAAGAGACGTTTGATGTCCAATTTCCCTTAAAATAAGTCTATCTGAAAATACAGCGAGGAAAGAAATGTGGTCCTACTTCACTTCCATATACCCTAATATAGGAAAACTTTACTTCAATGAACCAATCTCCAGTTTGATTCGACCAAGATTGGACTTCCTTGCTGATCATAAGTGGAGTCTGACCAAATAGAACTTCATGAAAATGCTAGATAATATTATTGCAAATATCATAAAAATGATTTTTGCACAAATTCTACGAGAATATCATGGCTTAGAGAATAGCTTCATTCAATTGAAGGAAAATGAAAGGATGCAATAATGACATCTAAAAGATAGGAAAAATCCCTGACCAAACTCTTGAGGGGCAGCTTGAGAAAGCTTGATAGCTTTTGGGACTGGATATCTTCCCCATTTATATTTATACCTTCAAGTGTTTTTTTAGAAGATAATAAATGAGTGATACCCACTCCAATTCAAAATGCTCATTGTTTTGTTGGCCATACAATCTTAAAAGCATTTTAATTATAAGAATCTATGAGTTCTTGAATTGCCTCATTGGATAGAGTTTAACTGATTTTGGCTTGAAGCTTCCACGGACTTCAATCCATTATTCAATGAACGTAACATAATCTTGGCCCTTTTCCTTCAATACCTTATTCTCAAAATCAATTATTCAAAAAGACAATATTGAGGAGAACCTCACGGGAATTGAGCTTGTACATAGATTATAGAACCCTGGTTTCGAGGAAGTGATAACGTTTTGTGCATGACCAACAACTGAACAAGTCTAGATATGAGCATGCTAGATGATCCAACTTACCCTGTCATAGTATGGGACTATTGTAAGTTTGGTAACAATTTTATGTAACTCTGTCCTTCTAATTGCTTTATAATATGCATCCAAGTGTCCTTCTTTTCATTGTTTTTAAAGAAATTATAAATCCCCTCCGAGGACGCTGAGCATGCATTATGTTCTTTAGACATCATATCAGAGAAGAAAGAAAATTAGGTATTTTATTTTCAGTATTTGAGTTTCCATCATCCTCATTATCATCTTAATTTCCTCATCTTATGGTTTAGTAGCTTTCATTTTCCATTTCTTTCCGATTATTTTCCTGCAAATAGAAAAGAGAAATCGATAAGAGGCTTGAATTTCAAATAGCAGAAGAATCAAAATACAATGTAGAGCATTACCAATCACAGAAAGATAAATTTTTGAATTAACCAGTCAAAATCCCTTTACTGCATGGTAATTCAGATGTGTTGTGAAAGAGAAGAGTAGAGATGTAGAGGTAAAAACATTCATGATCATAAATTCTACAATAAATGACCTCGTAACGGTTAGTGCAATGTTGTGGGGATTCAAATGTTGGGGAGTTGTGTCTTTTGACGCTTGAGAGTTCGGGAAAAATGTTCAAAATCTTAACTTAATTACCTAATAATAAATTTTATTAAAGAAATACATCATAATAATAATAAATAAAAACATCCCAAAAAATGTTTTATGAAGAAAAAAAAACAAAATTATATTTCTATCATTACACAAAAAAATATATATGCTATTATTTTATTTACACAGCCACAAAAGAATCTTAGACAAACAAACTGCCACACCAAACCATTTTACAAAAACAACTACAACTAATCAATCATGATTGATAACTGCTTTTTAAACATCATCCACACAAAAAAGTCTCAACTATTTTGTAATCAATGATTTCATTATCGATATCTACTACATGATATAAAAATACTAAAATTTAAAAACATAAAAATAAATATAAATAAACCTATACTTAAAATCTACTCAGACCAAAAGGAGACCAAAAGGAGATTTTATAAGAGAAAAATTATTTCATAAGGACCACAAAATAAACTTGTTTTACACTTCCATCCCATAAACTGTTATGCCGAACACTACAGCCTTTTACTGCAACAACAGCTCTCTATGTGCGAGGATGAACGAGTTAATATAGAAAAGAGTAGGCATATCTGAATCTGACCTGGATCGATGTATCCGGATGAGCCAGCAATAGTGGACATTTCTTCATTGGAGTCAACGAGCTTTGCTACTCCAAAGTCAGCAACCCTAGCATCAAGATTGGAGTCAAGCAGAATATTGCTTGATTTTGACGTCCCTGTGTATGACCAAAGGGGAACAATCATGGTGGAGATAACACAAGCCCTGTGCAATTCCCACTGCAATATTATACCTGATCAACCAGTCTGCCAATAAATTGTTAAATGGATTCTTTCCATGCAAAGCATCTGCAAGGCTTCCATTTGGCATGTATTCGTAGATAAGCATGGGATTAGAATAGTTATAGCAGTAACCCAGCAGTCTCACTATATTTCTATGTCTCAGCCTTCCCTCTATTACTTTCCTCTATGCAGGCCAATATGTCCATGCTTGTGAAACTTAGTCTCTGAAATGCAGTAAGCGGTCATGGTCAGTCTTCATTGAGCTAGTTGTCCTTGAAACTGATTTTCCTGCAGAAGAGCTCACTTTTGAACTTATGCAAAGCAAACGCCCTCCTAATAGAAAAAATGTCATTGCCAATGAAACTGTACATATTACTCCAACCATCCATGCCAAAGGCCTGGGTCCCTTTTTATCTATAGTACTGGGAGGTAGCAAGCTGTCTGTAATAAAGTGGCAATTAGCCAAAATACCTCCACAGATATTTGTGTTACCAACAAATGCATCTGGGTTGGCAGACCTGAATATCCCTTGAATTGGAAGTGGACCAGAGAGATTGTTGTATGTACTAGGACACATTGAAAATCTGGAGGGCCGCGGCAGTTCCAAATTCAGGAGATATAATGCCTGTCAGAACGTTTTCAGATAGATCCAATATGGCTAAAGCAGGCATTGCAGAAAGTTCAGAAAGAATGGCACCACTCAGTTCATTTTGTTTCAAGTCCCAGCTGACCAGTTTCTCACATATTCTAATGCTTCTGGGAATTGTCCCTGAAAAATGATTCTCAGAGAACTGAAAGGCTAGAAGAGCATCCAAAATCTGTTGGAGTTTTACCAACTAGATTGTTGTTGGAGGCATAGAAATTCTCCAAAATGACCATTTTTTAAACATTCCCGGGAAGACTTCCTTCAAACTTATTATAGGAGAGATCCAGAAATGAAAGCTTTGAGGACAGGCTAAGATCAAATGGGATACTACCATTTAGCATGTTTTTTTTCCAATTCAAGCCTGTTAAGACTTGGCAGCAATCCAAATCCTGGAGGGATAGCACCAGAGAGTTGATTATTCTGCATTCTTACTCTCAGAAGAGATGGGCAATTAGCCAAACTGTTGGGAATGGGTCCTGGGAAATGGTTATTAAAAGAATGCCTCCTCTGCACAGCTGAGGAGGTATTGGTCCTGTGAAGGAATTTGAAGACACATCTAACCATTGGAGAGCTGAATTTCTGCCAAGTGTTTAAGCATACCTGAAAATGAATTATTCCATATCTCCAGTAAGGCTATTCTTATACAAAAGCAATGTACTAAGCACACTTAGTCTGGTCTGCTCTGCTGAAATACTTGCAGAAAGATTAGAGCAAGCCAGATCTAAATACTCCAACCTACTAAGATTTCCCAGCTCAGAAGGAAATCGGCCCTCCAACTTATTATACCCTAATAGCAACGTCTGTAACATGGAAAGCTTACCTAGATCTGGAGGAATAATCCCTGTAAGATTATTTCCCCAAAGACCTAGAAACTTGAGCTGGGACAAACTTCCATATGAGGACGGAATTCTTCCATCAAATAAACTTCCTCTGAAGTCTAGATGCTCAAGCTGAGACAATAAGCCTATGTCCTCAGGAAAAATACTTGTGAAGTTGTTTCTGTAAGCAGACACGTTCATGAGACCCCTTGCTCTAGAAAATTCAGTGAGGAAGTTACTAACAAAGAAATTTTGTCTAAAACAACCAGTTCTGTCAGATTGGCTATGGATCCTGGCAGTGTACCAGACAAACCATTGGAGGCCAATTTTAAGCTTTTGAGCTTTGAAAGCAAATGTATATCATTAGAAATATTTCCAGTGAGTTTCATTCCAGAGAGATCAAGGCCTGTCACTCGACCAATACGTACAATGAGACTCTAATCCATCTGATCTCCAGTCACGCAGGTAGCCCACGGAGTCAACTCAAGTCTCAAGAGCACTGTTCCATCTTGATATAAATCAATACCCCTGGCAGAAAAGCACAAGAGTAATAATATATGCAAGGATGAGTAAGCTAAGACAATCACCATACATGACAGGCCAGCTTCACTAGTAGGGATCAAAGCTCTTGAAGGTTAAAGCACATACAAGAATGGGCTGGGTTCAACCTGGACTCTGTTAAACTTGCACCGATCTATTCGCCCATAGCCCAGCTAACCAGTACCAATTTATGGATCATAAAGAGCCAAGAAAAAAAGGAGGCGGGAGACTGTTATTACTGATTAATATCGACTGGAATGGCAAAACAGAGAGGGGTAAATGTTTTGCTTGCTCGTTGTAACAGGCTGCAGACATGGTGTATCATTTAAATCGTATGAAAAAACACACCAATTTCTTTTGGTGAAAGCAGAAGCACGAGATCCCATGCGTTTTGGATTGACAAACAGAATTTCTTCATCCTTTCAAATCATTCAATCAGAGCAAATTGCATCATCAATCCCAATGGCTCACCCGTCGGGATGAGGGCATCTGCTACCCTTGCAAGGTGCGCCCACTATTCGACAATTTATTATCTCCAACTTTCAAACGCCCTACAGAGTTTATTCCAGTAGATACTACCATGCTATAACATTGCGAATGTTTCTGGTTTCGTAGCATAATTTGTTTTAAATAAAAAAAATGCTTTCTTTTCGTATTAACAAGAGAGTGCATTCTCTGAGTTTTCCTCATACAATCTTCAATCTTCTACTGATTTTTCTATGTATTCCAAGCTATAATTTTCTACTTTACTTCATTATAACTGAGAGAGTGCTGGTTACAGTATTGCCGGTGAAGGGTAATTTTGCTTCAAAATTGCACAGCACAAAAATGCACAATTGGAAGTATGGTGGGAGCAATAACAAAGATGTTAAATATAACAAGAGCAGATATATGAATACAGAGTTTGGTGGAGTTGATTGAGGAAGTTAATGGAGTTGTGTTCAGTTTAACTAATCTAAACATAGTTGAGCTAGTTGTATCTAGTCTAACTGATTGATACACTAGTGAGAGTGGTGTGAATTAATTATTAATTAATTCACTAATTACAAACTCATTAATAAACTAAAGAATACATCAGTTAACTTCAGTGCATGGATAGCTTCAGTGGAGACCAATGGAGAGATAGGTGAAAGAGCAGTGTGACTATAGTGATGCATGGTTTGCATCCAACACTCAGTAGAGATGCCTTTAAAGACTGCATGAGCAAGGCAGGGGTAATTCGAACTCATCAAGAGCTATTCTTCAGCAGGGATTGCGCAGTAGAGGCAGGCTATTAGGTGGCAGAGATTGGAGCATATGTTTTGCTAGATCTAGCTTGATTAGTGTGTAGCAATTGGAGATTGTACTGAGAGCTTGTGAGGAGCTTTGTATAATGATTTTTACATGATCTCTATGACATATATAATATACAGATAGTTGGGGGTTTTTAGCTTTAAGCTTTCCCATGAAATACTGTGTTCATATGTGTGATTGTTTATGGTTTTAATGTGTGCATCGATTTTTTTTATTTCCGCAATTAATGATCAATGGTAGAAGAGATTCTGTATTGTGCATGAAGTTAAAATAGTGTGTGATCAGGAGAATATCGGTGAATAAAATATCAGTTAGAGTCCGGATATATACATGCATATTGTATATAATTTCTACATGGTATGAGAGCAATATTGATGATTGGAGCAATTGCAAAGCATTGAAGCAGTTGAGTTTTATGCTGGTGGAATTCGAAACTGTTATAGTGATTTCTTGGTGTCGAAGTTGAGATGTCTTTCAACGGATTGCGATTGGAGTATGCCCTTGAGGGCAGCTCGAATTATATTGCATGGAGGGATAGGATGGAGGCAAGGTCGATGACAAATGAAGGAAGGAGCCTATAGATGCAAATTCCTAAACCGGGTTCTAGCGATGTTGCCGCACCGACGATGCGTGAAGGTAGCAAGGTGCTTGGCGATTCTATGGAAGGTGCACATCATGTCCACCATGGTAAAGCTCATTCTTGATGTGCAAAGTTTTGACGATTTGTCCCAAAGCAAGAGCGACTCGGAGGAAGTTGGCGCCAAGGATAAACCTTGTGAAAATAAAAAAGGAAGAATGACACTATCTCCAAAATACTCGACAAAGTTCTTCCACCGCAAGGATGAGCGGGGAATAGGAGTTAGTGGATGACGAGGGAATTGTGAGTTGGATCTCTTTTGGCTTCCGAAGAGTTGGTATCTGAATCAGGACTCTGTCAATGGTCGGGAGAAATTGCCAGGATGGGAGCGACTTTGGTCGGATCTTGTGCAGGAGGAGATAAGGCGGGATACTAGGGATGGATCTTCATCAAAGAATGATGATGAAGAGGATTGCGCTTTGGCTGCCAAAGCAAGGAAGGGGAAGGGCAAGAAAAATGCTTCTCAATCCGGTGCAGATGGTAAAGAGCATGACATGTCCAAAGTGAAGTGTTTTCACTGTCACGAGCATGGGCATTTCGCCACGCATTGTCCAGAGAAGAAGAAGAACAAGAAGGCTGCTGGAACTGCAACTGGTGAGGCTCTTGCCTTGCAATTTGAGGTGGACTTCTCATTTATCGCATGCATGGTGTCTAGTGCATTGAGATCGGGGTGGTATTTTGATAGTGGCGCTTCCTTTCACATGACGGGAGATGTGAATCTTTTCAGTGACTTGGTGGAGAAAGATCTCCAGTTGCATGTTGATTTGGGTGACAATGGATGATACAATGTGACCTAAATTGGTACCATTACCTTTCAGAGTCAGGTAAACTCATTCTTTTACAAGATGTTGTGCATGTTCCAGGTTTAAAGAATAATTTAATCTCAGTCGCAATGTTAGAGGATAAAGGGTATGATGTTGTCTTTAGTGAAGGAAAATTTTTCCTTCGGCACAAGGCAACAGGACAAGTCAAGAAGGTTGGAATTCGAGCAAAGAATCTCTACAGACTTGAAGTAGATGGGATTTCTACGGAGCTTCCTACTGTTGGGAAGTGCAAGAAAGACATGCAATTGATGCTTGAGAGGGAGAAAATTTTGCATGTAGGTAAGAGTGAACCTAGGGATGTGGAGCAGCCACAACATGAGGATCATGGAGTGGGAGAAACCACTCATGTAGAGAAATTTCGTGCTAGATGGGTAGAGGGAGTGCATGCAGCTATACCACCAGGTGAGAGGTGGGGCGACATGCATGAGTAATCCCAAGAGGAGACTTATGGGTAGGGTTCATAGAGATGGTGTGGATCTCATGAATTGAACTTGGCTACGAAGTGCCCACAGCGCAGCAGTAGCATGATCAGTTGGATTTATGCAGGAAGATCAAAGTGACAGTGTCGGATACTGGAGCGCGGATCAGAGTTGACAGCAAGTGCAGAGTGCATGGGTGCAAGAGTTCAACAACGCAGTGGTTCCTGATGACATGTGCAGTTGGTACCAGCAGAAGTCAAAGACTTTGATGATAGATGCATCAGAATGATTGAGTTGTTTGGAGCCTATTCAGTTTCAGAGGAGTTGCAGAGCAGATGCATGGAGTTGCATGGCGCTTGTAAAGGTTGCAGGGCGAATGCATGAAGTTGCATGTCGCATGCAATGACAGTCCTTTCTTTTTGAGAGGGAGTGTTGAAGATTGCAACAAGAAATAGTGAAGGAGGCATCCTGAAACATCATTCTTGATCCTAGTTGGAAAATGATCACCTAAACTAGGTGGGGCCCACACAAGTGATTTTTGTTGCAAAGTCTATTTTTAGACTATGTCTATTTTTAGATAGGTCGATCATATTCTATGAGTTGCAGGATGCTATTTGTGGATGGTTGGTCAATTTGGAAAAATAGATGGATTTCTATTTTTAGACATATTGGGCGGAATCTATTTTTAGATTGTCAGTCTAAAAATAGATATGTCGAATATTATTAGCTCTTAATAATATTTGAACTATAAACATTATCTTATTCTCTTGGAGCACTTCAGTTAAGTGCACGGATGTGGCACAATAGTTGACAGAAGGAATTACACTATTCCTGAGGGTTAAATGGAGCTATTGCATGGATACTTCAGTTAGAACTCATGTGACAGTGTTTGGTGGACTTGATTGAGGAAGTTAATGGAGTTGTGTTCAGTTTAACTAATCTAGTCTAATTGATTGATAGACTAGTGAGAGTGGTGTGAATTAATTATTAATTAATTCACTAATTATAAACTCATTAATCAACTAAAGAATACATCAGTTAACTTCAGTGCATGGACAGTTTCAGTGGAGACCAGTGGAGAGATAGGTAAAAGAGCAGTGTGACTATCAGTTGTGACTATAGTCATTCATGGTTTGCATCCAAAACTCAGTAGAGATGCCTTTAAAGACTGCGTGAGCAAGGTAGGGGTAATTCGAACTCATTAAGAGCTATTCTTTAGCAGGGATTTCACAGTAGAGGCATACTATCAGGTGGCAGATATTGGAGCATGTGTTTTGCTAGATCTAGCTTGATTAGTGTGTAGTAATTGGAGATTGTACTGAGAGCTTGTGAGGAGCTTTGTATAATGTTTGTTACATGATATCTATGACATATATAATATACAGATAGTTGGGGGTTTTCAGCTTTAATCTTTCCCATGAAATACTGTGTTCATATGTGTGATTATTTATGGTTTTAATGTGCGCATGCGATTGTTTTTATTTCCGCAATTAATGATCAATGGTAGAAGAGATTCTATATTGTGCATGAAGTTAAAATAGTGTGTGATCAGGAGAATATCGGTGAATAAAATATCAATTAGAGTCTGGATATATACATGCATATTGTATATAATTTCTAAAATACAAATTTAGGCTTCCTACGAGGCTCCTATAGGATTGAGCATCTACCTTTTCAACTCCATCTTCTACATAAAAATTTTCATTTTTATTCATGGGTGTGCTCATGGGTTTACAGTCTCCCATTTCCCATTTGTGAAGAAGATTTAAAACATACCTTTCTTGAGAAATAAAAATTTCATCATTCATTTGTGTCACTTCTATCCCAAGAAAATAGTGCAACAAACCCAAATCAGTCATTTCAAATTGAGTCATCATGGCCTTCCTAAATTCTTCCACTAAAATATCAATTGAAGATGTGTATATCAAGTAATCTACATAAAAGCATACAATCAGTATATCATTACCATTTGACTTGATGTATAAAGTGTGCTCATTTTCACTTCTCTTAAACCCATTTTTCAAAAGATAAGTGTCAATTCTACTATAACATACTCTAGGAGCTTGTTTAAGCCCATAAAGAGCCGTTTTGAGTTTTTAGACTTTGTGTTCATTTCCTGCTTCTTCATATCCTTGAGGTTGCTCAACATATACATCTTCTTTCAACTCACCATTTAGAAAGACTTATTTAACATCAAATTGATAAACTAACCATTTATATTGTGCTGCCAATGCCAGAATAGTTATGATTGTATCAAATCTTGCAACAAGAGAATATGTTTCATTGTAATCAATACCTAGTTGTTGAGCATATCCCTTTGCTACTAGCCTTTCTTTGTGCTTTTGTACTGATCCATGAGCTGCATACTTTGTTTTGTACAACAATTTCACCCTAATGAATTCTTTTTCAGTAGGTGGATCCACAAGCTCCCATGCTTCATTCATTTTAATCGCTGCCATCTCTTCATCCATTTCTTTGCACCAAAATGACTCTGTTACTGCATCTTCAAAACATCTTGACTCTACATCAAAGAAAAATTAGTATACCCATAAATTTCATTTAAAGATTTTTTCTTTCTCGGGGGAGGACTTGGACTTGAAACAAGACTTAAAGTTTCTAAAGATGGTGGACTGAATGTGGCCTGTGAATTATTTTGATTACTAGATGGATTTTCATAAACAAAAGATTCATCTTATTGTACAATAATACTTGGAGTTTTTTGTTGCACATTTTGATTCCACTTCCATTATTCTTTCTCATCAAAGAGAACATCCCGACTAATCATTAGTTTTTCACTTTGTGGATTGTATAATCTATAACCTTTGGTTTCTTTACAATAACCTGCTAGCCCCTTATAAATTTCTTGACAAGCAAGCAAGGGGCTAGTTTGTTCTAAGCCTGCAAGGAACACATTTCCCTTGAAACACATCATCCTTGCAGCCTTGTCAAGTTCCCTAACTTGTGACGGTTTCCCTCTGCTGATTTAAGTCAATGAGCCTTGCTAATAAAGAATTATGCTCCAAAGGCTTTATTCCGCCCCTTGTATCCCTGCATTTCTCCCCCCATTCTATTCTTTTTCCACTTCTTCTAAATCCCCTTTTGTTTCCCCTTAGTATCACCATAAACCTCCTAAATTCCTACAAAATCTCCATCAAGTCCCACCCTTGCCCTTTATTTCATCAAATTTCCCCTCTATCTCTCTATCGTTACATTCCTCAAGCCTCAAAATGCATCAAAAAGGCTAAAAACCCACTTTCGGACTATATAATAGGCCTCAGCCCCTTCTCCGCTAGCCCGCAACCTTTTTTCCCCATGTAACCCTGCGCCATGACCAGGCACCAAAGCTAAAAGCACTTAGCGTATTTCGTATCGGGAGCAACAACAGCCGTTGATCTTCACAGGATGGACGACGATCGCCGCCCCCACAACTTGCACCGTGCAACTCATCCACCACCTGTCGTCGCATCTCCGCCGTCCGTTAACTCACCAGATCAACGGTCCGCAACTCATCCATATCGGGCATAATTTAAACCGTTGATCTGTACAGATCCGACGGTGTGGAGTTCGCCCGTCACGGTGGTCCCTGCCCGCTTTCACTGTTCTAAAACAGCTCAGTTTTCATCGCACTGCTAATGGGGGTCAAGCAGTATTTTTCCATCGGCCAGCGATTCCATACACCTTTCGACGCTTGGCTCCTGTACGATTGCAAAACCACTATCCCATAGTGCATTATTGTTTGGTAAAGGACGCGCAGCGATATTCACATCAACCGTTCGATCTGCCCTGGCGCATCCGACGATCATCGCTCAACGAAGTTGCGCGGGTTTTAAACCATAGTCTCCATACTCCTAGCCCACCGTCCATCACCCTCCGCTGTGTGTTCGACCGTCGATCTCCTCTGAGATCCGACAGCCCAGTTTGGTATTCCTGCTATTGACTCTTCCATCATCGCCTGGTCCCGCCACTTCACCTCCACGTGTATCCACCGTACCTCCGTCATCCCATTGTATAAGATTCACTCAAAGGTCGAAATTTACATGGCTTTCACGTATAATTGTTCTGCTTTCCGCCAACCTGCGCCATCTCTGTTTTGCACCATTCCACGGCATTTTCCGCCATTTCTCCGTAGTCCTACTATCATCCACATCATCCACCCCCATCCATGGATTTCATAACTGGTTTCATGTTTTTGCAGGGTTATCAAAGGTGGGAAAATGCTATGGTTCTCATGTACCACTTCAACGGCGTGCTGCGCAGATAGAATTAAATCTGGAAGCTGGTACCATAATAGAAATGCTTGGAAATGGTAGCAGCGTCATGAATATTACCTAAGGATAGTTTAATCTTCGCAAGAAATCTATCTGGTGCCATTAAAGCCCAGATTTTGCAGATCAAGACATTATGGAGCCATGGGGGAGGATCATCTTATGATCAAGGTTTCCAGCATTCAGAATTGAAGTTTTGAGCCTTAATGCAGCAGTTTGGAGACAAAGTACCAGATCGAGAATCCCGAGGGCCACACAGGAGATCCAACACGTAGAAAACAATGAAATCAGGGTTCAAATCAGCAGAACATTTCTTCCAGAACAAGGACACAGTACACATTATTGTTCCAGTTTATATTGTGTCCAAGCAAAGTTTCCCCCCCCCCTTACACCAATCCTATGCTATCAGAAGCATTTGTTTCACAGCATGGTAGTCCATTCAGTCATTTTTTTATATACCAAATTACTACACTGTACTGCGGTCAGAGTACATCAGAGTTATCAGATTAGTCTGAAGAGTGAAGAAGATCATTCGTTCACCCAAAGAACACCAGAGATTAATGCATAGGATTTATACAGAATGGGCTTCGGCCCTCTTTCTTTTCAGAAGTTTAAATGCTGCATTTAGTTCTTCACCTACCTCCCTTGCTTCTCTTCAGCTATAAATTCATGAAGAAACTCATTATAAAGTTTTTTGATTAGTTATCAGAGAACTGCAAGTAGTTTCTTTTGAGACACAGTCTCTATGTAAAGATTGTAAGATAGGTTGAAGGAGATGTTTTCAGACTGAGTATTCAACTATTGGCAATGTTGTACCTGATTGGTATTGCTATTTAATATGACAAGCACATTTCTTTGGATCCTGATCTGAAGAAGCGGTGATGTTTTCCTATCTTTATGTTTACATTCATTTCATTTCATTTCTACTGGCTTGCATCAGAATATTGGCATAGGATTTACCCTTGTTAGGTACCCTATGTTTCTGCTCTTCTTGCCATTGATGTTTCTCTTCTGAATGTTTTATCTAAGAAATGATTTCAGTTGGTTTAACCAGTGTAGTGGATGTTGTTGCCTGCTCTCTGATGTATGAATTAAATGAATTCAGTTCTTAGATGTTTCTTGTTATAGATTTTGTTGGAAGATTTGGGAACACTGGGGATTAGAGTTAGCCCTGTCCACTAGGATCCTTGTGCAACCAGCTGATCTGCAACTTTGTGCTCTAAATCTGTGTTATCTCCTCTCCTTCTACCTCCCCATACCACCAAATCATCTTGAAGATCCTATGTTTCAGATTACTAGCCCAAATGAAAACCTGCCTATTGAGTAGCAAGCAAATCCTTTCCTGACTCCATTTCCCAATGGTCTTGAATGCTTTTCTGGAGTATTTCACCTCTGCCTTATCCCTCTTTTCTCACCCTGGTCTTACATTGAACCCTTCTTTCCTGATAACCAGCAACCAAAACAAACATTAAAACAAACAAACCCCGTGCCTATAACTAGCCTAACATCTTAACTTTCGAACCTCAAAGACATACATCTTTGATATATCATAGAGAGATCCCTCTCTGGACCTAGGAGGGCTAGATCCTGAGGTCTGAAAGTGGTTCTGATGTTGTCTCATCTTTTGGTATTTCCAACCTTGCCAAAACATGGGAACCCCAACATAATGGCGACTCCACTGGGGAATTTCTGAGTTTTCCTCACCCTACTATATCATAAGCCTCAGAAAACCTACAATCTATGGTGAGGTTGGAAGTTGAACATTCCTATTCACACATCAACCTCTATACCATTTGTTTTGTTTTCCCATGCTCTTAGAAAGAGTCTAGAAAGGGCCAGGTAGCCTCCAGATCTCACACTCTTTCGGAGGTGACATATCCGGTAAATGACCTCCCAGTCAATCTCTGGTTAGAGTTTGCTATGTTTGGAAGATATCCCTGAAAGGGGACATCTCATAAGCACTGTGGTGGACAGTGTACCCACCAAAAACATCCTAAACCTTCCACCTGGTGACTCCATAATTCCTAAACGTTTTAAAGAATCCACTGGTGATCAGTAGGCCTATTGATTATCTTGGTTCACATTAGACTCCACTGGGAGACCAGCCCCCATCACAACATCAACCACAGTAGCAGTAACAAGTAGGGTTAAGCTACTTGGTCAGAAAACAACATTCTGGCTTCTAGAACCATTCATACAAGAGCTTACCCTAACCCAGACCCACCTGAAATAGTTGACAATCCTGAGAGCATCCTCAAGGGAGCTCCAACACCTAAAATATCAACTATTTCCAACCACATCTATAGAGCTAATTCCGCACCAGAAGATCTTACAGCTCTATCACACGCTTGCCTTGACCTAGACTTACTTGATAGATTACCTAGAACTAGGTCATTCAGTACCTTAGATCAGCCAGACCATGAGCTTCCTGATTCACCACAGCAAAGTGGTAGACACCTTGGAAATAGGCGGACCCCTCCTTCTACACCTCCTGATATAAATTTCATACAAAACTTGGGGCTCAGTCACCCTAGGTCTGCAGATCAGTCTTCTGCTGGTCATAATATCCCTGTCATCCATATACCAGCTGCCCAATTTAACCCTTTACCTCATCAAAACATCATCATGGCAGCCTGGTACATACCTCTAGTTTTACCTCAGCCTCTAGTACCCTTACCAAATGATTATCAGTCAAATATCCCACACTTCACTGCAAAGGAGTCCATCACAGCCCAGAAACATGTAGATAAGACGAAAGATTCTTTTGACTACATGGAAATAGACGATGATACAGTCAAAATGAGAATCTTTTCCCATAGCCTAGGGGGTGATGTGAAGAAATGGTTTAAGGGCCTACCTCCAGGTAGCATCAATGATCTTCCAGCTTTATATCAGACTTTCATAAACAAATGGGAAGCTAGGGAAAACCCTCGCCAACTCCTAGCGGAATACATGACCCTCAAAAGAAATGTAGGAGAGAGTGTCCATGATTACACAACAAGGTTTAACAGCATTTATAACGCCCTCCCTCCACATATGAAACCTCCACAAGACATGGCCCTAGAAAAATACCCTGAAGGCTTTGATGCTGATATGGCCTATGAGCTTAGGGATAATGAATAAAACACATTGGAGGACATGCAGAAAGGAGAAGTGAACGTAGAGGCAAATCTGATTGAAAAAAGAGCAAGACTGAAATCTAAGAGAAGGGTAACATACAGAGATGACAATGTAGCTTCCACATCTAACCAAAATTATGATAAGTTGTCAAAAAATGTGGAAAGGTTACAGCAAATGATGGAAAAAATGGTTTTCACAGTTAGTAACCAAAATAGAAACCAAAACCAGAACCAGAACTTTAGAAGAAACAATAACACTCCCAACAGACAAAGAGAATCAGATCAACAAGTTATTCCCCCATTCCAAGAGAACTTTCTTGATGAAGATGAGGGAATCATAGAGGAGTCTGAAGGAAACACAATAAACATGTTTGAAACAGAGGATTCAATCCATAACTATTACTGAGAAGAAGATCAGCCCTCACCCTCTGGTTGGGAGGAGGAATGGTTGGAATCTGAAGATTACAGGTTAGGGTTTGAAAATGCCATGATGCAGGTCAGAGAACAATACGAACTTAGAAGCAAAAAGAGCCAAGAAAATCCCAAACCAAAATCTTCTAAGGTCACCATCAAGAAAAGGCCCGAGAAAACCTCTAAAGAAACTGCTGAAACTGACAAATTAGCAGCTGAGAGTTCTGGAAAGAACAAAGAAAGGGACAACCAAAACACTGATGCACAAGGTAAACCAGTTAGTAGCACTAGCACTATAGTTAGTGCTCCTGATAAAACTGTCACAAACACTGTACATAACGAGAATCAACACACTGATTCAACCACTAAAGCAGTGGCAGACAAAACAGAGTCGAGCATTCCAAAGAGTCAGTGCACTTTCAATTTGGAGAGTGAGATTGCAAAAATTAAAATCTCTGTCCCACTTTCTGAGCTGGCCACTCAGGATGTATATAAAGGCCAAATTTTGAAAGCGTTAAACTTAGGCGAGAACAATGACACTGTAAATCTGAATGATGATCAGCCTGCCCTCCTGTTTGGACCTAAGATAGAGGGGAAATTTCAGGAAGGGGTAGTTCCTCCTTTCTATATCAGTCTCAACATTCATGACGAGATCCTGCATAATGCAATGCATGATTCCGGAGAATCTCACAACCTAATGCCTAAGGTAGTCATGGAGAGGTTAGGCCTAGAGATAACTCATCCCTACAAAGATTTGTACTCTTTCGACTCTAGCAGAGTAAAATGCCTAGGCTTGATCAAGGAATTATGTGTGAGCTTAACTCAAATCCCAGCTAAATGTATGGTCATGGATGTTGTGGTGGCAGATGTGCCACCTAAGTATGGCATGTTATTATCAAGATCATGGGGAGCCAAGCTGCAGCGTACAATGTAGATGGATGGCTCATATGCCACAATCCCAATCTTTGGCCAACTTAGAAAGCTGTATAGGGAGGCACAGATGAAATTTCTAGTCAATAGCCCTGAAAAACCAGAAAATTCACTTGTTTATTCTGTACACACAGACCTTGAATCCTTCATCTTTTGTAATGATGAATCCTTAGAAGGGTCAGAGTCCCAAAACAGAGATACAAACGGAGAGGCAGAAGCTGTTGACTTTAACATAATGGCTGCTCTAGATTTAGAGGACAACGAAGAAGAAAACCGCAATGAAACTTATAGGATATGCGGTGGAGACCTAACTCAGAGTGAACAAGAAACAGAGCGTAAATAGCCATCTGGCCAGATCCCTGAAACTCATACATTTCACGAGGAACAAAGTGATCCACAGCCCAGTATAGACCCTATAACGCAACATAATGACGAACCCAGCTGTAGGGAAAGAGATGATAACAAAAACGAGGATGAATCCCTGTGGGAAATGAATTTCGATGGGTCATGCACAAGAAGAACTACTGGGGTAGGAGTGTGGATACATAACATAGAGAGTGATCACACAAAGAGCCACGCCTGCAACCTACACTTCAAATGTACGAACAATATTGCAGAATATGAGGCTCTGATCCTAGGCTTAACTCTGCTGAAAAAATTAGGAGCCCATAGGATAACTGTGTGTGGATATTCTGAGCTGATTATTAAACAAGTGAATGGTGAATACACAGTGAAACATCCTAGGCTGAGATCATATAGGAACGACACTATAGATCTGTTGAAAACGTTTGTTGAATACGAATTAGCGTTTGTTCCTAGGGGTCAAAATTTCATTGCAAACGGATTAGCTTGCTTAGCTAGTTCATATCCTAAGACTCTCAGCGATCAGCAAATCATCATTCAGACCAAATTCAGACTTGTCGTGCTAGACAATGAAAAATATTGGCAAGTTTTTGAAGGTGATAAACAAATCGAAGATTTCCTGTCAGGCAGAAATGAGTTTGAGTTTTCTGATTCAAACTCCAAATCTAACAGTAGCTGCCTAAGTGAATAATCCTCAAATGAGGAAGAAACACCCTGTAACATAGAAATAAACTCTTTAGGTGAAAAAACTGGAAATTCAAACAGAAAATATGAAAATGCAGGTAGTGAAGAAATAGAGGTACTACAGGCCAAAGATAAGAACATACCCAGAGGGCTGGCACCCTTAGAGGACCTCTTTGACCTTGATGATGTAGCAAAAAAGCCCACTGTAGAGCATGCAGACTCTGATGTGGAATAATGCAACATAGGCCCTGAAGATAAGCCCAAAATGATTAAACTGGCTAATTCTTTACCTGCGGACATGAAGAAAAAATACATTGACCTTTTCAAGGAATTCATTGATGTGTTTGCTTGGAGTTATGAAGACTTAAAGGCCTATGACACAAGCATCATTCAACATAAGATACCATTGAAAGAAAATCAGAAGCCCTTTAGGAAAAAACTTCGCAGAATAAACCCAAAAAATTGCCTACAGTTGAAAAAGAGATTAAGAAGATGTATGAAGCAGGTATAATTGTGCCTGTAAGGTTCTCTGATTGGGTGTCAAACTTAGTGGCTGTGAGGAAGAAAACAGGAGAAATCAGATTGTGTATAGACTTCAGGAATCTTAATAGAGCCTCACTCAAAGACAATTACCGTTTGCCTAAAATGGAACATATTCTTCAAAGGGTAGTAGGTTCTAAGAGGATTTCTCTGCTAGATGGCTTCTTAGGTTACAACCAAGTCCTAGTAATCCCAGAAGACCAACTCAAAATAGCCTTTACCACTCCATGGGGTACCTTCATGTATGTGAAGATGCCTTTTGGATTGATGAACGCTGGAACCACCTTCCAAAGAGCGATGGATATAGATTTTTCATATGAGATAGGGAACTTTATTGTTATTTATTTAGATGACATAATAGTCTATTCCAAGACTGAATAAGAACACCTTATACATCTGAGAAAAGTGTTTGATAAATGCAGAAGGTTTGGTCTGTCACTAAACCCAAAAAAGACAGTATTTGGGCTACAAGAAGGAAAGCTTATTGGCCACATTATATCTGAAAAGGGGATTAGGATAGACCCCCAGAGAGTTGAGGGAATACTACAGATCACACACCCAAGAAACATCAAGGAATTACAGTCCTTCATTGGGAATATCAACTTCCTTAGGAGATTTATCCGCAACCTGGCTGAACACCTTAGGAGCATGACTAACATGCTGAAGAAAGTTGAAGGAGTTAAATGGAATGTCGGAGCTAAGCAATCTTTTGAATCAGTAAAACTTGCACTTACCCAAGCTCCCATCCTAATCATCCCAGATTTCTCTAAATATTTCCTAATCTTTTCGTTCGCCTCTCAGCATACAGTGGCTGCAGTCTTGTTGCAGAAAAACACAGAGGGAATGGAGCAGCCAATTGCCTTCTTTAGCAAAGCACTCAGAGATGCACCCTTGAAATACAACATAATGGAAAAACAGGCCTATGCTCTGATTAAGGCCTTGAAAGACTTCAGGGTGTACATACTGCATTCCCACACTATAGCTTATGTGCCCAACATCATAGTCAAAGATATACTGTCCCAAGACCCAGATGGGAAAAGGGGCAAATGGATAGCTGTGATCTTAGAGTACGACCTTGAGATTAAACACACTAAACTAATTAAAGGTAAGGGCTTAGCTAAATTAATGGCTGAATCAAACTTACAAGCCGTAGACATTAACATGATAAATACCTTGAATGAGCAACAAGAATTGCATGATCTCACTGTTGAAGAAAAATTTCAGAGCTCCCCTTGGTATTCTGACATTTTATATGTGCTTACACACCTCAATGCCCCACCTGAACTATCAAAGACTAAGGCCAGATTCTTAAAACTAAAAGCCAGAAATTACTGCATTTTGAATGAAAACTTATACTGGAAGAATCCTAATGGCCTATTGCTTAAATGTTTTCCTGAAAATGAGGTAGAGAAGGTTAAACAAGAATTCCATGCCAGAGAATGTGGAGGCCACCTGAGTTGGAAAGCCACTGTAAACAAAATACTCAGAGCTCGCTACTATTGGCCCACACTCTTCAATGATGTCCATAAGATGATAGTTGTCTGCCACAAATGCCAGATCTTTGAAGGCAAAAGAAAACTACTCCCTTTACCCCTACAACCCATCACTGTCGAAGGTCCCTTTCTACAATGGGGCCTAGATTTCATAGGGGAGATTCACCCTGCTTCTTCAGCACAACACAAATGGATCCTAATAGTCACAAACTACTTCACTAAGTGGATAGAGGCCATACCCACTAGGAATGCCACAGATTCAGTCATCATTAGTTTCCTAGAAGGTCACATCCTCTCTCGGTTTGGCTGCCCAAGGAAAATAATCACTGATAATGCTACTGCTTTCGGATCCAAAAAGATGGTTGATTTTTGTCACAGGTATCAAATAGCACTTGGTCATTCAACTGCCTATTATCCTCAAGGTAATGGATTAGCTGAATCATCAAACAAGAGCCTGGTGATCATCATGAAAAAGTTGTTGGAAGAGAACTAAAAGTCGTGGCATAACAAGTTAGTACATGCCTTGTGGGTTGACAGGCTTACAACAAAGAAGTCCATTAGCACGTCACCATTTCAGCTTGTCTATGGTACAGAAGTAGCTTTTCCTACCAGCCTTGGGATACCAGTGATCAAGCTGGTCCAGGAAATCCAAACAGAAGAATATATTATGGTGAGGAGAATAAACCAGACAATACATATTCAGCAAACAAGGGAAGAGGTCTACAACAGAGCAGTGAAAGTTCAGGAAAATATAAATAAATTATTCGACAAGATAACTAAAGCCGCTAATTTCAAAATTGGAGCTAAGGTTCTGAAATGGGACTCTAGAAGAGAGGATAAAGGAAAGCACAACAAGTTTGACAGTTTGTGGCAAGGTCCATATATCATCCAGGCCACTGTGGGTCCAAATTCCTTCTTCCTACAAGAATTAGATGGCACAGAGCTGTTTGGGGGTCCTGTCAATGGCAGAATGCTCAAACACTACTTCTGTTGATTTTCCATTTCCAGTTTCCATTTCCATTGTACATACCGTTGCAGTTTTTATTTTCAAAGAAAAAAGAGAAAAATGTTTCAAAAAAAAAAACAGAGGAAAAGGAGAGGTTCAGACATGCTTAAAACATGAACCTCTGATGTGCAAAAGATTGGCTCTAATAAGCTCAAAACCTGAGCCAAAGAAAGTAAAGCAGCTGGTCCTAACATGCCTAAAATCTGGACCAGCAAAGAAGAAAGAAGAATCAGCTCTAACATGCCCAAAACCAAAGCTGAAATGAAGATAAGGAGTGACTCTAACATGCTCAGACCTTGAGTCACAAAGAGAAGAGGGATACTTCAAGTTTCACATTTCAAGCCCTCACAGTTTTGTTTTCAGTATTCTGCAATTTTATGTCCATGTGCAATTGTTTTTATGCCTTGGACCCACAGCAAGTCAGACATTCTAATCCTAGCTTGAATGTTTTTCAATTTCTTGTCTTAGAATATAGAGAAGGAATCTGTTGGACAGTTTAATCCCAGCAGATATTAGCTTAGGTAGAGAAACATGTGAGACCAACAGTCTAATCTGGTCTCATGGAGCAATAAGGGTAGATTTAGAATAGGTTTATTTTCTGTTTGTAAAAATAAATGATGTAAAGGGTCTGCTAGCTCAAATGCACCCTAAAAGAAGAAAAAATGCTAGGATTGTAGGATGGGTAGGTAGTTTGTTGGGAAAGTCTTTCTGCTGATGTGATGCCTTCATATTGTGGTAGCTGATCTAAGAAAAAAAAAAGGGATGTGCCAAGCAGCAGGCAACTGGCCTACTCCAAAGATCTATTCTCTAAATTCTTGACTCCTTCAAGAAGAAGCCATCCCCATGCGGAGCCACTGTTAGTCCCTTATAAATTTCTTGACAAGCAAGCAAGGGGCTAGTTTGTTCTAAGCCTACAAGGAATGCATTTCCCTTGAAACACATCATCCTTGCAGCCTTGTCAAGTTCCCTACCTTGTGACTGTTTCCCTCTGCTGATTTAAGTCAATGAGCCTTGCTGATAAAGAATTATGCTCCAAAGGATTTATTCCGCCCCTTGTATCCCTGCATTTCTCCCCCCATTCTATTCTTTTTCCACTTCTTCTAAATCCCCTTTTGTTTCCCCCTAGTATCACCATCAACCTCCTAAATTCCTACAAAATCTCCGTCAAGTCCCACCCTTGCCCTTTATTTCCTCAAATTTCCCCTCTATCTCTCTATCGTTACATTCCTCAGGCCTCAAAATGCATCAAAAAAGGCTAAAAACCCACTTTCGGACCATATAATAGGCCTCAGCCCCTTCTCCGCTAGCCGATAACCTTTTTTCCCCATGTAACCCTGCGCCATGACCAAGTGCCAAAGCTAAAAGCGCTTAGCATGTTTCATATCGGGAGCAACAATAGCCGTTGATCTTCACAAGATGGATGGCAATCTCCGCCCCCGCAGCTTGCACCGTGCAACTCATCCACCACCCGTCGTCGCATCTCTGCCATCCATTAACTCATCAGATCAATGGTCTGCAGCTCATCCATATCGGGCATAATTTAAACCGTTGATCTGTACAGATCCGACAGTGCGGAGTCTGCCCGTCACGATGGTCCCCGCCCGCTTTCACTGTTCTAAAACAACCTGGTTTTCATCGCACCGCTAATGGGGGTCGGGCGGTATTTTCCCGTCGGCCATCGATTCCATACACCTTTTGATGCGTGGCTCCTGTACGATTGCAAAACCGCTATCCCATAGCCCGTTATTGTTCAGTACAGGACGCGCAGTGATATTCATGTCAGCCGTCTGATCTGCCCTGGCGCATCCGACGATCATCGCTCAACGAAGCTGCGCGGGTTTTAAACCATAGTCTTCGTACTCCTGGCCCACCTTCCATCACCCTCCACTATGTGCTCGACCATCGATCTCCTCTGAGATCCGATGGCCCAGTTTGGTCTTCCCGCTATTGACTCTTCCGTCGTCGCCTGGTCCCGCCACGTCACCTCCACGTGTATCCACCATACCTTCGTCATCCCATTGTATAAGATTCACTCAAAGGTCGACATTTACATGGTTTTCAGGTATAATTGTTCCGCTTTCCGCCAACCTGCACCATCTCTTTTCTACACCATTCCACGACATTTTCCGCCATTTCTCTGCAGTCCTACTATCATCCACATCATCCGCGTCCATCCATGTATTTCATAACTGGTTTCATGTTTTTGTAGGGTTATCAGAGGTGGGAAAATGATATGGTTCTCATGTACCACTTCAACGGCGTGCTGCGTAGACAGAATTAAATCTGGAAGCTGGTACCACAATAGAAATTCCTGGAAATGGTAGCGGCGTCATGAATATTACCTAAGGACAGTTTAATCTTCGCAAGAAATCTATCCGGCGCCATTAAAGCCCAGATTTTGCAGATGAAGACATTATGGAGTCGTGGAGGATGATCAGCTTATGATCAAGGTTTCCAGCATTCAGAATTGAAGGTTTTGAGCCTTAATGCAGCAGTTTGGAGACAAAGTACCAGACCGAGAATCTCGAGGGCCACACAAAATATCCAGCACGCAAAAAACAATGAAATCAGGGTTCAAATTAGCAGAACATTTTTTCTAGAACAAGGACATAGTACACATTATTGTTCCAGTTTATATTGTGTCCAAGCAAAGTTCCCCCCCCCCGCCCTCCTTACAGGAATCCTATGCTATCAAAAGCATTTGTTTCACAGCATGGCAGTCCATTCAGTCATTTGTTTATATATGAAAGTACTACACACTACTGCAGTCAGAGTACATCAGAGTTATCAGATTAGTCTAAAGATTGAAGAACATCATTCGTTCACCTAAAGAACACCAAATATTAATGCACATGATTTATACAGAATGGGCTTCGGCCCTCTTTCTTTTCAGAAGTTTAAATGCTGCATTTAGTTCTTCACCTACCTCCCTTGCTTCTCTTCAGCTATAAATTCATGAAGAAACTCATTGTAAAGGTTGTTGATCAGTTATCAGAGAACTATAAGTAGTTTCTTTTGAGACACAGTCTCTGTGTAAAGATTCTAAGATAGGTTAAAGGAGATGTTTTCGGACTGAGTATTCAGCTATTGGCAATGTTGTACTTGATTGGTATTGCTATTTAATATGACAAGAACATTTCTTTGGATCCTGATCTGAAGCAGCGGTGATGTTTTCCTATCTTTGTGTTTACATTCATTTCGTTTCGTTTCTACTGGCTTGCATCAGAATATTGGCATAGGATTTACCCTTGTTAGGTACCCTATGTTTCTTCTCTCCTTGCCATTGATTTTTCTCTTCTGAATGTTTTATCTAAGAAATGAATTCAGTTAGTTTAACCAGTGTAGTGGATGTTGTTGCCTGCTCTCTGATGTATGAATTAAATGAATTCAGTTCTTAGATGTTTCTTGTTATAGATTTTGTTGGAAGATTTGGGAACATTGGGGATTAGAGTTAGCCCTGTCCACTAGGATCCTTGTGTGACCAGCTGATCTGCAACTTTGTGCTCTAAATCTATGTTATCTCCTCTCCTTCTACCTCCCCATACCACCTAATCATCTTGAAGATCCTATGTTTCATATGACTAGCCCAAATGAAAGCCTGCCTATTGAGTAGCAAGAAAATCCTTTCCTGACTGCATTGCCCAATGGTCTTGAATGCTTTTCTGGAGTATTTCACCTCTGCCTTATCCCTCTTTTCTCACCCTGGTCTTACATTGAACCCTTCTTTCCTGATAAACAGCAACCAAAACAAACATTCAGACAAACAAACCCCGTGCCTATAACTAGCCTAACATCTTAACTTTCGAACCTCAAAGACATACATCTTTGATATATGATAGAGAGATCCCTCTCTGGACCCAGGAGGGCTAGATCCTGAGGTGTGAAAGTGGTTTTGATGTTGTCTCATATTTTGGTATTTCCAACCTTGCCAAAACATGGGAACCCCAACATAACCAATAAAAATTCATTTCACACTTTTATCATCAAGCTTTCTCCTCTTTTTAGTAGGAACATGAGCGTAAAAAATTGAACCAATGACTCTAAAATGAGAAACATTGGGTTTTATTCCACACCATGCTTCATAAGGTGTAATTATTTGTACACTTCTTATTGGGCATCTATTAAGAAAATAAACAGATATAGCTACAGCTTCATCCCAAAAAATGTTTGAAATGTTTTTACCTTTAAACACGCTCCTGGCTATTTCAACAACTATTCTATTCTTAAGTTCAACAATGCCATTTTGTTGTGGAGTATAAATAGCTATCAATTTCCTTTGAATGCCATTCATTTTACAATAAGAATCAAACTTATTAGAAGTGAATTCTCTACCTCTATCTGCGCGTAATGTTTTTAGAGAATAACCAATTTTCTTTTCCAAAACAACTTTAAATTGTTGAAATGTGACAAATGCATGAGATTTTTCCTTAATGAAATATACCCATGTTCTTCTACTAAAATCATACACAAAAATAATGAAATACTTATTTCTTTTTAGAGACAAAGTTTTCATAGGACCACAAATATCTGCATGCACTAGCTTCAATGGTTTACTTGCTCTCCATGATTTTCCTACTGGAAATGAATCTCTATGTTTCCTACAAATAATACACCCTTCATAGACTTTATCAATAGAACCAATAAGGGGTAACCCTTTGACCATTTTCTTGTTATATAACAATTTTAAGCCTTTCATATTCTAATGTCCATACCTCATGTGTCATAGCCAAGAACTATCATCATGAGAAACATTTAATGTTGTAATTGCTTCACAAGGGAGATTGAATGCAAAAATTCTATTTTGCAACATAGAGGTCTTAGCAATAATTTTACTATGATCATATTTATCATAGATTATGCATTGCTTGTTCTTAAAAAAAAATTAAATATCCCTTTTCAAGGAGCTTCCCTACACTCAAAAAATTATGTGCTAGACCGGGAGCATATAAAACATCATTAATGTGCTTTAGTTTTCCTTGTTTTGGCTTCATAGAAATTGTTCCCTTACCTTTAGCTTCAACTCTCTTGTCATCTCCCAAGAGTACATCAGATTTTGTAGATTTATCTATCTTCACGAAGCTATCTTTTTTTATTGTTATGTGGTTGCTGCAACCATTGTCCATAAGCCACACCTCCTTGGAAACATTATTATGTCCATACTTGTTGTTTATGTTTTTTCCAGCAATTCCTTTCACAATGGATAAATATTTTACAATAAAAACATTGAACTTGGGATTTACTAAATATTTTACCTCCATCACTCTCATCATTACCTCTTCCTCTAATGTTTCCAGAAAAAAATATTCCTCGACCTTTTCCTCCTCTGTATCACTCTCCTCTTCCTCTTCCATGAGTGCTCTGGATTTCCTCATGGGAGGAATTCTCATGCTCATGACTTTTGTCATTCGAAAAATTTCCTTTTTCTTGAAAAGATTGCTCAATTGATTTTTCAGAAGATCTATTCATTCTTTTCTCATGGGATTGAAGAGAACCCATTAGCTCATTCACGGAAAACTCTGTTAAATTCTTGGACTCCTCAATAGCAACAACAACCCCATCAAATTTTTTAGGAAAACTTCTTAAAATGTTCTCAACAATCTTTTGATCTTTTAACTCTTCTCCATAAGACCTAATTTCATTCACTATTCCCATAACTCTAGTGAAATTTTTTTGAATAGATTCAAAGTTTTGTATGCACAAAGTTTCAAGTTCTCTTCTTAAAGAGTTCAACTTAACAACTTTTACCTTATGAGTTCCTTGAATGGCTTGTTGCAACACATCCCATGCCTCCTTTGATTTTGTTACTCCAACTAGTCTTGGAAAAATTGAATCATGCACTCATTTTTGGATTAGGAAGAGAGCCTTTGAATCTCTTTTTCGATTTTCGTTTAGCTGTGTTCTTTGTTCTTGAGTCTAGCAGGAAAGTGTTTGAGCATCTGATTCTGTATATCCATTTTCTACGAAATCCCACAAATCTTGTGAGAGAAACAATGTTTTCATCTTAATGATCCAAAAACCAAAGTTCTCATCTTTAAATACTGGTATTTGTGGCTGAGAAATATTCATACTTTTGATGTTGTTGGCCATTACTGCTAAATGTTGAGCACTCCCACCAATAACTTGAATATGCACAAGCTTCACAAAATTATGAAAACTCTTTCCAACGACTTTCACAAACTTTTGAAATCACCTTCCAACAAAACAGGCTCTACATACAAATCAACTCTCTTCACCTAGATTTCATACCACATGTTAAATATAACAAGAGAATATATATGAAAACATAAAAAGAAAACAATGAACACAAATTAGGGAAGTATTGTTCTCAATCCATGAGTTCAAATCTTATTCAACTTTGATCTAGATGGAGGCACTGAATACATTATTATATAGCTAACATATTTCTAATTGGATAATCAATTATCTCACTAACTTCTAATTGTAATCTACTGCCCCTAATAATTTGTTGAACTCTGAATATTGAGTACATCTATTAATTTTGTGTCTTAATTCTAATAACTCAAGCACACAAAATTTGTTGATTAATTTGTAAGAAATTATATTGTTGGCAATATGATGCAGAGTGTTGTCCTTGATGGCAACCCACTGAATGAAGATGAAGACGTGAGACTGTTGACATGTGTTGTCCTTGATGGAAATCCACCTGATGTAGTTATTCTTGACTTGATGGACTTGGTAGATGATGTAAATTTGATATGAAAATGATGTTTGTTAGCAATATGATGCTGAGTGTTGTCCTTGAATGGCAACCCACTTGAAGAAGATGATGAAAAAATTGTGCTTGATAGAATATGTCTTGATGAACCGGTTAAATGATGTAAATCTGATGTGTCTACAGTGAGTACAGAAGGTAATGAAGAAAGGAATTCAGTAAGTGCTAGATCTATGATGAAAAGAGTATGTCTCAAGGCATACACGGGTTTGCCTAGGATAAGTCACGTATGCACGCGGGAAAATACGTTCCAAGTCGCGTATGGGCAAAAGCGCTCAAAAAGTGCAAAACCAGGGGTAACCACCATGGTATTGACCCATTGTATTGGGTAATGGTTCGTCTAAATGACCCCGTCTAGGAATACCATCGGAAGTAATGTGGTTTTGGCTCATGGTATTGAAAAAAGATAAACCTATATAAGGAGAAGAAATTCATAGTGCAAATCATAAGTGTGGGTGCAAGATGTTCGATTAATGAATACTTTCTCCAAGTGTAGATCCAATGAAAGTGTTTGCGCTGATTGATAAATCTGAATGTATGATGCACCAATGATGAAGAAGGGGATCTAGATATGAAATGTACTTGTATTTGCTAGATCTGTTTATGGAATGATTAGATCTGTGATGAGGCGAACATCTGTCTGAGGTAAAGGGTAAAGTCTGAAGTGATGTATCTGTTGTGAAGAATTGCAATGACATTAAAGTCTGAAGAACCATACGCTAGTTCGCCGAAGAGGAAGCGCGTATATACGCGTCTTCGCTGAAGAGAAAGCGCGTATGCACAATAAAATTAGCTCTGTAATATGTACAGAAGTATACGCTGGTTTGGGTGAACGGAAGCGCGTATATACGCGACATCAGTGAAAGGAAAGCGCGTATGCAAACTAGGGTTTCCTGAATTCTGTGGTAAGAAATGTGT